>CM059202.1:16514632-16607840 GCA_030323885.1 Branchipolynoe longqiensis
GTGAACACAATACACACCATACACCAGCCAGGTTTGTGAAATGTTGTAAAGGTAATGCATACCAGAAACCAGCTGTATTCACCATGGGCTGTGAACACAATACACACCATACACCAGCCAGGTTTGTGAAATGTTGTAAAGGTAATGCATACCAGAAACCAGCTGTATTCACCATGGGCTGTGAACACAATACACACCATACACCAGCCAGGTTTGTGAAATGTTGTAAAGGAATAATGCACACCAGAAACCAGCTGTATTCACCATGGGCTGTGAACACAATACACACCATACACCAGCCAGGTTTGTGAAATGTTGTAAAGGTAATTCACACCAGAAACCAGCTGTATTCACCATGGGCTGTGAACACAATACACACCATACACCAGCCGGGTTTGTGAAATGTTGTAAAGGTAATGCACACCAGAAACCAGCTGTATTCACCATGGGCTGTGAACACAATACACATCATACACTAGCCAGGTTTGTGAAATGTTGTAAAGGTAATTCACACTAGAAAACAGCTGTATTCACCATGGGCTGTGAACACAATACACACCATACACCAGCCGGGTTTGTGAAATGTTGTTAAGGTAATGCACACCAGAAACCAGCTGTATTCACCATGGGCTGTGAACACAATACACACCATACACTAGCCAGGTTTGTGAAATGTTGTAAAGGTAATAATGCACACCAGAAACCAGCTGTATTCACCATGGGCTGTGAACACAATACACACCATACACCAGCCGGGTTTGTGAAATGTTGTAAAGGTAATTCACACCAGAAACCAGCTGTATTCACCATGGGCTGTGAACACAATACACACCATACACCAGCCAGGTTTGTGAAATGTTGTAAAGGTAATGCACACCAGAAACCAGCTGTATTCACCATGGGATGTGAACACAATACACACCATACACCAGCCGGGTTTGTGAAATGTTGTAAAGGTAATGCACACCAGAAACCAGCTGTATTCACCATGGGCTGTGAACACAATACACACCATACACCAGCCGGGTTTGTGAAATGTTGTAAAGGTAATGCACACCAGAAACCAGCTGTATTCACCATGGGCTGTGAACACAATACACACCATACACCAGCCGGGTTTGTGAAATGTTGTAAAGGTAATGCACACCAGAAACCAGCTGTATTCACCATGGGCTGTGAACACAATACACATCATACACTAGCCGGGTTTGTGAAATGTTGTAAAGGTAATTCACACTAGAAACCAGTAATATTCATCATAGGCTGCAAACCCAATACACCCAATAAACCAGTTGGGTTTTTGAACTGTCATAAAGGTAATGTATACTTTTCGCCACTAAGCCATGAGACGCATGCGCCATGGAAACAAGGAACCCTGTGGACATGTGTGCGGAAGGACAGCTTGGGCACAGTGTCAACAGTCCACACCAAATGTGGACACTGACTAGCATCCACAAGTTAGATAGATAGGTGCGACCTCTGCAGGTTGGAGAGCTTACCTCGTTTGGGCTACTGGGGTTATTAGATGTCCGATTGAATTATGAAGGTCAAATTGTATATAAGGTTAATGTGTAGTTTGACAGTTATGGCTGTGACACACTGAGTTTGGGATGTTTCCATATTGGAATACATGACTAGAAAGCAAAAAAGTGTATGTAATTTAATGAGTATTCCAATGACATTTAGTTGGGACTGGATTGAGTAAATTAACAGTGAATATTACAAAATAATTCAGTAGTTACACCATATGGCTGCAGTACAGAACTACCCATGATAGTACTGTGTTGGTATAGCAGTAAGTCTCAAACAATAGAGGAACCTCCAGTCAACCATGGAGGTATATGTTGGTCTGTGGCCCACTCACATACTTCTACATGCCACTGAGGAAGGAGGTCCTGTGGGACTGTTGTACATTATTTAAATGTATTTGTATATACAAATATATATCTACATAATATATCATTCACTGTGAGTAAACATTTTATGCATAAGCAGCATGTATGTGGCTTTTTTTGCTGGTACATAAACATCAACAACAAGATTCGCTTAAATAATATTGCATTTTTATTTGATTTATTTTACTTTTGGTTATTACTTTTTATTTCTATTAAAATATTAGGGATGTGGTGGAGGGCGGCTCGGAGCCGGGAAGCTGGGAGGCTATACATACCTTTTTAAATGTGATAAAGTGCGTATTAATATATGGATATGTATGCATACATGTATGTGTATATATGTGTATATGTACGCATATATATATGTATTTGTATGCATGTATACGCATATATGGATACAAATATATCTGTTTCTGTCGCTAAAAATACAAAAACAAATATATGTGTACAGTATAACCCCGTTAAACCAAACTTGAAGGGACCCTAGAAATTTATTTGGTTGGATTAACCGATCATTGGTTTAACCAAGCTTTGGCTTTGACTTTGACTTTGAGTAAGCGTATATTGCACATGTAATATTCAATGTATGTGTACTCTTTGATTATTGTTTTTTATGTATATACAGGATAACCTTGTTAAACCGGCTAGGCAAAATACTACCATTTATCATATAAAAAAGTTGGTGTGGTCTCCGATGACCTTATAACCACATTAAATTTTGATTTGACCATACCGGAGTGGCCTGGAGTCCAACAATTTGGTTTCAATTAACCGATAATTTGAATTAACCAACTTTGGTTTAACCAACTTTATTATATGATAAATGATAGTATTTTGCCGGGCCGCTGAAAAAGGTTTGGATTAACCGATCGTTTGGATTAACCACATATATGTATGTATATATATATACACATATATATAGATATACACAAATACATATACACATATATATGCACACATATATATACACACATATATATATATATATATAGATGTACCTGCATATATACATATATGAATACATACATGCATGCATGGTTTGGAATGAGCGCGGCGCTCATTTAGTGTCATGGCGAGGATCAGATGGCTACGAAGCTGCGCTGTCACCACCCTCCCACCGCACCCCCCAACATATAGACATATATACATATATATAATGATATATACATATACTGATATATACATATACTCATATATACATATACTCATATAGTCATACACTCATATATACAAGTAATGTTATATACATGTATACATACATATACATGCATGCACATATATATACATTTTTATATATTTATATATACATTATATTGCAATATCAAGTGAAAAATAACTGACCAATGTTTCTAAATGTAGGGAGGACAGATGGTGTCAGATACAGCACAGTAGTAATCCAGTAACAAGTTGACTGGTGTCTAGTATGTGCCTTCAGAAGTATGTGGGTGCAGTCCACTGTGGCACTGACTCTTATATACCAAATGTAATCCACTCTCATCTCACACCAATTCCAAGGGATATCGGCTTAGGGGAGGTGTCACTGAGAACCTCAAGTGTGACAGATTTATTGGGCAGTTTTTGGTAACAACTCGATGATTGCTAAGGAATATGTGATGCAGTTATCTTTAATGTAGGAACACTAGTAAGTTAATTTTAAAATTATATTTCACTCATAATTGTATATAGTATATTGCATTTTGGTGATCGGTGATGTATATGTATATAAACAAATGTATGTAGATACATATAAACATGTATATATATGATAGATATATGCATGATTGTAAGATCTTCAGTTCAGCATATGTGGCATCCAGATAGATATAAGCATATATATGTGAGTCAGCCTCACCAAATGGGCCAATTGGTGGTTTATTTAAGATGTCGGTGTCACAATTCTTAAAGTGTAGTGCATTTCTTTGTTTTATATTAAATTATCCTAGAAACAAATAAGGTTGTTGTATTTTCTCTAACTTTACATTCCGGATAAATTAAAGGACGTTGCAACACCTCTGTCAATGCTAAACTATAATTATACTGTTCGACGCCGACATCCAATGATCGATGCTGACAACTTCCCCTAATTGGCTTCTTTTCTTGATCCTGACTCATGTATATAATGAGCCCATCTCAAAAGGTGATGACTAATATGGGACAAAACTTTATCCAGTGTAACGATCAACATACTATCTGCTTATGCATTTGCTCAGGATAAACTGATTTGTTTTTTACATGGTGTTTCATAATCCCAATAGAATACATATGGATTTGAAGCAAATGTCCTTGTGTTTTGAGTGTAACCATTTCTGTTCTGTTTTGTGTCCATCTTTACGCAGACAAACAAATAATTAGTTAGCACCTTTTGAGACTATATATATCATCATCATCATCATCATGCTGTCTGTCGCAATGCGACAAAGACTGCTTTCATTACTTGACTGCCGCTCTCCATTTAGCTCTCTGCTGTGAGAGTTGCGTCCATGAGTCGGTCTTAATGTCTCTCAGCTTCAGGTTTCTCTTGATGGTATCCCTGAACCGGAGACGGGGCGCCCTCTCTTTCTGTAGCCAGAAGACAGTTGAGAATAGAGGATCTGCTTTGGTAGCCTGTCTGATGACATCCTCATGAGGTGTCCAGTCCACCGGAGATTCTTTTTGATCAGAAGATCTTCCATAGAGGGCAGCCCCATCCGTTCGAGTATTTCCTTATTCGTCACTTTGTCCTTCCAGGTTAGCCTCATGATTGAACGCAGATGTCGCATCATGAAGGCATGCAGCTTTTTCACCTGCTGTCTGTACACTGTCCAGGCCTCGGCTCCGTATAGTAGGGTGGATAGCACGATTGCGCGGTAGATCTTACCTTTGACCCGAATGGACACATGGTGGTTGTTCCAGAGTCTCTGGCGTAGTCGGCCGAAAGATGCGCTAGCCTTGGCCATCCTCCTCTGTATCTCAGCATCAATGCGTCCATCACTTGATATAGTGCTTCCGAGATAGGTGAATTCCGGAACAGAGTTCAGCTTGTTTCCGTCAACCATGATCTCCTCCTCTCGGGTTCTTGTAGAGTTGGGTTGGTACAGCACCTCCGTCTTCTTGATGTTAATTTTCAGGCCAAACTTCTTTGATGCATCGGAGAAAGCGTCCACTATTTTCTGGGTCTCTTCAGCAGAGTGGGCAACCAGTGCACTGTCATCTGCGAATAGTAGCTCTCTCACCAGTATCTGAGTAGTCTTGGTCTTCGCTCTGAAGTGTGCAACATTGAATAGGTCAGCGCTCTGTCTGGACTGTATATAGATGCCATCCCCCATGTCTCGGAAAGCCTCGTCTAGCATTGCTGATAGGAAGATGGAGAAGAGCGTGGGGGCCAGTACACAACCTTGCTTGACCCCATTGGTAACCCCGAACGATTCCGAGACTTCCCCTCCAGAACTAACGTTCGCCATCATTCCTGTATGTAGAGCCTCGATCATAGTTGTGAACTTCTCTGGGCATCCGTACTTCCTCAGTAGCTGCCATAGCCCGGTCCTCCCGACTGTATCAAATGCCTTAGTGAAATCGACAAATACCATGTACAGTGGTCGGTCCTGCTCAATGCACTTTTCTTGTAGCTGTCGGAGACAAAATATCATATCCACAGTGCTCCGGTTACCTCTGAAGCCACACTGTGACTCCGGAACTACACCAGGTGTTATGTGAATAGATAGTCTGTTGAGTAGGATCCTGGCGAAGATCTTCCCTGCTATGGAAAGAAGAGAGATTCCTCTATAGTTCCCACAGTCTGTTCGATCACCTTTCTTGTAGATGGTTACAATGCTGGCATCCTTCCATGCTTGGGGTACAGAACCCTCCTCCCAGGCATTGGTGATTAGTTGGTGCAGTCTGTTGAGCAGATTGTCTCCTCCATGCTTCCATACCTCGGCAGGAATTCCATCACCCCCAGGTGCTTTTCCATCTTTCAGGCTGGCGATTGCTCTAGCCATCTCATCCATGGTTGGAATCTCATCGAGGCATGTTTTGGTAATGCGCTGCTGGATGTTGTTCAGAGCTTCGTGATCTATGTCACCAGGGACGTTGAGTAGCTTCTGGAAGTGTTCGCTCCATCTTGCCACAACTCTCTTGCTGTCGGAAAAGGTCTCCATTCCATCTGTTGATTTCAGGTGAACAGGTCCCTTCTTCACGGGTCCCCACACTTCCTTCAGTCCGCTGTAGAAGCCCTTCATGTTGTTCTAAGTGTTCTATATATATATGGACCTAAAAAGGATGGCTTATTTCCCAAAAGCGGGAAACCGCCGATGGGTAAGAAATGATCATCCCTGTAATCCTATATATGGATATGTATATGTATATATGTAGATATAACTGCATAAGTATCTATGCATATATTATATGTATATATGCATATATGTATATAATGTATCCTGGTAGATGTGTATATATGTATACAAGTATGTACCCCGCTTATAAGTCAATTCCTAAAAATGCAGTGCTAAGTGAATCAGCACTATACAGGGTTATTATAACAGCACATAGAGTTTGACCCATCCTTTTTAGGAGCGGGGAGTGAGTCAGGTGAGTCAGGTGAGTCAGGTGAGTCAGGTGAGTCAGGTGAGTCAGGTGAGTCAGGTGAGAGTTTCTGGGGAGTCTGGTTTGCAGGTGAGTGAGTGGTAGCAACACCTAAGGTCATTTCAGGACGGATACCGATTTGTGACAGTGCACACTCATGGCAACTTCACAGTGCTGCCCCATGGGGAAATCAGGCCGCCAGCACCATGACATGCTTTCCCACTCAGTCACATTATCCTGAGACTAAGCTAACCAGTCCTCACCCTATCCTAATAATGCCGAGCACCTGGCTAGGAAGCAGCGAGTATGAATGTTAAAGTAATTCCTTCAACAAGAGGCCATACTTTATACGCTGAGTGTGAGTGTTTAGCGTGCAGGGTCATATTACGTTAACATCCACAACACGCCTGCAATGTGCTGCATTGTTGTGTACGGTGTACTTTAATATTCATGGTGCTGAAAGCACATATACAGCTAGCCACACGCTGGTACCCGCTGTGAGGATATACAGACATTGCTATTAGGAAGCCACTTCGGGAACAAGCGCTGGCCATAAAACTACTTCCGGCATCATGACTGGGGCGGCTATTTTGTAAGATGGGGGTCAGGCCGCCGGTCAGTAGTAACACATTGGTTCTGGTGTAAGTGATTCAGGGCCCTGTTGCCTAGTAGGCAGTAAAACCCCACGTGGGTGATGCAGTGTTCCGACATTTAAGAATAACTAGATGAATATATTATGTTTCTTTGATTATTACAATTTCCTTTAATTTAGTTTGAAGTAATTGTTATTTCGAAAGATGAACTTTACAGATGATTGAAGTGAAAAGATGATAGATGAATGTTGGTGTGTACACAGAATTGCAGGACATTGATAGGTTTGAGCAGTGACACGTTTCTGTCACGTGACTTGTATTCCTTCTACGCAGCAACCAATGACAGGACCATATCTACGGTGGATACATAGAACCGAGTCTTAAATTGGTTTGGAAAATGTTGTGCTTTTATCATAGGGGTAATGGAAATAACTTGGACCTTGCACCTATAGTAGGATTCAAACCAACACTTCTGGCCATTACCAGGGCTAGCGTCATCACCATTACACTCTCTAGGTACCCTGATGAAATCACGCTATCCACGTCGTTCTGTCTACATGGCTCCTTTTCTGGGAGGTCACTCCCTATCTCTCCCATGTAAATTTTGCAGTGCCACCTTGTGGTGGGTTTGATCAGCCCAGCTGCTGGTTGGTGTTTCACATGTAAACACATACTGTTGTATTATACATGAGATAGGTAAATATGAATACGCATCAATATGAAATTGCTATGAACAAATACCCATCATCAACAGCATCATCATCAGCATCGCCATCATCACACATCTTTCACATTCATATATACATTTATACATATAATATAGCACCTGTTTAACCAAGAGAAAAGCCAGCACACCAAGTGGTGGGTTTGATCATTTTGATTACACAGTACAGTCTGAGTGAGCCGTCTTAGTATTATAGGGTCTTTGGGTCAGTCCTGAGTATTACACCTTCAATAGCTTTAACCTGTGCAGCACATAGGGTGAAGCTAGGCTCCGCATCAATCCGATGACCACAATTGTATTGGAATGTCATTATGTATATATATATATATATATATATATTCACAGTATCTGACTATATTCAGAGACTGTGTATAGATCTACATTCTCTGCTATATTCTGGACTTGTGCATGGGGGGTGTTTCGATATAGTGCAGCCAGCCGGTGGAATCTATCATTATGTGGTAAACTATATCCGTTGCACTATTGTGTGGCGGAGTTAACAACACTTACGATTAAATGACTCACAATGGATGCCACTCTGGTTGAAGTGACCAAAGTTAGTGAAAACCATTAAAATTAATATGAAATGTGTTTGGTAGGCATTAACAAAATGTTATTAACAACACATACATGGCAAAGCATCAGTGGAGTATGATGATGTATGTTGGCAGCGCCAATTAACAGAGGAGTAGTGATCAGAATGACTTTAAAACTTAAACAGCGCTTGGTGTTATATATCGATTGGACATTGTAGCTTTAATGAAGCCCTGCATTGAGATCCTCCGTAATGTCAACACACGATGGCATCATACGGAATCACCGGAAGTTCTCTCTCCGCACATGCGTGAAGCCAGTGGTAACCAGGGCCGCGCGTTCAGGGTCCGTCTCGGAGGTGCCTCGGCGACGACTCGGCGATGCTTTTTGGCCTATTTCCGTTCAGGCTACGTCTCGGAGACGTCTCGGAGATGCCTCCCTTTTCAGGTTGGAGACAAAAAGCGCCTTGAAAATGGCCGCCGCATGCAGTGGTTTCATCCAATCAGAGCACAGCATTTCGATTGCAAATGGCCGCCACCTATGGGGGCGGCCATTTTCGAGGCAACCAACTGCTATTGTTGTTCAGACTAGCCTGATGTCACGGGCGCCTCCGAGGCGCCTCCGCGACGGAGCCTGAACGCGGCCCTGGTGCATGCTACCTTCAGACAGACACCACTTTGTGTGATCCGGGCGTCCCGCCATGTGATGGTAAAATTGCACATTCTCATACTTCGGAGTCTCTGCTATATATTTGTTGATGTTCTTTTGTAGTTGTGATGAATGTATTTACCCTGCTCATAACGGATAAGTATGTTAACACTTGTAGATAGGGAGAAGGAACTGTAATCGGATTAGGCAGCTTCAATTAGAATGGTCGCAGTATTATATCCTAGTCATTATTACTTTTCAGCAAAGAGATTTGTCAATTTGAAACTGTTGCTAATCCTTACGTCACTTCCAATTAAAGTGTAAAGAGTGTTGTGAACTTGAAACTGTTGCTAATCCTGACATGACAATAAATTAAAGTGCAAAGAGCTTTGTGAATTTGAAACTGTCGCTAATCTTGATGTCACGTCAAATTGAAATACAAAGAAATTTGTGAATTTGAAACTGTTGCTAATCCTGATGTCACATATACTTAAAGTGTAAAAACCTTTGTGAATTTGAAACTGTCGCTAATCTTGACGTCACATACAATTAAAATACAAAGAAGCCCCAAACAATCCTCACACCACTCACCGCTAGGTTAGTTCGGCTTTCATGTTGTAAACAATCAAAGAGTACGAGCCGGTCCTTTCCCGTGCCCCACCTCTTCTTTACGGGCCCTCTGGACCCACAATGCACTCCGGGTACGTCTTTATGTACGCGTTAATGGCCTGCCAGGTACCAGCGCCAAGCCTCTGAGGTGGCGGCGCCTGGCGGGAGTTTGTGGTACCAGTGCTGTACGTATAGGGCGTCTTGACGACCCCTGCGAATTGCCCTGTGGAGGGTGTGGGTTACTGGGTCACGCGGAGGCCGGAAGTGGCCTGACATAAACGGACGATTCGGCGTGCGTCGGGTGCGGGGCAGCTTCATGGTGCATAGTCCGATGGAAGCATATTATTTGCAAAACCGAAACCCGGAACTATATATGATCCTACATATCCAACTTAGATACTGGTGGTATGGGCGGTACTTAGATAACACTCGAAGAATGTATACAAATCATAAGCAATTGCTAGTTTTATAAACTCCTGTTTGGATGGATGTTTACATTAAAAATACCCAGAAAGTTACTCTTTATTTTGATAACAAAATTGCTTGGGTTGTATATTAAGACGCCACAACAAAAGGCACTTTACTACAGACATGTTGGCTAATTAGTGCATTCTTTTGCATCACATTATTCAGAACAATGGAGCAAATTATTCAGTTGTATTTTGCTCAGCGCTGAATCGCCTTTGGTTACACAGGTTATTAATATATCCACACCTCATGTTTCATTCAGTGTAAAACGCATATTTTGTTCAAGTCCTAAAATATGAAGATTTTGAAAAGTCAACAAGATAGTTTTACTAGCAATGTGTGTTTAACCTTAACTAACTGCCCAGTTTGAAGAGCTACAAAATGACTGGCGGTACCTAGTGCAAGTAGTAAATACATGTTGCTGCCTATAAGGGGTTTTAAACCAATTTTATAGAACCTGTTTCTGCTAAAGTCTATGGTATTAGCAGGTTAATGTGCTTTCTAGAATTAATATAGCAAATGTTCACATCAAATAACGCCAAAGCAATGTAGATTAAGTAGATTGTCAAAGCTAAGTACATTGCTAAGTAGATTATCAAAGCTAAGTAGAGTGTTAAGTAGATTGTCAAAGCTAAGTAGATTGTTGAGTAGATTGTTAAAGCTAAGTAGATTGTTGAGTAGATTGTCAAAGCTAAGTAGATTGTTAAGTAGATTGTCAAACCTAAGTTGATTGATTAGTAGAATGTCAAAGCTAAGTAGATTGTTAAGTAGATTGTCAAATCTAAGTAGATTGTTAAGTATATTCTCAAAGTTAAGTAGATTTTTAAGTATAGTGTCAAAGCTAAGTAGGTTGTTAAGCAGAGTGTCAAAGTTAAGTATATTGTTAAGTAGATTGTCAAAGCTAAGTAGAGTGCTAAGTAGATTGTCAGAGCAGCATTGATTGCTAAGTAGATTGTCAAAGCTAGGTAGGTTGTTAAGTAGATTGTCAGGGCTAAGTACATTGTTAAGTATATTGTCAAAGCTAAGTAGATTGTGAAGTATATTGTCAGAGCTAAGTAGATTGTTACGTAAATTGTGAAAGCTAAGTAGATTGTTAAGTAGATTGTCAAAGCTGAGTAGATTGTTAAGCATATTGTCAAACCTAAGTAGATTGTTCAGTAGATTGTCAAACCTAAGTAGATTGTTCAGTAGATTGTCAAAGCTAAGTAGATTGTTAAGTATATTGTCAAAGGTAAGTAGATTGTTAAGCATATTGTCAAACCTAAGTAGATTGTTCAGTAGATTGTCAAAGCTAAGTAGATTGTTAAGTATATTGTCAAAGGTAAGTAGATTGTTAAGTAGATTGTCACAACTAAGTAGGTTGTTAAGTAGATTGTCAGAGCAGTGGAGATTGTTAAGTATATTGTAAATGTTAAGTACATTGTTAAGTAGATTGTCAAACCTAAGTAGATTGCTAAGTAGATTGTCAAGCTAAGTAGATTGTTAAGTATATTGTCAAAGTTAAGTAGATTGTTAAGTAGATTGTCAAAGTGGTGTAGATTGTTAAATAGACTGTCAAAGCTAAGTAGGTTGTTAAGTAGATTGTCAAAGCTAAGTAGATTGTTAAATAGATTATCAAAGCTAAGTAGATGGCTAAGTAGATTGTTAAATAGATTATCAAAGCTAAGTAGATGGCTAAGTAGATTGTCAAAGCTAAGTAGATTGTTAAATAGGTTATCAAAGCTAAGTACGTTGTTACGTAGATTGTCAAAGCTAAGTAGATTGTTGGGTAGATTGTCAAAGCTAAGTTGATTGTTAAGTAGATTGTCACAGGTAAGGAGATTGCTAAGTAGATTGTCAGAGCAGTGTAGATTGTTAAGTAGATTGTCAAATCTAAGTAGATTGTTAAATAGATTATCAAAGCTAAGCAGATTGTTAAGTAGATTGTCAAACCTAAGTGGATTGTTAAATAGATTGTCAAACCTAAGTAGAATATTAAGTAGACTGTCAGAGCTAAGTATATTGTTAACTAGATTACTAAAGCTAAGTAGATTGATAAATATATTGCCAAAACTAAGTAGATTGTTAAGTAGACTATCAGAGCTAAGTATGATGTTAAGTAGATTACCAAAGCTAAGTAGGCTGTTAAGTAGATTGTCAAAGCTAACTAGATCGTTAAATAGATTATCCAAGCTAATTAGATTGTGAAGTAGATTATCAGAGCTAGGTAGATCGTTAAGAAGATTGTCAAAGTTAAGTAGATTGTGAAGTAGATTGTCAAGGCTAAGTAGATTGTTAAATAGATTATCAAAGAAAAGTAGATTGTTAAGTAGATTGCTAAGGCTAAGTAGATCATTAAATATATTATCAAAGCTAACTAGATTGCTGAGTAGATTGCTAAAGCTAAGTAGATTGTCAAAGCTATGTAGATTGTTAGGTATATTGTCAAAGCTAAGTAGAATGTTGGATAGATTGTCAAAGCTAAGGTGATTGTTCAGTAGATTGTCAAAGCTAAGTAGATTGCTACGTAGAGTGTTAGAGCAGTGTAGATTGCTAAGTATATTGTCAAAGCTAAGTAGATTGTTAAATAGGTTATAAAGCTAAGTAGATTGTTAAGGAGAGTGTCAAAGCTAAGTAGTTTGTTGGGTACATTGTCAAAGCTAAGTTCATTGCTAAGTACATTGTCAAAGCTAAGTAGATTGTTAAGTAGATTGTCAGAGCCGTGTGGATTGTTAAGTAGATTGTCAAACTTAAGTAGATTGTTAAATATATTATGAAAGCTAAGTGGATTGTTGAGTAGATTGTCAGAGCTAAGTAGAATATTAAGTAGACTGTCAGAGCTAAGTATATTGTTAACTAGATTACCAAAGCTAAGTAGATTGTTAACTAGATTGCCAAAGCTAAGTAGATTGTTAAGTAGATTGTCAAAGCTAAGTAGAATGTTAAGTATATTGACAAAGTTAAGTAGATTGTCAAAGGAGCATAGATTGTTAGATAGACTGTCAAAGCTAAGTAGGTTGTTAAGTAGATTGTCTAAGCTAAGTAGATTATTAAATAGATTATTAAAGCTAAGTAGATTGCTAAGTAGATTGTCAAAGCTAAGTAGATGGTTAAGTAGATTGTCAAAGGTAACTAGAATATTAATTAGACTGTCAGAGCTAAGTATATTATTAATTAGACTACCAAAGCTAAGTAGATTGTTAAATATAATGTCAAAGCTAAGTAGATTGTTAAATAGATTACCAAAGCTAAGTAGATGGTTAAGTAGAGTGTCAGAGCTAAGTAGATTATTAAGTAGATTGTCAAAGTTAATTACATTGTTAAGTAGATTATCAGCACTAAGTTGATTGTTAAGTAGATTGGCAATGCAAAGTAGATTGTTAAGTAGATTGCCAGAGCTAATAGATTGGAAAGTAGATTGGCAAAGCTAAGTAGATTGTTAAGTAGATTGTCAAATCTAAGTTGATTGTTATGTAGATTGTCAAAGCTAAGTAGATTGTTGAGTAGAGTGTCAGAGCTAAGTAGAATGTTAAGTAGATTGTCAAAGCTAAGTAGATTGTTAAGCATATTGTCAAACCTAAGTAGATTGTTCAGTAGATTGTCAAACCTAAGTAGATTGTTCAGTAGATTGTCAAAGCTAAGTAGGTTGTTAAGTATATTGTCAAAGCTAAGTAGATTGTGAAGTAGATTACCAAAGCTAAGTAGATTGTGAAGTAGATTGTCAAACTACATAGATTGTGAAGTAGATTGTCAAAGCTAAATAGATTGTGAAGTATATTGCCAAAGCGAAGTAGATTGTTAAGTAGATTGTCAAAGCTAAGTAGATTGTTAAGTAGATTGTCAAAGCTAAGTAGATTGTGAAGTAGATTGTCAAAGATATATAGATTGTGAAGTAGATTGTCAGAGCTACATTTGATTTTGAAGTAGATTGTCATAGCTAAGTAGATTGTTAAGTAGATTGTCAAAGCTATGTAGATTGTAAAGTAGATTGTCAAAGCTAAGTGGACTGCAACGATCAAGCTAATATATTTATCTTGGAAAATGACAGAAACCCAAACACATCGGACCCTGGGGCTTTAATGGTCCGCTGTCCTGGTTCGACCATGTATTCTGAATGAATGGCTACCTGACCTGCAGGATCAGACGGGTGGCCCAATGAATTGAGCATCCGTCCCCTGTTTTGGGAGATCGGGGGATCCGAACCCATGAGTTTGTGGCTTCAAACCCTGGTCCAGTCAAACAAATGACTTAAAAATGTATCCTTGTTGCTTCCTAGCTTGGCGCTCGGCATTACTAGGATAGGGCAAGGACTGGTTCGCTCATTGTCAGGATAATGTGACTGAGTATTATATCAGGTCATGGTGCTGGCGCCCTGATTTCCCAGTGGGGCAGCACTATAAAGTTGCTAAGAGTGCGCACACTAACAAATCGGTACACATCCTGATATAACCTTAGATGTTGCTAGGACGTTAAACAACAACAAACAAACATACTTGAACTGCATACCCGTCGGTGGGGGCCTGTTCATACCGGTGTAGCCAGTAAATCGCAAACCCCCACTTGTGATTTCCTATGAAATCGCAAACCCCCATGCCATATATGAGCATGGGGGTTTGCGATTTTATAGGAAATCAAATATCCCCCCTGGAAATTCCAACCCCCCATGCTGGCAGTCTTTATCCTAATGAGAACATCTTTGTGATAGTACAGTTTGCACATGTGCTGACAATAGCCTTTATCTACAGATGTCGCCACTGTGGCCATTCTAAAGGCCAGGTAAAGAGTAGTCGGGTTCCAGTACCCATGTTTTCCACTAGGTGGTGACCTCTGTTGTAAAAAAGGCCAGAGGACCAGCCTAGGTAAAGAGGTGCAGCAATATCCTGGTATTATCTCAGTTTCAGGATCGGCATGTAAACAATATCATTAGTAAAATGGCCTTTTTAGTTCCAACTTCAGTCACTGCATAGAGTAAATAGAACCATTTTAATATTCCAAATTTGTATTGTGCATGCACAAAATATCTCAATGAACCATTATTTACTAGTGTGTTAGTTGAATATTACAAAATGCTACACAGCATGGGGGGTTTGCGATTTCCAGGGGTCTTTGTGATTTCCTAGGAAATCACAAACCTGGGGTGTGCAATTTCCCAGGGTTTGCGATTTCCGGTGACACCGGCACCACTGGCTCAGTACACGTCGGTGTCACGTGTGCTGTTGTGTCAGGCAGGGAACAGAAACGATTGCGATTTGCTTATTTGGCTTTTACATTGGCGACATTATAGTGCTTCCCCACATGGAGCGTAGGCCGCCGGCACCATGACCGAATATCCTATTCAATCACATTGTCCTGCTAACCAGGCATTGCCATATCCTAGTAATCCTGAGTATCAGGCTAGGTAGTGACAGGTATCAATTTTGCAAGTCATTGGTTGGTTTTTGGAGTTTACATCCTGGTAACATATAAGGTCATATCAGGACGGGTACCGATTTGTAACAGTGTGCACACATGGCTTTATAGTGCTCCCCCACTCGGACGCCAGGACACCAGCAGCATGACCTGATATCCCACTCAGTCACATTATCCTGTCACTGAGTCAATCAATCCATGCCCTATCCTAATAATGCTGAGTGCCAGGCTAGGAAAGCAACAAGTATCAATTTTAGAAGTCATTGCCTGATTCAACCGGGAATTGACCTCGGCCCTTCCGCACGGGAAGCCTGCACTCTACGATGGGGCCAACTCGCCCCATGTTGTGGATTACGAGCCATGATCTAATTTACTATTCATGACAGTCAAGCTTGAATTACTTTCCCCGAAATTCTATTCCAGTGGACTGATGGATAACAGCTCTTCTCTATTATTAGAGACGCCTTTGTCTGAACATGTTTCACTTGTAATTAATTGAGAGTGTCGATCCAACCGTGAACTCAATCCGAGATATGCAACCAATGCCAAGTTATTTTTCATTCTGAAAGCAAACTAAAATGTAGTTTGTTATATTATTGCCGCTGTTTTGTTTGATATGGTGATCTAAGTTTGTCATCATTCAAGGTTGCTATAAAGTATAGGGCGCGCGTTTAATATTCCTCTGTTATTGACACATGACAATGTGGTCGGAATCAGCCAAGACAAAGTCTTCTGTGAAGATGAATGTTCTTGGTGGTTCATTGGATTGTTTGCTGGTTATACCGACTTATGAGAGTGTGCACCTTTATAACAACTGTATTGTGTTGTCCTACTGGGAGCCTGGGCACTGGATATCCGGCTCAGTCTCTTTATCGGGATGCTGAGCTAACCAGTCCTTGTCCTATCCTAGTAAAGCTGAACCACAGGGTCGGTACCGACAAGTTTCTTTTGTTTTTTTTGGTAATGTATTTATTCATCTGAATATGATATTTGTCAGTGCCGGAGCACTATTGTAATTGACAGTCTAAATAATCTAAGTTTGATCAGTGCTGTATTAGTTACAGCACCGATCCTGTAGAATTAAGGGAATGGCTCCTGCTGTATAATGTACAGCAGCACCAGTCACTGTAGTTCATGCAAAAATGGGGAGCAGCACCGAGTAGAAAGTGTATACTCGGAGCAACTCAAATAATCGTTGAGGGTTACATTTTGTCTCTTATAAAACAAGGTAAGTTTATAGTTGACGATATATAGTGTCTCTCTTATATAATGTTCAATGTGTTTAAACAGGTTGATAGTTGTGTAGGATGTTCGGTGTGTTGATGGTTTGTTCATGATGATTAACGGTGGTGGCAGGGGAGCGGGGCCCATTGGAGTGGGTGGTGGGAATGGGGGGGGTGGGGGGGAACCCACCGGAGGGCAAGCGAGGCTGAAAGTATAACTTTAAGTTTAACTCGACAGGAAGCCATCCAGTATTCTCACCGATTCAGCCACTCCGTGCAGAGCCGCCCCCTTCAGTGCCGTGTGCAAACTACACTGTCAGGTTGCCGGACTTCCGGTCTGACGATGGCCGCGTCGTATGGCCGAATGAGTTTGTACCTCAACAACAAACCTCCATCACAAATACCAGACGGGATGGCCGAATGAGTTGAGAGTCCGTCTCCCGTTTTGGTAAAACACACGGATTCGAACCGTGGTCGAGTCAACCCAATGACTTAAAAATTGATAGTTGTTGCACAGCAGCACAACAAAGATGGGAACACGCGGTGCTCAGACGCGGAGCACAGAGACCGGGGAGCACATTAACCCAATAATCGACCAAGATTATAATAACATTATATATTGTGCATGTTGCCTGTAACATGAGTAATTCATGACGCTGGAGACCGTGCTGGGGTACCAGGATAACTTCATAACATAAGACTAGCATTCCCTCGTAAGCTGGGGGAGGTTGCCGTCAGTAACAAGTAAGTGCCATGACGTTGGAGACCATGCTAGGGTACCAGGATAATTTAATAACATAAGACTAGCATTCCACGTAAGCTGGGGGGGTTGACACCGGTAACCAGTGACGGTCGCAATGTTGGAGACCGCATGCTAGGGGACCAGGACAGCTGGTGGGGTTGCTAGGATCCCCAGGACACAATAGTAGCATTTACCCATGGGTACCAATGATTACTGGTGAGCCGTTGAGACAACGGTCATTCACTACTGTAACGTTGTAATGTACGGGTCGGATCACTAAGTAGTCTCAACGGTTAAGAAGAACTATACGGTGGAGGGGTGGAGGGGTGGAGGGGGGTTAGGTGGAGGGGTGGAGTGTGGAGGGGTGGAGGGGTGTAGGGGTGGAGGGTGGAGAGGTGGAGAGGTAGATGGGTGAAGGGTGGAGGAGTGGAGGTGGAGGGGTGGAGGGGTGGAGGGGTGGGGGGTGAGTGTGGAGGGGTGGAGGGGTGGGGGTGGAGGGGTGGAGGGGTGGAGGTGGAGGGGTGTTAGGGGGGGGTGGAGAGATGGAGGGGTGGAGGGGTGTAGGGGTGGAGGGGTGGAGGGGTGGAGAGGTAGATGGGTGGAAGGGTGGAGGAGTGGAGGGTGGAGGGGTGGAGGTGTGGAGGGGTGGAGGGGTGGAGGTGTGGAGGGGTGGAGGGGTGGAGGGGTGGAGGGGTGGAGGTGTGGAGGGGTGGAGGGGTGGAGTGGTGGAGGAGTGGAGGTGGGAGGGTGGAGGGGTGGAGGGGTGGCGGTGGGAGGGTGTAGGGGTGGAGGGGTGGCGCTGGGAGGGTGCAGGGGTAGGTCTACACCGGGTTTCACATATTTGAGCAGTGATTGCCCCTGATTGGTTTGGCGCACCGGGCCGCTCGGAACTCAGTTTGCCTATGTACTGTTAGGGCCGTTAGTAGCGGGCTGAGTGTCTGAGGTGCTTCATCTGGTGTCTTGGCTGACCGCATCTTTAGTAGTGACTGAATGTGTAAAGCTCCTTCCGAACACCACTGCAGATGAGCCATGTTAGGATTAGGCGTAAGATAACTCGTAATCAGCTGCTTAGCGGGTCGAACCCGGAAGTAATATGAAAAAGTAAAGTATAGACAAATAAATACGTAAGTGGTTATATATGACTTTCCCGATCGAGCTGATGTACTGAAACTTGTATGGTAAAAAAATTTAACTGTCCATGATGCATTTGACACTGTAGTTTCATGTCATCTTCAACAACCCCAACCTACCCAAACAACATGATTGCTGTGAATGTGAGGGGTTAAGGTTAAGAATTACCTGAAGCCCTGTTACATTCAGCACTGTATGCCATATAGTCCCCTGGACTAGACCTGAACTTTGACCTGCTCGACCTTGACTTGAACAACTCAAACCTGATCTTTTTTCCAGACTCACTAAGTTTGTCATGTTGGTTATCAGCACAGGTTAACACTTAATGAAGATATGTTACCTTAAGTACTAAGAACGCGTCGAACCGTCAGCACTGTATGCCATATAGTCCCCTGGACTAGACCTGAACTTTGACCTGCTCGACCTTGCCTTGAACAACTCAAACCTGATCCTGTTTTTTTCCAGATTCACTAAGTTTGTCATGTTTGTTATCCGCACAGGTTAACACTTAATGAAGATATGTTACCTTAAGTACTAAGAACGTGTCGGATTGTTGTTAGAACTGCATAAGTTAACAATGGTGCCACTGATGTCAGTCCTTCCTTTAGTTAAAATAAAAGGTACTGTGCACTATTTCTGTCTCCGGCGTCTTGAATTATTATCTAGACAACGGAAGTAATTTTGCCTACCCATATCCGCATAATTGTCAAATAAGTATACTCTTCATAAATATAATATAGGGCTGCCCTCTATGGAAGATCTTCTGATCCAAATGAATCTCTGGTAGACTGGACACCTCATGAGGATGCCATCAGACAGGCTACCAAAGCAGATCCTTTACTCTCAACTGTCTTGTGGTTACAGGAAGAGAGGGCGCCCTCGTCTCCAGTTCTAGGATACCATCAAGAGAAACTTGAAGCTGACAGACATTAAGACCGACTCATGGACATCACTCTCACAGCAGAGAGCTAAATGGAGAACGACAGTCAAGTAATGAAAGCAGTCTTTGATGCATCGCGACCGACAGCATGATGATACTGATGAGTATATAGTGTGTATTATATATTCCAATATTAGCATATATGTATGTTTAAATTATGCATTAACCAGGTTGCCTTGAGACCCTCTGTAGACGGCGCCAGTGAGCCGGTTATTTCTAGGTCAGCTGACGGCGCCAGTGAGCCGGTTATTTCTAGGTCAGCTGACGGCGCCAGTGAGCCGGTTATTTCTAGGTCAGCTGACGGCGCCAGTGAGCCGGTTATTTCTAGGTCAGCTGACGGCGCCAGTGAGCCGGTTATTTCTAGGTCATGCTGTAATGGGGCAGTCACACTACGACGTGTTGGCCCGGCGTTGGACAACGCGTGGCAACGTGTTGGTTTTTTTGGCGAAACATCGGGACACGTCGGGACGCGTTACAAACGCGTTACAAACGCGTTGCCGGCGCGTCGGTACACGTCGGTACACTATGATTGACAGGTCGCTTTGATACAACGCGTCGGCGCGCGTCGCCCAGCGCCGAAAGTTTTGTGCTTGCACAAAACTTTTGGCGCTGGCCGACGCGCGCCGACGGGTTACGGGCGCGTTAGCAGGACGTCGACACGCATTACCAGCGCTGATAACACGGCGATAAGACGTTGATAACACGCGTCCAACCCGCCAACGGCGTATGACGCGCCGGCGACACGCCGATAACACGCCGATAACACGTCGACAAGACGCTAATCAACCGTGGGAACGCGGCGCAACTTTTTAGAAATTGGGTCAAGCGGCGGGGGTTTCTTTGTTTTCCACCCGCGCAACATGCTGGCGGCACGCCAATAACACGCCAGCTACGCGCCGAAAAGTTTGACGTTTCTCGACGCGTTGAATATATTTAAGCGCGTTGGCGGCACGCCGGAATACACGTCGTAGTGTGACTGCTCCATAAGTCATACACAGCGGTGGAAATCCAAATTGACAGAGGTGGGGGCACAGGGAATCGAACCAATGACCTTCAGATTAGGAGTCCGACCTAGAAAAAAAGTGAGACACTCTAACCACTCCACCACAAAGAAATCTAATCTTGGTAACTGGGTCATGATCGGTAGACCATGCCTCCACATTGAACAAATATTATATTCAGATGATTCCTTTTTCTTGTTTTAAACACAAACAAAATCGAGGCAATGAAACGCCTCTCTTTCAATGAGAGCAGGCAACAGTTTCTTGGAGTTTATGACGACATAAAATGGCGGCGAGCGGGGCGCCATCCTGCGTTCAACCACCAGGGGACAGGAACTGCTGACTGCTACTAAGCCACACCCTGCAATGTGAGTCTACGGGGGTCACGTATTGACTGGGAAGGGCGCCCCAGCTACCGGAAGTGATCTCATGAATCACGAGGGTCACATGACCCAACCGCGCCCAATAGCAAGTGTGGATTCGATTCGCCAGGAGGCAGAGGGGGCTGGAGAGGTAGGCCACATGTACTTAGCACTGCCTGTATGAAGTGGGGGAGTTACGCGGGGTGGAGGGGCGGAGGGGTGGAGGGGCCGAGGGGCGAGGGCGGATGGGGCCGATGGGGGCGGGAGGGGCGGGAGGGGTGGAGGGGTGGAGGGCTGGAGGGTGGAGGGTTGGGAGGGGTGGAGGGAGGAGGGGTGGGAGGGGTGGAGGGGTGGGGGGTGGAGGGGTGGAGGGTGGAGGGGTGAGGGGTGGAGGGGAGGAGGGGTGGAGTGGAGTAGGTGAGGCAGGGGTGGAGGGGTGGAGGGGTGGAGGGGTGGAGGGGTGGAGGGTGGAGGGGTGGAGGGGTGGAGGGGTGGATGGTGGAGGGTGGTATGGGTGGAGGTGTGGAGGGGTGGAGGGTTGGAGGTGTGGAGGGGTGGAAGTGAGGTTAGTGGAGGGTTGGAGGGTGGAGGGGTGGGAGGGAGGGAGATGGGTGGAGGGGTGGAGGGGGGTGGAGGGGTGGAGGGTGGAGTGGTTGGTTAGTGGAGGTTGTTAGGGGTGGATTGGTGAGGGGTGAGGTGATGAGAAGGTGGAGAGGTGGAGGGTGGAGGGGTGGGAGGGGTGGAGGGGTGGAGTGGTGGAGGGGTGATGGGTGTAGGGGTGGAGGGTTTGGAGGTGTGAGGGAGCCTGGAGGTGTGGGTTTAGGTGGAGGGGTGGAGGGTGGATGGGGTGGGAGGGGTTGAGGGGTGAGGGGTGGAGGGGTGGAGGGGTGGAGGAGGTGGAGGGGTGGAGGGTGTGGTTAGGTGTCGGTGAGTTGGGTGGCAGGTGTAGATGGGAGGCGTGTTTAGGCTGTTAGTTCGGCTATGGAGGGGGTGGATGTAGAGGCGATTGATGATGGTATGCTGTGATAGGCTGGGAGTCGTGTGAGGCTTGTAGGTCGGGGTAGCGCGGCTCGCTGATTCTCTGTATGGCGTTGAGTCTTGCATGCCGTTATTCTGGAGTGCTTGTTAGTCTTTGATTCCTTTTATGCGTATAATTGAACGGAGTCTGGTAGTGCGGGGATGATTGGATGCCTTGGAGTCGGTTAGTGCGGTTAGGCGGGATGCTGGCGGCTGTTAGGTGTGAGTCTGTTGGTGTAACTTGATGCTGAGGTCTTTGATGCAGTGTTAATTGCGTGGGAGAGCTTTTAGTCTTGATGTCCTTATTCTGCTGACTCTTTTATCCGTATTCTTCTATTCTTTATTCGTTTATGTTATATATCTTATATTCTTTTATTCTTTAGTCTTATATTCTTTTATGCTTTATTTCGTTATCGTGTAGTCTTGTATTTGGCCGTTTATCTTGTATTAAACTTAATTCGTTGATTCGAGTATTCTGTTAGTCTGTTTAGACTTTTATGCTGGTATGCTCTTTATTCTCTGACTCATTGAGTCCTTTTTCTTTCGATTCTGTTGATTCTTTTATTATTAGATTCTTTTATTTCTTTTATTCTGATATTCTTTTATCGTGTATTCCTTTTATTCTTTTATGCGTTTTTTCTTTCAGTATTTCTTTTATTTCCTTTTATTAACTTTATTCTTTTATCGATGATCTTTATCGTGTATACTTTTATTTCTTTGATTCCTTTAAGGCTCTTACTCATATAGCCTTTATTCTTCGAGTCTTTATACTGTTATTCTATATTTCCTTTGATTGGGGGCTTTTATTTGTCTTATGATTGCTTTTTATTCCTTTTTATTCGTTTATTCTTCTATTCTTTTATTCGGATATTCTGATATTCTTTTATTTCGTATATTCTTTTATTCTTTGATTCTTTTGTATTCGTTTATTCTCTTTTTCTCGTTCTCTTATTCTTTATATTCTTTCATTCTTTTATTTCTTTTATCTTTTTCTTTTATTCTTTTATTCCCGTAAATTAACTTATTCTTTTATTCTTTTTATTTCGTTTAGTCTTTTCTTTCGGTTATTCTTTTATTCTTTTAGTCTTTTATACTTTATTCTTTTATTCTTTTATTAATGATTTCTTTTATTCGATTATTCTTTTGATTCTGTTTATTACCTTGTATTCTTTATTCTCTTATTCTCTTACTGGGATTTAGGCCTTTATTATTCTATTCTTTATTCTTTTATTCTTATATTCTGTTTTATTCTTTCATTCTTGTATTCTTATATGTCTTTTATTCTTTTAGTCTTTTATTCTTTATTTCTTTTATTTTCTTTTATTCTTTGATAACTTATTCTTTTATTCTATTATCTTTTATTGCTTTTATACTTTTAGTTTCCCTTTTTTTAATTTTTTTTTCTCTTATTCTCTTACGCTTTAGTCCGTTATTCTTCTATTCTTTATTACTTGATTCTTATATTGTCTTTTATTGTCTTTGAGTCTTTTATTCTTTTATTTCTCTTATTCTGTATTCGTTTAGTCTTTTATTCTTTTATTCTTTAATGCTTTTGATTAAACTTATGTCTTTTAGTCGATAATTCTTTTATGTCTTTATACTTTATTTCTTTTATTCTTTATTCTCTTACTCAAGTTATTCCTTTATTTCTTCTATTCCTTTATGCTGTATTCGTATATTCTTTTATTCTTTATAGTCTTATATTCTTTAGATTCTTTTATTCTTTTATCTTGGTATTCTTATATTTCTTTTATTCTTTTATTCTAGTATTCTACTATTCTTATTCTTTCTTCTTTTATTCTTTTATTCTTATTTCTTTATACTTTTATTCTTTATTCTCATTTCTTTATCCTTTTACTGGGAGGGTGCAGGGGTAGGTCTACACCGGGTTTCACATATTTGAGCAGTGATTGCCCCTGATTGGTTTGGCGCACCGGGCCGCTCGGAACTGTCTAAGTAAATATAGCATATGGCAAGACCTTCAGCAACAAGCACGGCGGTGACGTAAGTGTCCGTCGAGCAGCGTTCGTTGCCAGATACGGAAAGTTGAATCAGCTGGCTTTTGGAATGGGGCCTGATTTGCCGAGGACCATTAGGTCGAGTCCCACGTGGTTATTTTTCACTAATTCTAAGTATAATGCAGTTAATCAGTTAATATTTCTAGAATTTGTATAGGTAGATCATAATATTTGGTTAGTTTGTTGGGATTTTATATCCAAGCGAAATCTCAGCCCTAGCAGGACGAGAAATGACTTGTAACCACCCGGATTCATGGCGACTTTAGAGTGCTGCGCCACTTCAGGCACACTCAGCCCACTTTGTACCAGTCTGTGATATTAGCCCCATATTGAGCAACCCCGTCAATACACTACTGAGTCACCCAGTCAATGCACTGAGTCACCAGATGGGAGGAGCAAACCAGTCAATACCCTACTCCAACAAATACTGAGTCACCAGACCGGAGCAGCAAACCAGTCAATACACTAGTACTACAAATACCGAGTCACCAGACAGGATGAGCAAACCAGTCAATACACTACTCCTAGAAATACTGAGTCACCAGACGGGATGAGCAAACTAGTCAATACACTACTCCTCCAAATACCGAGTCACCAGACGGGATGAGCAAACTAGTCAATACACTACTCCTACAAATACCAAGTCACCAGACGGGATGAACAAACCAGTCAATACACCACTCCTACAAATACCAAGTCACCAGATGGGATGAACAAACCAGTCAATACACCACTCCTACAAATACCAAGTCACCAGATGGGATGAGCAAACCAGTTAATACACTACTCCTACAAATACCGAGTCACCAGACGGGATGAGCAAACCAGTCAATACACTACTCCAACAAATACCGAGTCACCAGATGGGATGAGCAAACCAGTCAATACACTACCCCTACAAATATTGAGTCACCAGACGGGATGAGCAAACCAGTCAATGCACTACTCCTACAAAAACCGGGTCACCAGATGGGATGAGCAAACAAGTCAATACACCACTCCTACACATACCAAGTCACTAGACGGGAGGAGCAAACCAGTCGATACACTACTCCTACAAATACCCAATCACCAGACGGGATGAGCAAGCCAGTCAATACACTACTCCTACAAAAACCGGGTCACCAGATGGGATGAGCAAACAAGTCAATACACCACTCCTACACACACCAAGTCACTAGACGGGAGGAGCAAACCAGTCAATACGCTACTCCTACAAATACCGGGTCACCAAACGGAATGAGCAAACCAGTCAATACACTACTCCTACAAATACCGAGTCACCAGACGGGATGAGCAAACCAGTCAATACACTACTCCTACAAATACCGAGTCACCAGACGGGATGAGCAAACCAGTCAATACACTACTCCTACAAATACCGGGTCACTGAACGGGATGAGCAAACCAGTCAATACACTACTCCTACAAATACCCAATCACCAGACGGGATGAGCAAGCCAGTCAATACACTACTCCTACAAAAACCGGGTCACCAGATGGGATGAGCAAACAAGTCAATACACCACTCATACACATACCAAGTCACTAGACGGGATGAGCAAACCAGTCAATACACTACTCCTACAAATACCGGGTCACCGAACGGAATGAGCAAACCAGTCAATACACTACTCCTACAAATACCGAGTCACCAGACGGGATGAGCAAACCAGTCAATACATTACTCCTACAAATACCGAGTCACCAGGCGGGATGAGCAAACCAGTCAATACACTACTCCTACAAATACCGGGTCACCGACCGGGATGAGCAAACCAGTCAATACACTACTCCTACAAATACCGAGTCACCAGACGGGATGAGCAAACCAGTCAATACACTAATCCTACAAATACCGAGTCACCAGACGGGATGAGCAAACCAGTCAATACACTACTCCTACAAATACCGAGTCACCAGACGGGATGCGCAAACCAGTCAATACACTACTCCTACAAATACCGGGTCACCGAACGGGATGAGAAAACCAGTCAATACACTACTCCTACAAATACCGAGTCACCAGACGGGATGAGCAAACCAGTCAATACACTACTCCTACAAATACCGAGTCACCAGACAGGATGAGCAAACCAGTCAATACACTACTCCTACACATACCAAGTCACAAGACGGGATGAGCAAACCAGTCAACACACTAATCCTACAAATACCCAATCACCAGACAGGATGAGCAAACAAGTCAATACACTACTCCTACAAATACCGGGTCACCGAACGGAATGAGCAAACCAGTCAATACACTACTCCTACAAATACCGAGTCACCAGACGGGATGAGCAAACCAGTCAATACACTACTCCTACAAATACCGAGTCACCAGACGAGATGAGCAAACCAGTCAATACACTACTCCTACAAATACCGAGTCACCAGACAGGATGAGCCAACCAGTCAATACACTACTCCTACAAATACCGAGTCACCAGACAGGATGAGCAAACCAGTCAATACACTACTCCTACAAATACTGAGTCACCAGGTGGGATGAGCAAACCAGTCAATATGCTACTCCTACAAATACCGGGTCACCGAACGGGATGAGCAAACCAGTCAATACACTACTCCTACAAATACCGGGTCACCAGACGGGATGAGCAAACCAGTCAATACACTACTCCTACAAATACTGAGTCACCAGTCAGGATGAGCAAACCAGTCAATACACTACTCCTACAAATACCGAGTCACCAGACGGGATGAGCAAACCAGTCAATACACTACTCCTACAAATACCGAGTCACCAGACGGGATGAGCAAACCAGTCAATATGCTACTCCTACAAATACCGAGTCACCAGTCGTGATGGCTGAATGAGTTAGAGCATCGGTCTCCTGTGTTGGTATACCATGGGATCGTGGGTTCGAACCCTCGTTGCGTCAAACCAATGACTTAAAGAATGGTACTTGTCGCTTCCTAGGCACGTGCTCAGCATTATTAGGATAGGGCAAGTATTGGTTGGCTCAGTGTCAGGATAATGTGACTGAGTGTGATTTCAGGTCATGGTGCTGGCGGCCTGGTATCCCAGTTATAAAGTCGCCTTGAGTGCGCACTGTCACAAGTCAGTACCCATCTGGATATTGCCTTAGATGTTGCTAGGACGTAAAACAACAACAAACAAATAACAAACACACTCATGCCGAGCACGAGATTAGGTATCGAGAAATATAACTATTATAAGTCATTGGCTTGACTGGTGAGGTCTAAACCCACAACCTCTCATATTAGCATTTCATATAAACGCTGCAGCAGCGAGATTTTACTATCGCTGTTTTCACATCTTCCTTTTACACGCAGATAAATGTTGAATCAGTGTGATTTTACGAGAACTTTTGCCACACCTTCCATCTAATCTACACTCAAATAAATGCAGAATCAGCGATATTTTAATACAATTGTTTTCACACCCTCCTTCTACACTTAGAATCAGTGAGATTTTACTGGAACTGTTTTCAAATCTTGCACTCACACTCAGATAAATGCAGAATCAGCGAGATTTTATTAGAACTGTGTTCACATCTTCCATCTACAATCAGAAAAATATAGAATCAGCTAGATTTAACTAGAACTGTTTTCACATCTTGCATTCACACTCAGAAAAATGTAGAATCAGCGAGATTTAACCAGAACTGTTTTCACATCTTGCATTTACAATCAGAAAAATGCTGAATCAGCAAGATTTTAATACAACTGTTTTCACATCTTGCATTTACACTCAGAAAAATGCAGAATCAGCAAGATTTTAATACAACTGTTTTCACATCTTGCATTTACACTCAGAAAAATGCCGAATCAGCAAGATTTTAATACAACTGTTTTCACATACACCAAAAACAAACAACAACTGTTTTCACATCTTGCATTTACACTCAGAAAAATGCTGAATCAGCAAGATTTTAATACAACTGTTTTCACATCTTGCATTTACACTCAGAAAAATGCAGAATCAGTGAGATTTTCATACAACTGTTTTCACATCTTGCATTTACACTCAGAAAAATGCAGAATCAGCGAGATTTTAATACAACTCTTTGCACATCTTGCATTTACACTCAGAAAAATGCTGAATCAGCAAGATTTTAATACAACCGTTTTCACATCTTGCATTCACACTCAGAAAAATGCAGAATCAGTGAGATTTTAATACAACCGTTTTCACATCTTGCATTCACATTCAGAAAAATGCAGAAAAACAGGATTTGAATACAACTGTTTTCACACCTTCCATTACAGACAGATAAATCAACTTTACCATACATGGTTTACACAAAATGTACTAACATAATTATAAAGGTATCAGCAGGGAAGCCATAGTATAAATGCCTGGACACACAGACAGAGGCAGCGCCAGTGAGGTTTTACTAATAATGCTTTTTGAAGACTAGATTTACATACAAATCGTTGGTAAAGTGGGCACCGCTTGCTATAAACTCTATTACACACTACATCACGTTTACTGATGGGCTAAGAAATAGTAGAATGTAGTGCTTAATATTGGGATAATTCGTTTTATGGTTAGGATCCCCACTGCTGCCTGTGCCAGAACCGGGCACCATGGCGTAATCGGTAGAGCGCGGGCCTCGCATGCAGAAAGTCGAGAATTAGGTTCCCAGTCCAGTCAAACCGATGGCTTAAAAAATTGATACTTGGCATTAATAGGATAGGGTAAGGACTGGTTAGCTCAGTGTCAGGATAATGTGACTGAGTGGGATATCAGGTCATGGTGCCAGCAGTAATATAAAGTCGCCATGACTGTGCACTGTCATGTGTCGATAACTGACCTGATATGACCATAGATGTTGCTAAGACGTCAAACTCCAACAACCTTCCAGCCAGCATGTAGAGTGGGTGTGGAGAGCTGTTCTGCTGCCCCACTGGGAGACCGGGCCACCAGCACCATGACCTGATGTTGCACTCAGTCACATTATCCTGATACTGACCTACCCAGACCTTTTCCTATCATACTAATCCAAGTGCTACACTAGGAAGCGACAAGTATCAATTTTGTAAGTCATTGGTTTGACTCGGCCAGGTTTAAAATTCCCAACCTTCCACATGGGAAGCATGCGCTCTACCGATTCGGCTACCGTGTCGGTTTTTTTTCAGGTTTACGTCGACCACATTACCAATAAGCAGAGAGTTTTACATCCGCTAGCAATCATGATGCAGGCTGCTAATTGCCTTCTGAAGGTGATTATTGTGATTGTGGTGATGTTGATGATGTTGGTGATTTAGCAACATGTCGTCAATAAAGGTAATACTTCTGGTGAGATATTGGTGTAGAAATCTCCACACGATCACCTTCTCAAAGCCTGATGATGTACAATGTTGGATGGCTTCAGTGTTCAGGCTGGGAATCGAGATTTCCAAGGTAATATTGCAGTGTGCATTTATATTGTTACATACCTTTGGTGTTCAGGCTGCAATTTGAGATTTCCGATGTAATATTGTAGGGTGCATATACAATGTTGCATAACTTTGCTGTTCATGCTGGGAATTGAGATCTCCGATGTAATATTGCAGTGTGCATATATAATGTTGCATAACGTTGGTGTTCATGCTGGGAATTGAGATTTCCGATGTAATATTGCAGTGTCCATATAGAATGTTGCATACCTTTGGTGGTCATGCTGGGAATTGAGATTTCCGATGTAATATTGCAGTGTCCATATACAATGTTGCATACCTTTGGTGCTCAGGCTGGGAATTGAGATGTCGGAGGTAATATTGCAGTGAATATGAAACTGACACGAAATGAATCCCGCATTTTATTTCATATTAATGTTTGGTTTTTTCCTTAAAGTTACACAACCTGATGAGACCACAACAGTTTATAAAACAAAAACACTCACCCAGATATGGTCCTAGATAGTCACGTTAGATACGGGAGCACTTATTAGCCTCGTATTGCTGCACAGACTGGATACAAAGCCTAGTTAATAGAAGTGGTGCACTTACCTCCCCAGCTGAAATAATGCCACATACACAGAAAGGTGTGACACATTGAGCGCGTCAGCGTGCCAGCATAACCTAATAGTGTGCATGTTAGCCCCGGAATGTGGAGAGGTATGCGGGTTCGAATCCCATGGAAGGGGCAGTGTATTCCATCTGCCCCCCACCCACATCACCCACCCACACACACACATCACCCACCCACACACCCACATCACCCACCCACACACACACACATCACCCACCCACACACCCACATCACCCACCCACACACACACATCACCCACCCACACACACACATCACCCACCCACACATACACATCACCTACCCACACACATCACCCACACACACACATCATTGGTATGACGTCGAGACACAATCGCAACACAAAATGTCATCCAATATAGGATCCGGGCTAGACAGCTCAAATAGAGCGACAGAAAAGACTCATTTAATTTCCAACATTTCAGGCGATTCGAAGCTGATTCCATGTATTGGAAAATAACCGCAGCTAGTAATGCCTACTGACTTTATATTAATCACGTAGTACTGTAGCATGGGTAATTGGACGAGAATTCCACTTTCTATTGCTCTATCAAGATAGACTGGAGATTCATATGGAAAAGATCTAGAACTAAGATGGTTCAATATATAACTGTGCGACATATTACCCCGGTGATGACAGAAGGGTGATGTGTACAATGTAGCACTATTCATGGTGCATTCATACAATACATTGCTTAATTTACCTTTGCACATAAAGCTATGAACAATTGTAGAAGAGGGTGCAATCCGGGAGACACATGTTGTCTTGGAACTAAAATGTCTGGTTCATTGGACAGAAATACTATTATATATATAGTTCATAATTGAAAACAGAACGAGACAGTAGTATAAAGTGGCAATTTTAATTCTTTCTATCTTAGCTTGTTACATTACTCTTTCATGATGAGATGACCTTAGATATTTCAAGGATTACAGGCACTTAACCCTATCGATACATCATATTAGTTGGGTGGGTGGGACGGCAAATCTGCCCGTAAGAAGTACGTCCTCTTGGTTTGAAAAGTCTGGTCGAAGTGAGGATCTCCAGTGCAATGTCATCAGCTTTGACTGGAAATCACTATAGGTGGCGCGTCAATCGGCAGCCAGTTTAGTTAGTTCTAAAAGCGAATATAGGTGTCGCCAACCATCTGATTTAAATCTAACTGCGTAATTAAAGTTAACTGCGCAATAAGAAGTTCAAGGAGTATCATGTAGATGGTACGTCAAGCGGCGGCCAAAATTATTAGTTCTAAGAATAGAATATAGTTGGCGCCATGGTGCCCTAATCTTCTGAGATTCACAGTCTCGTTCATTCAATTACCCATGTTGCGCACATCATGGACAATGCTGGCCAAGTCAAACCAATAACTTACATATTTACAAGTGTCCCTACTTTTTTTTTCTTTTTTTTCCCTTGAAGATTGATACTGCCTGAATAGACTTGTTTTCACCATTAGACAGTTTGTCGATAGAAAGCCCGAGCCTACACTTTTACCGACCCAAGGGATTTTTAACCTCCCAGACAACATAGACATGGTATGAGAGCAACCGGCCTTTGATGATGCTGTAAGTTATATATACAGCAGTAGAAATCCAAATTGGCAGAGGTGGGGGGGGGGGCACGGGGAATCGAAGTGCCCACCTTCAGATTAGGCATCCGACCTAGACAAAAGTCAGACACTCTAACCACTCTGCCACAGAGAACACCACAATACCTAGCCTCGTTCCCAGAATTACTGGGATAGGGCAAGGACTGAAGGAGTGATGGAATGAATAAGACCAATCAATTATTGTGTGTGATGTAAATTGACATAATCCAATTTCCTGGAGTATCTCCCAAATTGTTCAGATAAATAGATCAGGTTTTATTTTGCAGACAGGATATCATTTCTCCATTAGAAGGGCGACCCTAGAATGAATAGCGGTCCATCCACACCCACCCGTCTAGGAAGGGTAAGTACCTAATTGTCACCCATCAAAATGGGCTTAGCACCACTCTCATAGTGACAGTTGGCTCACGGTGTAGAGTAAGGAGGCAGGGAGCAGAGAATGCCCGCTCTGCAGTAAATAAGATGGATGTTAAGGTGGTTAGAGAGAAGCATTAAGGGGCTGCCGTTATTTATATCTACATTATAAATTATATAGTACATTTCTTGATATGTATATATGTATGTATATTATATATATATATATATATATATATATATATCACCACTTTTTTATATAAGAGTGGTGATAAGCATATGTGGGACCAGGAGAACAGCTGTTGGTGTCACCCAGAACTGACTTACATCCAGGTCCCACAGCCCACTCACGGTCAGTTCCGGTTGGCCGGAAGTAAGGTTGTCATGCGCAGCACCTGCTGATTAGTGCCGAGGATTGTGGGATTGGCGCGGTGCACACAGAAGGGCCAGCCTTGTCAGAGACAACTTGGCCATCAGGGTGCCAGTGGAGGTTGAGAGGCTAAGAAACTAACACATCCCGCAGTGCATTCTGGGAGATGTTACTTTTCCAATCACAGACACCTCACACGTCTCACTAACACATCCCTCAGTGCATTCTGGGATATGTTGCTGTTCCAATCATAGACACCTCACACGTCTCACTAACACATCCTTCAGTGCATTATGGGAGATGTTGCTGTTCCAATCACAGACACAGCACACCTCTCACTACGACATCCTGCAGTGCATTCTGGGAGATGTTACAGTTCCAATCACAGACACCTCAGACTTCTCACTAACACATCCCTCAGTGCATTATGGGAGATGTTGCTGTTCCAATCATAGACACCTCACATGTCTCAGTAACACATCCCACAGTGTATTCTGGGAGATGTTGCTGTTCCAATCACAGACAGTGCATGCCTCTCACTAGCACATTAACACATCCCACCGTGCATTCTGGGAGATGTTACTGCTCAAATCACAGACACCGCACACCTTTCACTAACACATCCCGCAGTGCATTCTGGTAGATGTTACTGTTCCAATCACAGACACCACACACCTCTCACTAACACATCCCGTAGTGCATTCTGGGAGGTGTTACTGTTCCAATCACAGACACAGCACACCTCTCACTAACACATCCCGCAGTGCATTCTGGGAGATCTTAGAGCTCCAATCACAGACCTCACACTTCTCACTAACACATCTCCCAGTGCATTCTTTGGATATGTTACTGTTCCAATCACAGACACTGCACACGTCTCACTAACACATCCCACAGTGCATTATGGGAGATGCTACTGCTCAAATCACAGACACCGCACACCTCCCGCTAAGACATCCTGCAGTGCATTATGGCAGATGGTAGAGCTCCAATATCAGACACCTCACACATCTCACTAACACATCCCCAAGTGCATTCTGGGATATGTTACTGCTCCAATAGTAGACACCTCACACGTCTCACTAACACATCCCACAGTGTATTCCGGGAGATGTTATTGTTCCAATCACAGACACCTCACACGTCCCACAAACACATCCCCCAGTGCATTCGGGGAGATGTTACTGCTCCAATCACAGATACCTCACACATCCCACAAACACATCCCCCAGTGCATTCTGGGAGATGTTACTGTTCCAATCACAGACACCGCACACCTCTCACTAACACATCCCGAAGTGCATTCTGGGAGATGTTACTGCTCCAATCACAGACACCTCACACATCTCACTAACACATCCCACAGTGCATTCTGGGAGATGTTACTGTTCCAATCACATACATCTCACACGTCTCACTAACACATCCCACAGTGCATTCTGGGAGATGTTACTGTTCCAATCACAGGCACAGCACACCTCTCACTAACACATCCCGCAGTGCATTGTGGGAAATGTTAGAACTCCATTCATAGCATCATAGACGCCGCACCCCTCTCACAAAAGGATAAAGCAGATTTGTGAATTTCTAGCCTCTCCATGACTAGCATTCTAACCATTCCCCTATCGAGGCTCCCTGATTCAATTACGCTATCCAGGACTCCATGCCTTCATATCCCTAAAAGTTCGAAATACTTCATATATATATATATATGCAGTATAATACGTATATGAGTATAAAAACCCCAAATTCGCTACTCGCTCCTCAGCTGCAACCGCCAGTGATCGGGTGATGGAGCCTGGGACTAGTAATCTCCTGCTGCAACCTACTCAACCTCAGCTTTGACGGTGGCGCCACTTGCCACGGCTGGCTATTTGGTCCTAACCTCATTAAATGTACCTACGACAATTACTATGTGTGTGTTCGTTACAACGGGTGTAGACAATGAGTGTAGACTTGCATTTTGTATATTTGCCTCTCTGGTATTTGTACAATTGGTATTCACACATCGTGTGACATGTTCTTAAGTAAAATAGTCCTCGCTACACACTGACAAATGCTGCACATGCATATGTTTTATGGACACACTGCACATGCGCACCTATTGCATCAACATAAGGACACCCGATCCTCTTTCAGCTGATCTCCACAACCCTTCCGAGAAAAACAAATTAATGAAATGCAAATATATAGAGCATATTGCCTACCCAAACCGTCTGATGACAGCATTGCGGTCACTCACCTGAAATAAGAACACAGAGATGGTACAGGAAGAGTAGCATGAGCCAACATGGTTTACAGCATAGGTATGCATTTACACAGCTTCAAGCAGGCATTGCACTGTGATATTGAACAGGAACAGTCACATGACCAAATCAGTGGTACTTATTCACAATTGTCAAATCAGATTGGATGGCTGAATGAGTGGAGCGTCCTCTCTCGTTTTGGTAGATCATGGGATTTGGACCCACGGGTTTGAACCCTAGTCAAACCACAGACTTACAACTTGATACTTGTCACCACCTATCCAGGCGCTCGAGATTATTAGGATGGGGCAAGGACTGGTTGGCTCAGTGTCAGGATAATGTTACTCAAGGTGTTGTCAGGACGTAAATCTCCAACAACCAACTAATACAATTGTCAATATCAAATATGGCCAATTGTAGGAGTTAGGTTCAACCATGATCTGAGCGTCTCAGTGGTCAAGTTGTGGATATTAAAGTAATTTAGTACTGATGAGTGTGTGTGTGTAGAATGTTCGGTATTTTACATCATAGCAACATCTAAGGTCAGATCAGGAATGGTACCGACATGTGGAAGTGTACACTCTTTGCAACTTAATAGAGCTTCCCAACTGGGAGACCAGGCTGCCAGCACAATGACTTGATATCCCACACAGTCACATTATCCTAACACGGAGCCACACAGTCCTTGTTGCATCCTATTAATGTCGATTGTCAGGCTAGGTAGCAACAAGTACACATTTTATAAGTCATGTCACTAATTTGACTTGACCAGGATTGAACTCCCGACCTTCCGCGTGGGAAACATTTGCTCTACCGATTCCGGCACTACCTCCGGTTCTAATGGGTGTCATCATTGATGTTACAGACTTGGAGATTAGTGCAAACCCTTTCATAACTTTAAATATATTTGAACCCGTATATGTTCGTCTGTCTGATCTCCCTAAATTTCTAATAATAGCTTCTTTTGTAAATATGTTTATTCTGCTGAATAAGTCTTTTGTCAGTGCTGAATCACTGGACTTCCAACCATTTTTCTATTAAGGGTTAATATATATTGACTAATATATTATGTGAATATAATATATTATGTGACTATGAAATATAAAGTCAACCACGTATGTTATATATATGTACTACTAATAAATACATGCCTGTATAACAGCCATCTTCTATATCTCTTCACTTGTTCCATTTGATTATATCTACCACTAACGCCCCCTGGCCTGTGTCCTGTAATAGCCCTGTCACACTACGACGTAACGAGCCAATGTGAGGCTAACGTGGTCATTTTTGATCATTACGTTGGGTTATGTTATGATGACGTCAGAATGACGTTAGAATGACGTCGAGCTACATCACATTACGTTGTGTTACGTTGAGTTACGTCAAGGTTTTGGACATGTTCAAAACTGTTGATGTAGGTCGAACGTAAGGGTTTACGTTCGTCGTACGTTCTGTTCCGGTTCAGTGAACGTCAATGACGTTAAACGGACGTTATTCCGATGCTACTCACTACGTTCAACTACGTTCCACTACGTTGACCCACATTAAACCGAGTGCAAATGCCCACGGGGCGTAATGGGAACGTCAGGAGAACGTCAGGAGAACGTCAGGAGAACGTCAGGAGAACGTCAGAAGAACGTCAGGAGAACGTCAGGAGAACGTGCATTCAACGTGTGTTCAACGTCTCATGACGTATGTAATGTCATGTAACGTTCTTCTGGCGATGGAATAACGTTCATAACGTTCTGTTAGCGTAATGAAGTTGTCCTCTCTCGTTGAATGATGGTATCACTACGCTTTACCGACGTTACGCTCTCGTCCACTATGCTGCATCCACGTTCAACTTGTGCCCAAATTTGCATACTACGCCAAGAAGTTCAACGTTCTTCACGTTCTCCCTACGCTGATGTCATTACGTTGTAGTGTGACAGCGCCATTAACTAACCGATTTCCGACGTTTTCACTTCGACTTTAAAAAAACACAAACAACAACAACGGTACAGACTATCCAACTAACACATTGATAATGAACGTGATTAAATACTGAATTATCATCAAGTCGTTCACACCTACAAGCCCGGTAGACCTTGCACCATCAAATGTACTGATATCGATCAGAATCAAGTGATTATCCGCAACAACAACAAACCTATCCAACAGATTAACAAAATAGTGTATTTTTAAACCCCACAAAGGTGAAGGATTTAATTATTTTGACAGTCGCCCACTAGAATTAACATTAAATCAGAAACAAACACTTTGTATTGGGGTGAGAGGGGGGCTAGTTTTTGTGTGCGCATTCCATAGTAATTGAAGCCTCAGCCAATATTCTTCGGAGCAAAAAAAAGTCTTTGTTTTCACTGACGTCGAGATGTTCATCAACCTGTCCGGCAGTGTAAGAAGAGGTGACTTCTAAGCTGTTTGTTGAGCATAACTCACATATAAAAACAAGAAAATAGAGCACACGCTAAGAAACGGGGAGACACCGTAGTTTGTTATAGTTTTTTTAGTTTTTTTTTATTGAAGCTGTATTTATAATGTCCATAGCATATAAGCCTGGGTATTCAGGCTTGTTTTCAATGCTGGCCAGCTGTAGTGTCGGTGTTATCTTACCACACAGTAGCTGCTGATAAGGTATTATTTGATTGCCTGCATTTCAGCAGCAGATAGATAGTTGGTTGGTCTGGTTAGTAATCTGTGTTAATTTTTTTGGATTTTCTTGGCATATATGTGTTTTATTTTGTCTACTCTCACTACTAGACTAGCCTACTCCTATTTACATATCATAGGCTTGTACATAGCTGTGTGGTGTGCTATCTGGCTACTTTTGGCATGGTTACCTTCCATTGGGTGTCCCGCTGGTGGGCCGTGACATATTACATGCCCCTTTGCAGTGCGACTTAGTGGGGGTTTCCTAGCCTTATTTTGCACAGATATTCTTTGTATGTTTTTAGGTCAGGAATTTGGCATTCCACACCTTGGCAGTCATTTCCAGCGTGCTTCTCTCGTGAGCTTTTATTTGGCTTCTGGTTTGCTTTAATAGTGGTGCATTATTTGTTCTAGTAGCCCTTTGTGGTTTTGTTAGGAGTTTATTGTCTTGACTATAGCTGTATGCTAATGTTTTCAGATGAATTATTCTCCTATTTTCTAGCAGTTTTACTTTGGTTCTATGTCATAGGTGGGGTGCAGCTTGTCTACTCTGAGCCAGATTTTCAGGGCTCTGTTCTGAAGTGTTTGCAGTTTTTGTAGAAGTTCTTTTTTTGCACCCATGTAGTTTATATCTCCATAGTCAAAATAGGGGAGCACCGTGCCCTTGAAGACTTTTATTGACATTTCTTGTGTCCTGTAGTCTCTTAGCTTTGCAAATAGCCACAGTTTGTGGTTTACCGTTTGGACAATGTTGTTTATACATAGGTTGTAGTTTAGTTGGCTGTCAAACTCAAGGCCTAGGTATTTGTAATGGTCTACATTTTCTTGTGTTTGGTTTCCTAGCTTACAGTGTAGTTTTCCTTCTGGCATTTGTTTATGTGAGAAGAGAACTGTTTTTGACTTGCTTGTGTTGATGGTTATGTTGGTGGACTCACACCACTCATCCAGTTTTAGTAGGAGCTTGTTTAGTTTAGTTATTACCTCCTCTTCTGTGGTGCCATTTGCATATATGACTGTGTCATCTGCATATAATTGGAGGCATTTGGTTTGCAACCATTTATCAAGATTGTTTATGTAGATTATAAAGAGTAGTGGCCCCAACACTGACCCTTGGGGTACACCACATGTGACAAGTTGGTTGTCTGATAGTGTATTGTTTATTTTTGTTTTGTGTTGCCTGTTGTTCAGGTAGCATTGTATCCAGTCCATAGTGTTGGATTTTATGCCCATGGATTCTAGTTTTTCCAGTAGTATGTTATGGTCTACTGTATCGAATGCTTTGCTGAAGTCAATGAAGGCTGCTCCAACTAATTGTTTTTGGTTCATTGACGCCAATATCTCATGTGTTAGGTTAGCTATTGTTTTAGATGTGGAGTGCAGTTTCCTGAAACCCCCTTGTCTTTCGTTTAGTATATCGTTTTTTCCAGGTGTTCATTTATGTGTCTATGTAACACTTTTTCAATGAGCTTGCCTGGGGTGTGAAGAATCGATATTGGCCTGTAGTTTCCCATGTCTTGTCTGTCTCCACTTTTGTGAATATGGGTAATGGTTGCCATTTTCCAGGCTGAGATAAAACACCCCTATTCAAAGGAGATGTTGAATAGGTCTACTATTGTGGCCGGGATGGCTTGGTGGGGATCACATATAGAGCTGGTTTGTGTAGTTCTACACTCTTATACTAGTCAGCGGGCTTCAGGCACATAGTTAGTTAGGGTAGTACTGTATAGGGTAGTACTGTATATGTAGAACTAAAGTAAGCAGCTCTACATGTGAACCACACCAACTAGCCTATGTATGTAGAACTATCCTAACTAACTATGTACATGAAGCCTGCTGACTAGTATATGAGTGTAGAACTACACTAACCAGCTCTTCATTTGAACCCAACTGACTGGCCTATGTATGTAGAACTACCCTAACTAGCTATGTACATGAAACCCGCTGACTGGTATATGGGTGTAGAACTACACTAACCAGCTCTACATGTGATCCCACTGACTGGCCTCTGTATGTAGAACTACCCTAACTAGCTATGTACATGAAACCTGCTGACTGGTATATGGGTGTAGAACTACATTGACTAGCCACACACGTGAAACCTGTTGACTGACTTATGAATGTAGAATGTTTTTTTCGGGAGGTACAAAAGCTGTTACTCAGGGGAATTAGCTACCACAGACCACAACACGGCTGCTCCCTTGGGTGCATTCACAGATGAATCCAAGCACATATGGGTGTAGAACTATACTAACCAGCTCTACATGTGATCCCACTGACTGGCCTCTGTATGTAGAACTACCCTAACTAGCTATGTACATGAAACCCACTGACTGGTATATGGGTGTAGAACTACACTAACCAGCTCTACATGTGATCCCACTGACTGGCCTCTGTATGTAGAACTACCCTAACTAGCTATGTACATGAAACCTGCTGACTGGTATATGGGTGTAGAACTACATTGACTAGCCACACACAGGAAACCTGTTGACTGACTTATGAATGTAGAATGTTTTTTTCGGGAGGTACAAAAGCTGTTACTCAGGGGAATTAGCTACCACAGACCACAACACGGCTGCTCCCTTGGGTGCATTCACAGATGAATCCAAGCACAAACAAATGCTAGAATAAATCATCGAAAGGAATGTTTCTGTTGATGTCTTCACATTTTCCTCCAAAAGAGGCTTTTATTGCTTGAGTTTTATATCCGCCAATATTCCAAAGCAACTCTGCCGATTACAGATCCTCACCCTTCAATCCGATTGGCTGATTGTATGTGGTTAACACTGAAAGGATGAACGCATCACATTTCAAAACCAAGACACTTATCTGAATATGATTCTAAATATCCACCTTAGATAAAAAAAACACTTAGTAAAGATGTGTGCCGACCTAGAAGGTCATATTAAGTCAATGTAATCCGATAAGTTATTGCAGATGTCTGTCTGTTGCGTCAACATTTTAATATGAATGCCAACATTTATTGAACATGTTTTCCTTTATATTTCGTCAAAGTTGTACTTTAGGTATGCTGTTTGTTTGTTGGGGTTTACCACCTAGCAACATCAAGGGTCATATGATGACCGGTCATGCCTTATGACAGTGCGTACTCATGGTGACTTCATAGTGTTGCTTATAATGATCAACTTAATATATCCGGTGGTTCAGTGAGTGAATGCGTGCACAGACGTGTGGCGCCCCCCAACGGATCTGAGTGAGAGTAGGATGGAAGTTTGTAGGTTAAGCAGGCTCCACCAGTAGATGACTGGGGGGGGGGGGAGAGAAGATAGGCTGGGGAGAAGATGGAACCTTCCAGCCTTATTATACTCATATAATGGCTTATATACCATATATAAGAAAATTGCATCAACTCAAAACGATCTAAATTAACCACTTTTAACTTGCCGTAAAATAAAAATGCAATAAACATACTTCTTACAATTAATCACAATAACTGTCTGGAACGATATTCATATATTTAAAAGTAAATCAGTACATGACAATGTATTGCTTTCGGTTTCTCATGTACTATATTTTGGAGGGATTTCAATGGAACCTCTTTGCCAAATTGTCGTAAATCAGCTCTGTGAAAAAGGCTAGGGGACCAGGCTACCAGATTTCGTTGCAGTTGTGTATCGACAGTGCAGCACTATAACGCATAATATACTACCCTTTCACCATTATAGATTGGACAATTCAGACGACGTGTGATCAATATACATTATCGTTGGCGGCCATTATATATTAGCATATGTTTACAAAATATAACACGATACACAAAAGTAGTGTTCTTTCGCCAATCAATCAGATGGATCCAGGAAGGCCACTGCTCTCCTTCATGGATCGAAATTAAACTTGAAGCGTCCGGTTAATTGCACCACGCCCACTGAAAGTGACTGGCATTTGCTGCGTCAGCCGTAGTGTGGCCGCAGCAGGGACTCAATAGCGCGTTCCTATGCTGAAGGCAGACGACATTGCCAGCCTCGTTTTGGACGCGTTACTCCGGATTTGGCCGGCTTTTTGTATGTAGTTCACAATAAAATACGGCAGGAAGTGATTATCTAACTTCAGGACCATTTGTACCGCATTCTCCCAGTTGCAAAGGAGCCGTGAGTGATGTGCATGGCGATTAGTATGCACTCAGCCCACGGCGTCGTCCATTCACAAGTCAATATTAACCCAGAATGCAGTCCGGGATTTCCTTTCATGCTTTTTATCCGTTTTATCCGAAAAACCACCAGTTCACTTTTTTTTAGTCAATTATGGAAATAATCAAATCAAAGACTCCTAGCCTGCCTTCCCGAGGTGAATGACTGGGAGAATATTCTTCACAGAGGTAATTACAAGTGTGCACCTTATTGATGTTGCATCGTCAAATGGTTTTAACTTATTTACGCTTCTGCTTGTGACTTTTGGATGAATATATTTGGTAAATTATTATAATCGACATTACTTTAGTTTGAGCCAACTTTTGTTGTAAATGACTACACTTGGATTTGTGGCAAGCACATGTAAAGGTAACATTGGTGTGTCCAGCAACTTGCGGACGTCATAGGCTTTAGCACTAAACACACTCTATTAACTTACTTGATATTCTCTTTTATTATATTTTGTTGGGGGGTGGGGGGATGGTTAATTTACCCTGTCCATAACAAGTAAGTCACATTGCAGCTTGTAAAGACTAGGTCTCCATAAAGTAAAGTTGAATCCTTCCTCCAACTAATAGATTTACGTGTCGTGGTCACCAGTATGTAAAGTCTATGGCTCGAATCTGTGGTTGTGTAGGCAGGCTATAGTGAAATCAATACAGACAAGAGAAAGGAAGAGTATAAAGTGTGAAAGAAGAGAGAGAGTCAAGCCCTCTGGTTTATTATTTATATGTTTACATGGGTTCATTGTAGAGTATCACCCCACCCTTTCCCCTAGTGGGAAACAAGCATTCTTAGCTCTACCAATAGGAATCAAGCATTCCTGGTCCCTATGGTTACCACTGATCTGCCCACCACCACCAAGCTGTGTGGCTCCCCTGGCCACCACCTGCCTTGAGCCTGAGTGTGGTGATCCTAACTAGCAGAGGGGGGAGGGGGTAGGCTCTGAGTGCCCCTTACACACAGCACTGCTAGCACAACTATGTATATTTACCAATCAATAAGGCACCACCAGCACCTACATATACACATACCTGCACCTGGTCATGTATACCCGATCTGTAATAGAACATTTGCATTTCCTCACCAATGCATTAAATCAGAATATTTTACAGGCTTGTTTCATCGCTGAACAGCATAGCCTGAATTTGGTAGTAGCCTTGTCATCTTAGCTGTTAGTAGTTGTTAGTTTTTGTGGGTTTTTTATTTGTCTGGTGCCACATTTGCAACATATTGGTATATACCTACGCCTTGCACTAGCATTGGTAGGGATACTCAGTTTATACTGTGACTATGTTAGGTCGGAGTATGAGGTCATTTGAAGAATCCTTAGGAGTTAGGTTTTGTATGATGGTTGCTAGTGCGCATGTACTACATCAGCAACCTCACAGTTTTTGTTCTTAGAAAATTACCCCTAGCCCGTTTATTGTAGTCTTAGGTTGGTGAAATTCATAGTCAGTGGAGTTTGACATCAAATTTTAGGGAATTATGCACTAATTCCCCTTGTAAGCTCCACAGCCATGCCTACTCATTCACTGACCTCGTTGTGTGTCTCTTAGACTTTGAGATCAGGGGGAATTGGGGTTTGACGTTGAATGTGTGTCATGCAAGTGCACAAACTACCCAGATGGTCATGCAGCCAATTCATTTTTATGAAGCAATGAAAGTTTAATGTGTGCATCAGTAACTAACTTCAATATGTAGGAACAAATAGATGAGTGTTTAGGTTTCAAAATGTTTCTGGATCCATGGATGAATGCATGTTTTAATCGTAACTCCAGCTGTAGGTAATTGGTAATGTGTGTATGTCCGTGTTTACAGACTATTACATAGTCAATAGCTATTATTTGTTGAAGTTGCATAATCCGATGGTCTTGAATTTCTGCCATATTCGTTCAAATAAGTATATTACTTGATAATCACAATTTAATTAGCTTAATAAATGTATCTAGTAAAATGGCAAAAGCTCAACACTATCGGAATATACAATATAATTAGCATAAAATATATCAAATGCTGTATGATATGAATGTCCAAATAATTGTTAGTTTAAAGACTTGTCACAAGTCGGTATCCGTCCTGATATGACCTTAGATGTCGCTATGACGTAAAAATCATCAGAAAGATGTGAAGTTAAAGAAAACAAACATTATTTTAGCATTATGTATACATGCTGGACATGAGCAATGCCAGATTCTAGTACATAAACCTATCATTCCTGCTGGGCTCAAATACATGTTTAATACGTCCATTGAAAGCTAAGTTGGACATTTCAGATAAATCCAGGTGCGTATTTTTGGTTCTAATTGGGTAAGACACTAACACAGTTATCCGTTATGAGCAGGGTATATAAATTCATCACCAACAAAAAAAAAAGAAACGATTTCATCAGATTATGCAACTTAACTCGTGTGACTTGGCTTACTGCCTACAAGAATTGATTAATCCATGTAGTTGCTACCCTTAAATGTTCCAGTAAGAGACTCAGCTGAAGGGAGAAGCTAAACAACCACCTCATCAGCAATTACAAATGTGGTTATCTTCATCGAGTAATGGGGGAAGTTTTACTGGCAGACAATTGGTGTTCCTCATTCCACTACTCTTACCCCTATCCTAGTAATGCTTACTAGGCCTACAAGTGTAGGTGGTGTTTAGTATAACTTTGTAAGTCATTGATTTTAGTCAGCTGCAGTTTCTAGTGACATCCTGCTACACAGGAAGCAGGTGCTCAAACTCATTCGGCCATCTTGTCCTGGTATATCACCAATAATATATACCCACTTGTGACGCCTTCTTGTAGAATTTGATTTCCATACTTCCATTCGGAGACAGGGTGCGTGAGAGGAATGTTTGTTTGTTGTTGTTTGGATCCTAGCAACATCTAAGGTCATATCAGGACGAGTGCCGACTTGTGACAGTGCACACTCATGGGGACTTTACAAGTGCTGCCACACTGGGAAGAAGGCCATCAGCACCATGACCTGATATCCCAATTAGTCACATTATCCTGACACTGAGCCAACCAGTCCTTGCCCTATCCCAATAATGCTGAGCGCCTGGCTAGGAAGCGACAAGTATCAATTTTGTAAGTCATTGATTAGACTCGACTGGGAATTGAACTCCCGTCCCTCCACATGGGAAGCCTGCGCTCTACCGATTCAGTAAACGCATCCGGTGAGAAGTGTGAGGAATTTGTGGTATAGTGACGCTGAGGGGACATCAATTAGAACCTTACAAAAGCGGTATATTTGAACAGAACATTAAAGGTGTGAAAAGTGTGCCGAGTGCGACAGTACCCTGACGTGTGATGTGCAAAGTGTGACAAACTGATAGGTGGTGTGAGAACTGCTCAGTTCGACGCACCCTCTTCACAAATCACTTCCGGTTACTGATACATAGTGCACGACGGGAAGTCCGGGATTCTCCTCACCGGAAGTGCCACAGTAACGACGCTATTCCAGGCACTGCTTGACGACACACCACCGGAACCAAAACATTAGCCTTCTTTTGATTGGACAATGTTAATCAGTAGGCTTCTTTTGATTGTTCGATGTCAATCACGAGTCTTTCTTTGATTGGTCAATGTCGATTACTAGTCTGCTTTTGATTGTTTAATATCAATCACGAGTCTTCTTGTGATGGGTCATTGTCAATTACGAGTCTTCTTTTGATCGGTCAATGTCAATTACATTACAATTCCCTATCCCTATGGTAGTAACGCCGAGTGCCCGAATACGTTGCAACAAGTATCAATTTCTGAGTCACTGGCGGGTTCGAATCCCACAAACTGCCACCCGTTACCCGTTGTTACCGGAAACGGAAGCTGTCAACGGCGGGTCCTGTTTCAGAATGAATGATCCCCCGACTGAGACGCCAGTAACCAGCCGGGACAGCCTCGTTTTGGCGATTACACAACTACAGTAGACCTTTTACCCACACTGAGCGGCTACACACCGTGGTGACCAGACGGGATGGCTGGATGAGTTGAGCGTCCGTCTCCTGTTTTGGGAAATTGGGCCGATCTGAACCCATGGGTTCATGGTTCGAACCCTGCTCGAGTCAAACCAATGACTTAAAAATGTATAGGCCTACTTGTCACTTCCTAGCCAGGCACTCGGCATTATTAGGATAGGGCAAGGACTGGTTGGCTCAGTGTCAGGATAATGTGACTGAGTGGGATATCAGGGTATGGTGCTGGTGGTCTGGTGTTCCAGTGGGGCAGCACTATAAAGGGTCAGCTGTCATAAGTCGTTACCCATCCTGATATGACCTTAGATGTTCTTAGGACGCAAAACAATAACAAACATACAAAACAAACATACAAACCCACCGTGGTAGTTCATGCCACTGCCGTCAGAGGGCAGTTTGGTGGTGGTGTTATTATTGTTTGTTTAACGACCCCCCAGCACAAAAAGCAAACATGGGTTATTAGGGGGACAAACCGTGGTTACACATATCTGAGTAGGTTGCTGGTGGATATCCTTTATAAGAGATCCTCCAGAGAGAAATTTGCACACTAGGATTCTCCCGATATAGTTAGTTTTGTTTGTTTTTGTATTTTGTTGGTTGATTAAGCTGGGTAAATTTTAATCATGGACAATTGGTCTTCCTCATTCCACTGCTCCTTGCTCTATCCTAGTAATGCTGAATGCCAGGCTGTATGCTGCCTGCAAAAGGTCTTATAGAGGGTATCCACCACTGTGGCCGAATGGGTTCATCGTCCACCTCCCGTGTTGCCACTACAAGACCATATCCATAGCGCATGTGCACAGTGATATTCTACGCATGTGAGTTCTACACTTCGATATAGCGATATAGCGAATGGTAGACAGGAAGTGTGAACACTTATTTGTCTCTCTTTTCTTTTTTTTTGTGTACATTAGTTGTCCCAAGCAGGGGAAATCCCAGTCACAGACGACTGGTCTTCCCCACTCCACTGCTGGTCGATATAAAGCCCAAGCCTACACTTTTACTGACCCAAGGGAATTTTAACCTCCCACACCACATCGACATGGTATGAGAGCAACCGGCCTTTGATGACGCTGTAAAGGCCCTGTCACATTACGGCGTATGGCGGGAGCGTATTGAAAACCTACATAGGTCCTGCGCGTGCCGGCCTATGATGACATTTGGTGACCTTTCGGGTGGTTTTGAGCATATGTGGAACCTACGAGGAGCGTACGAGGAGCGTATGAGGAGCGTATGGGAGCGTGCTGTGACATTTTTTGACAGTATGGGCCATACGCCCTCATAGGTCGAGTTTTTTTAGCATGCACAAACAAATTTGGACGGACGGATTTATGAAAGCGTATGGCGGTGTATGCCTCATACGCTTCACATAAGCCGGCATCTGGCGGCATCTGGCGGTGTATGAGTAGCGTATGAGTAACGTATGCGTAGCGTATGCGTAGCGTAAACGGCGTATGCCGACGTATATGACGTAACGCGCCTACGCCACCATACGCTCCCGCAAAAAAACCTAATGTGACAGCCCCTTTAGTTATACACAGCGGTGGAAATCCAAATAAGCAGAGCTGGGAGCACGGGGAATCTAACCGCCGACCCTCAGATTAGGAGTCTGACCCAAAAGTCAGACACTCTAACCACTCCGCCACAGAGAACACCACACTTCCATCAGAGAGCTGGATTATTTTACTTGTAATTTCATTAGTTGACTAGGTAGAAACAAGTATACATTTTTAATCAATTGGTTTAACCCATGGGTTCGAATCCCATGACCTACCAAACAGCAGGTGGGTGCTCCACTCATTGGGCCATCCTATCTGGTTCCTAGTGTGCACATTAGTTCTGCACTTCTATCAGTGGGCTGACTTTGGGTGGAATCCGGTGAAATACCCTTTTCACAGAGCATGCTGCACACTGAGATTCTACTCACAGTAGTTCTTGCCGTTGCCATCAGAAGGCAGTTTGGTGGTGAAAATCCTCTACAATACCATTTACACAGAGCCTGCTGCAGAATGATATTGTACACACAGTAGTTCTTGCCGTTGCCATCAGAGGGCATGTTGGTGCTGGACATCCTCTACAATACCATGTACACAGAGCCTGTTGCACGGTGAGATTCCACTTACGATGACATTTCTTAATTCTTATTGTTGTAGCATCTTTGAGTACACTTATTCTGGTTCCCTATCCTTCTTGTGAGTGATCTCCCTCATGTAAGAACAATGGGACTGAAGTTAGTGGTGGTTATATGTTGTAAGGCAAACATACATAAATGTGACAATATGTAGGCCTATCTCGTTCACAACAGTCATGCACCTTCCTTGAATCCATTTTGTCAGGCTGTGTAGGAAGTAGTTCAAAATCACAAATGAAAAAGAGCTATGAAATACAGCTGTTTTTTTTTTGCACGGCTGTAGTATGGATTACTGACATGAAGGGCTTAGGGCACAACGGAGAGCGAGCAGCCCATGAAGACAATGAACTAACCAATCAAACACCACTTCACATGGTGGACTGCTGTACTCGCACTGAGTGTGCCTATTACTGCCAGCTATACCATCACTGAGTGGGATGAGTTACCGGCCAACTAGTCCAACAGATGACCATAATTCTGCCAGTCACTCACGCTATTCCATGCGTGCAGCTTGCACCCACAGTAGTGCTTGCCATTGCCATCAGGGGGCAGGTTGGTGGTGGAAAATCCTCTACAGCGCTATAAAAGTAGCCATAAGTGCGAACTGTCACAAGTAGGTCCCCGTCCTGATATGACCTTAGATGTCGCTATGACGTAAAACAACAACAAACAAACATCCTCATTCCACTGCTCCTTGCCCTATCCTAATAATGCCGAGCGCCAGACCAGCTAGCTACAGGTATCAATTTTAAAGTCATTGGTTTAACCCATGGGTTCGAATCCCACAACCTACCAAAATGTGAGGCGGACGCTCAACTGATTTGGCCATAGCGTTGGATACCCTCTATAAGATCTTATGCAGGCAGTATACAGCACACTGAGATTCTACCGAATACTGTAGTGCTGGCACTTCCGCCAGAGGGCGTGGCAGTGTTGGTGGAACGCGTCTATTCTGTGCCGAAAAGAAAATATCAATTTCGGCAAATATTGTCGATCACGTGATAACCTGAGGGCGTCCCTGATTATGCAAGGGCGACCCCGGGGGAGGGGCCAGCTTGCTTGCCTTTGTTTATCGTAACGGACGGCATGCAACCATTTCGTGTTCTACACAGAAATGTCATCTGGGGCAGTGCGGTACTAAAAGTTTGTCGACATGTTTTACCAAATCTTTATATCACCTTCGTGTACAGATGGTAACCAGGCTACAATTAAAATATGACCAGATGGAATGGGTGAAGGAGGTGAATGTCCGTATCCCGTGTTGGTAGATTGTCAAGTCAAAGCAATGACTTAAATATTTATACTTGTGCCTTCCTAGCCTGGCACTTGGCATTTTACTAGGATAGGGCAAGGACTGGTTGGCTCAGTGTCTGGATAATGTGACTGAGTGGGATATAAGGTCCTGGTCCTGGTGGTATGAACATCTGTACCTCTGAGCATATCAAAGCTCAGTGAATCTACTACAAAAAAAGACATAGCGTATCGTAAAGAGAAATATATGCTATATCTACAGTATGAAATAGATGTCCTGACAGAGATCTCAATCTACTAGCTGGATACAATTGCCCATCGAATAAACCAATGTCAATCAAAGATTAGAAAACAGGGAAATGTATCAAACTCTTAGCCATACCTGAGTCTACAAGTCCAGATAAATTAAACCTGTAAAATTCAATTTTAATCGAAGGATGTGCATCAAGTGCACTTTCTAGTTTCCCTGATGGTGTAGTACCGCTCATATTAAAGTTACCCAAAAGTAATTTTACTTTATATGGGCAATCACGCATCATGTGTGCTTCATTACACAAGTAACAAGAAGATATTGTATGCTTTTGCGCTGAACTATGCTTTCTTTGGCTAAAAGCGTCGCTTTTCCATGCCTGTGGCTATGTGTGAGACGTACCAAACAGTAATGTCTGCGTCTGCGCAACTGGTGGACAATTTCCATTGCCCCCCTGCTGTTGCGTTGACAGAGCATGCCCCACTGTGTGCTGTGCGACTGAAGTGTCCCTAATTTGACTGGTATTTTCTACTGGACCGACTTCCCTAGGTTTATGTGTGGCAATCCACCACATACACCTCAGTTTTAAGATTTGACACAAGAAGATGTTGCAGCATTCACAGCGTTAATCACCGAATCGTCAGAAACTCCACTGCCTAACGACAAGTTACTTATCCACTTCCTAAGAGACTTCATTTCACCTTGCAGTGACTTCATGACCTGAATATCTGAACCAGAGGATTTTTTATTTTGTTGATGGGATGTTTATGCTGTCCATAGCATATAAGCTTGGATGATCAAGGTTGTTTTCAATGCTGGGCAGTTATCAGTCGGGAACCTCTGGAAGAAGAGGACTTGGAAACATCCAAAGAAGTAGCATTTAGGCTATCTATTTGCTCACAAATAGCTAAATTACCACCACATACTTTTGCACATCTCTGCTGCCTGATTACAGACCTATCACTGAGAATAGACATTTCGAAGGCTTCTTCAAGATTTTGGGTGAATTTGTTTCCACATACCAGATGGTATTATCATCTAGTAAAGAATCAAGAAATCTTGCAAGGAGTATTTCAAACATGTCAGTACCGGAAACTGCTCTTGGGAGATCCCAGCCTTTCACTGCCACAGTTTTAAAACACTGATAGTATCCAGCTACTGTTTCCCCCTCCTCTTCTTTCATAGCCAACACTACCCCCTTCAAATGAGTGTGTTCATCCACAGTCAAAACAGTTGATGCTATCACTTCCTTAATTTCTCTCCAGGACCTAGTATTTTCATGCTGAAAAGCTGTGAAAAGAACCTCATGCAGCATTTCCGTTGCATTGGACAATGCAAAACGACTAATGTCCGTGTCTGAAACATCAACGAGAGCCTTATATGTTTGATCAAATAAATCCAATTACATAGTCGTCCTCTGTCTGACCTGTCCAACAAGGGAAGTGACTTGCCATATGCCTTTAAAGATCTACACCGTACCTCTCTCTGCTTATGCTCTGGATGTAACAATTTCTGTGCCTCCCTGCGCTCTTCTCTATCCTCCTGCATTTCTATCCTATCCTTTATTTCTGACAATCGCCCATCCTGCTCTTCTCTAAGAGTATCTAACTGTTGGGTGTGGGAGTAGAACAGATTGAGCAGAATTGAATCCAAGTATAGAATTGTCTGTAAAGAAGAAGAAATTGTAAAAATCCGACGTAGTGTATCACTATGCTCGCCCCTCTGTGATAAGGTTAAAGAAAAACCTAAAGTAGTCACATATGAAAAAATATCTTGGCGGCGACGTGAGGCTTCAATGATGGCATGTTACATACATACCATCAAATAAAGTCTAGCAGACCTTCCAAAATAGCGACATTGTCGGAAAATGTTGTTGAGAACTCAAATTCCGAAAAATGTCAAAACCTCACAGAGTAAAAAAAATTGAAGAAAAAAACACGACCTACACAGCGCACCTATTTTAGGCTTTGGGTTTACATTGTCATTGCTAGGTTTCTTAATAGTTCTACTCCCCGACCACCCCATACATTGTTGGAAGGGGAGGTGAATGGCAGCAGAGGGAGAGAGAGACCAAGAACATCATGGTTTACAAATATTTCACAGTGGACAGGCTTGAATTATTCACAGTCTATCAGAACAGCACACCATCGGGACAAGTGGAGAACCATTGCATCCAACCGTCGACTAGAGGACAGAACTATTGATTGATTGACACAGCGCACCACACAATCACCAGGACCAGCAAGTTTCTACTGTCAATTTAACAATGTGTGTTAATAACTGTTGTGGTCGCCAGTTTGTAGAAACTAGCCTCTCTTCGGGGTCACCAGTTTGTAGAGTCTAATGCTCAGATATGTGGCTGTGTATGTAGGCTATGAGGAAAACAATACAGACAAAGAGAAAGGAAGAGAGGAAAGTGTAAGAGAGAGAGTCCAGCCCTCTGGTTTATTGTTATATAGTTACATGGGTTGTTCATAGAGTATCATACCACCTCCTTTCACCAACGGGAATCGAGCATTCCCGATCTCCCCAATAGGAGTCCAACATTCCTGGTCTCTATGGATACCAGTGGTCTGCCCACCACCAGTAGCTGTATGGCCCCTTCGCCACCTTGACCTCTTGAGTGTGGTGACCCCTACCCCAGCATAAGGCTTAGGCCCTGAGTGCAATCACACCCAGACCTGCCAGCCCTACTATGTCTATTTACATCCCACTTAGGCACCACCAACCCATATATATATATATGAACCTGGCCAAGTACACCAATCAGTAATAGAACAATTGCATTCCCCTTGCCAAATATCCGAATATTTTACAGGTGGTTGGTGGTTGGTGGTTGGTGGTTGGTGGTTGGTGGTTGGTGGTTGGTGGGTGGTGGGTGGTGGTTGGTGGGTGGGTGGTGGTTGGTGGTTGTTGGTGGTGGTTGGTGTGTTGGTGTTGGTGGTTGTGGTGGTGGTTGGTGGTTGGTGGTTGTGGTTGGTGATTGGTGGTTGGTGGTTGGTGGGTGATGGGTTGGTGGCTGGGGTTGTGTTCGGTGGTTGTGGTTGTGGTTGATGGTTGGTGGTTGGTGGTTGGTAGTTGGTGGTTGGTGGTTGGTGGTTGGTGGTTGGTGGTTGATGGGTGGCGGTTGGAGGTTGGTGGTTGGTGGTTGGTGGTTGGTGGTTGGTGGTTGGTGGTTCCTGGTTGCTGGTGCACCCCTGGTTCTGCTGGTACCCGGCCACACAACCAGCCAGGATGCTGATTTGCGGTGGCATATTTCAGGCATGCAGTATCATGTCCACTGCAATTTATGTGAAGGTGCCTGAGTACTTTTTCTCATTGTATTTCTTTTGTGTTTTCCTGGTATGTTTTATTCAGTGGGATTAATCTCGCCTCAATCGGCCAGATAGGACGTGTTCTTCACTGTTTGCAATGTACGCCGACAGACCGATACTCATATTTGATTGAGAATGATGACGAGAGGGGTGGTGGAATGAGTCGAGCATCTCTGATTTGGGAGATTAGGGGGTTCGAACCCATGGGTTCATGGGGTCGAACCCTGGTCAAGTCAAACCAATGACTTAACAATGTATACTTGTCACTTCCTAGCCTGGCGCTCGGCATTATTAGGATAGGGCAAGGACTGGTTGGCTCAGTGTCAGGATAATGTGACTGAGTGGGATATCAAGTCATGGCATTGGTGGACTGGTCTCCCAGTGGAGCAGCACTATAAAATTGCCATGAGTGAGCACTGTCACAAGTCAGTACCCATCCTGCTATGACATTAGATGTTGCTAGGATGTAAAACAACAACAAACAAACAATTGTGTATGATTTAAAGAAAGCGCTTCTGAATAAGTCTCGGTCTGTCCAGGCATTATTACTGAAAGTATATTAGTGAAATACTAGAAATAGCAAAAGATGAAAATTACACCTTAACCTTGAAAAAGTTGCGAATTATTTATTGTCGCATTTAAAATTTGTTTTCATGAATACAAATATAGAGAACACCGCGTTTAATGAACTCTTTTCTGATCCTTTCTCTAGTTCCACTGCAATAACTATCACTTTCCCATTTCTGAAGTTTTCACTCCTATCTCACATTATTCAAAAGAGTTGCAAAAGGAGCAAAACAATTTGACTCTTTCACAATTATTAGTCCTAAATATGACTGGCTGATTATTAGCAAATATGTGCATATTAGTAAAGGACTTATTAGGAAAGGACATGATGTTCTCTGTGGTCAATTAGTGTCAGTCAGCCCTGAGGACTGTCAACAGCGTTTTGTTTGTTTGTTGTTGTTTTACATCCTAGCAACATCTAAGGTCATATCAGGACGGGTACTGACTTGTGACAGTGCGCACTCATGGCGATTTTATAGTGCTGTCCCACTGGGAAACCAGGCCGCCGGCACCATGACCTGGTATCCCACTCAGTCACATTATCCTGACACTGAGCACACCAGTCCTTGCCCTATCCTAATAATGCCGAGCGCTTGGCTAGGAAGCGACAAGTATCAATTTTAAAGTCATTGGTTTGACTCGACCAGGACTCCAACCCACGACCCCACGATCTACCAGCACGGGAGACAGACACTCTAACTCATTCTGCCATCCCGTCTGGTCCCAGTCAACAGCATTGTAGTGCAGGCCACATTACGAGTTGGAAAGTAGTGGACACGCTACTATCACTTCAAGTACAAGTGAAGGTCATGAGTATGCCTTATAACCAATGTGTATGCGCACCCTTCCCTGTGTGATGTCAAGGCCCTGTCACATGATGACGTAACGATGTCAGCATAGGGAGAACGTGAAAAACGTCAAACTTCTCGGCGTAGTATGAAATGTGGGCACAAGTTGAACGTGAATGCAGCGTAGTTGACGAGAGCGTAACGTCGGTAAAGCATAGTGATAGCGTCATTCAACGAGAGAGGACAACGTAATGAAGCTCACGGAACATTATCAATGTTATTCCATCGCCAGAACTATGTTCCTTTACGTTACCCTACATTACTTACGTCATTAAACATTGCCGAAATGCTGAACATATGTTGGACGTACATTCAGCGTACATTCTTCTCATGACGTTCTCCTGATGTTCTCCTGACGTTCCCATTATGCAGCATGGACGTTTCCACCGGCTTTAATGTGGGTCAACATAGTGGAACATAGTGGAACGTAGTGGAACATAGTGGAACATAGTGGAACGTAGTGGAACATAGTGGAACGTAGTGAGCAGCGTTTTACTAATGTCCGTTTAACGTCATTGACGTTCGCCAAACATGTACTGAATATATGGCGAACGTAAACCCTTACGTTCGAGTTACGTTGAAAGTTTTGAACAGTCTCAAAACCTTGACGCGCGCTGACATAACACAACATAATGTGACATAGCTCAACGTCAGTGTAATGACATTCTGACGTCATCATAATGTAACCCAATATACGTCAACATAATGACGAAAAGTGACCACGTCAGGCTTACGTTGGCAGGTTACGTCGTAGTGTTACAGGGGTATCACAGAGCTACAAATAATGGTGATCTGCTACTCAGAGGCTAGTGGTTTTCGGCAAGCCAATCCTGACCTACTGGGTTCAAACTGAAATAGACCATTGTATAAATATGATCTGTTGTGCATTGAATATTGAATCAGCTAATACGTAGTAAAACTCAAGTGCGCGGATCTTTAAAGAAAAGAAAACGGCCAGAAAGTACGTAGATTCCTGGGTGCAATGTCTTAGGTTTGAGTGCCAGCTCCGAACCACTGGGTTGCAAAATTGATATTTGTCACTACATAGCCTGGAGCTCAGCATTGCTAGGATATAGAAGGTACCAGTTTGTCAAATGTCAGAATATGGTGACTGAGTCACGTATTGGTGCATGGTGCCGGCAGGTCGATTTCCTAGATGCGCAGCACTATGAACTCTCCATAAGAGCGCACTTTCACAAGCTGATACCCATCCTGATAAGAGATTATATGGTGCCAGCATTATATAAAAAACTACCTCAGCGATTATCTAGATATTGAGAGTACCAGTTACTGTCCTATATTTGTATTGTCTAGCGCTAGGGCGGTAAGGACAAATATATATGAGGAAACAATCCTCTGGTGTGACTAAGAGTAGTCTACATCCGGTGGAGGTGAGGAGGCTGCAATGTTGGATCTTATGGAGTATAACAATAATGATAATAATTCCCTTGTGTATCTTTATACTCGCATAATTCGTTATACATCACATACACATATATATAGATATAGGAAGTGTGCTTGATATGTGTTTCTGTGAGGCTTCCAGGACTCACTCCAGCAAACTGGTCACTTGTGGGACATCACTACTGCAACTTCGCGCACATTGCCCGGACTGATTCTACTCCCCGACCACCCCGTCAGGGCGCGTCAGGGGAGGAAGGTCGGGGCATTCCTAGAATATCTCAGGTGTAACATCTAATTGCTTTGGAGAGTCAAAACCCTGTTGAATTTCCAGCTGGGAGATTCCTTCTCCTTGGAGACTGAACTTTACTGCCCAGACTTGATTAAGCTCATCTGCTTGCTTGTTCATTGCCGGCTACACTTTTCCGCACAGCATGCTGTGCTGTTCACAAGACCAGTTCTTGCCACTGCCGTCAGAGGGCAGGTCGGTGGTGACAATCCCCTATAACACTTTGGTTTACAGAGCATGCTGCACACTGACCTGTTACCCACCCTAGTTCTCGATACTGCCACTAGTTCTTGCTACTGCCATCAGAGGGTGGGTTTGTGACAGCAATCCTTTATAAGATATTTTCCACAGAGGATGCTGTGCGGTTCACAAGACCACTTCTTGCCACTGCTGCCAGATGGCATTGCTGGTGACAATCTAATATAAGACCTATTCAACACAGCCTACTGCACAGTGATCTGTTACTGTCACTAGTTCTTGCTACTGCCGCCAGATGGCGTTGGTGGTGACAATCTAATATAAGACTTATTCAACACAGCATACTGCACAGAGATCTGTTACTGTCACTAGTTCTTGCTACTGCCACCAGATGGCGTTGATGGTGACAATCTAATATAAGACCTATTCAACACAGCATACTGCACATTCATTTGCTACTCTCACTAGTTCTTGCTACCGCTGCCAGATGGCGTTGGTGGTGACAATCTAATATAAGACCTATTCAACACAGCCTACTGCACATTGATCTGCTACTGACATGCCGCCAGATGGCATTGGTGGTGACAATCTAATATAAGACCTATTCAACACAGCATACTACACAGTGATCTGCTACTCTCACTGGTTATTGTACTGCTGCCAGAGGGCGTTGGTGGTGACAATCCTACATAAGACCTATTCAACACAGCATATTGCAGAGTGAGCTGCTACTGACACTAGTTCTTGCCACTGCCGTCAGAGGGCGCTAGGACACTGTTATCGATCACCGTTAAGGCTCCCTCTAGGCGCGGCCCTTTTCCATTTACCGTGCTCCGCCGGTGACTACAAATGTCCATTGTCGCCCCGCCAGCCGAAACAATTAATAAGCTAAATGACTTTCTTCGGTGGTTTTTTTGTGTGAAGAGAAGCCAGTATTCATTCAAGTTGACGATGCAAGAGATACAGCAATACAAAAAAACAAGATTGGGCTGAATGTAATCACATCGTCGGCCATCTTGGCTTTGTTTTCTCTACTCAGTCACAATCGGTTAGTGACAATTATAATTCGGTAACAATCAATTACGGTTAAATAGGCCTGGTCTTGTCATTTACTCCAATCAGGGATCAGTGGCAACAATGCTATCGTCTGCTGTGAATAAATGTCGTCTTCTACAAGTTGAAGGGACTGGGCGTGGTGGTTGTTGTTGTTTCATGTCCTAGTAACATCTAAGGTCATATCAGAAGGCGTGGTGGCCTAATTAGTAGAACGTGGGTCTTGCATGCGGGAGATCGAGAGTTTGGTTCCCGGTAAAGTCGAACCAATGACTTATAAAATTGAAACTTGTTGTTTCCTAGCCAGGCACTCAGCGTTAATAGACTAGGGCAAGGACTGGTTAGCTCCCTGTCAGGATAATCTGACTGAGTGGGATATTTGGTCATGGTGACTGCAGCCTGATTTCCCAGTGAGGCAACATTATAAAGTTGCCATGAGTGTACTACGGGGTGTGGCTTGAGGTTTTGCAATCGATGTTCCAGCATTCAATTGTCAAGAATATAGCCTCACAGCAAATCCCACTAAAGAAGATATTTATAAAAGAGGCACAGGTTTTGATATGTATATATGTATCAGTTGTGCGTGTTATGCATTGTGTTGAGTCATATTGTTTAAGTTATTATTCTTACCACTGTGGGCAGCTGTAAATGTAATGCTGTAATGCTGACCTTCATTAGCATTATTGAGTCATAGCGAAGAGTTCAGGGACAAAAGCACGTAAACACAAATCCAAAAATGTAGTTTAAATATAAGGTTTTTGCATGACAATAATTTAAATTCCCACTAATTCACCAGTCGGTACCAGCCCTGATATCACCTTAGATGTTGTATGGACGTCAAACTTCAACAACCAACCAATATACTATTACAAAGAAGTTAAGAACCCTTGCACTAGAATGGCAGACATACGGGTTCAAAGTCCTACCCTAGCCTCTCCCCAACTCGGCCATTAATAAAACACGCAAATCTGCCACTGCCTGACATTATTGCGACACACTGTCGCATGTCGGCGCGCGCATGCACTTCCTAGTCATTACGACAGGTGGCGCTGCTGCAGCTGGGGGGCACTCTTTGTTGCTTTGTTTATTTTGTTTTCTAGCGTTTCGCGCGCTAAGTGTGCGTGTTGGCCGCTAGAGGGCCTCAGTGTGCGCTGGAGGTGGTGCCGGGTCAAATTGTCGACGTTGTGGTCGTCCTTTCACTCCAATTGCTGGCAAATTGGTTAAAAGAGACGAGTAACAGGGTCAGCGAAACGCGCGGAACTCATTTGAGGAGCGAAAGTGAAGCAGACGACATTTATCGAACATCGGATGGAGACAACATGTATTGCACGTTGAAAGCAGACAACATTTATTGAACTGAAAGCAGATTACATTTATTGCACAATAAATGTAGTCAATATTTACTGAACATTGAAAGCAGACGACATTTACTAAAGACTGGAAGCAAATGACATTTTCCAAAAACTGGAAGCAATGTACCATGTTTGGTGGACATTTTGGATTGTTAATGGTGAAACAATTGATCACATAAGTAATCCTTCCATTCACTGATGTGCCCCTCAAAACCACGGTGTAAGAGCCCAACATCACATGTCTAGCACAAGTATTGACTGAGTAATGGCCATTTTAATTATATCAGTTAGCGATGGTGGACATCTTGGATTTTCAAAAATGCCACCAGGCGAAATTGTGCACACCCTCTGGAAATGATTACCTTAGGCAATACTTAACTCATATCAACCTTCAAAAAAAGTCTGTACAACATTTCCACCTGAACTCAAAATTCCTCCAGACTATAACCACAACCATCCTAGAATCCACCACCCATCATGAACCACAAACCAGCCGGTCCAATCTAGAACAACCACTAACCGAAAACAATATTCCCTCGCACTTTACAACTAATGAATAAATACGATTGATCGCAATATTATCTACGATTTTTTTAAATATCACTATCCATCTAGATATATCAAAACTATGTAACCTTTCCTTATTATCATTGTATATAAACCCTTGGTATGTTACACAACAAACTCCATTATCTACAAACAAATGTAATGTTGCATTGACCCCTTTCAATGGTTATAGACATTGTGTATGCATGCGCACCGTGACTGCAGAACAAAGGCACATGGCCATTGAGCTTGCCACTGCGCGCAGTGCCAAACGCAATTGTATTCAAAATTAATAGAAATAAAGAAAAATAAACACATTAATTTAATATAATCTGTTCGTTGAATATGTTATCTCTTTGTGTGCCAAACTGGTTGTTTCTAGATGGTGCAGTTTTAGAGATATGTATAATGCAATTTCTTATAATAAAAAGATTAATTTAAAACAAATTAAGATTAAAATTTAACTAATTTAATTTTAAGAATTCAAAATTCAATATTTCAAAATTCAATATGTTGTTTAAATAAGAAAGAATGTTTAATAGAAAAGAGAAGGAAACAAAGTTGTTTTTTAATGCTATTCCCCGTCAGCACTAACTTTCCAGTTGGTCCCGCAACTAACCCTGCTGGCAATGTTTGAATGGCATTGTACATTAAGCTGTCCCTTTCCGCAGCGTGTTCAACTACCTGCTTTCAAAGCTTGGCAAGTGGGAAGGGAGCTAGTGGAGATATTGGAGAGGGAGGGGGGTGTCATACAGTCCCACTCCATGAGCGCCATCCGAACATTACCAACACCTGTGCTGTCGGAATTCTGTTCAAGGTTTCAACTAACACGGGTCATGCATAGTTCACAACTTATTTAAGGCTGTTTATATTCTACACTTCCCGATGGTTAATTAAACGCGTCATGATACATGTAAGTAGCATCCATAGCCACATAGTCCATATAGTGCTTCCATGCAAACACCCACGTACCCGTGCAGTAAGTATTAAATGCTTAAGTAAGTAAGGTTCGCACGTGCATGAGTCTTTATCAGCAGGAATCTGCAATTTAACCTTCAAATTATTTATATATTTTAAATTTTATTAATTGTATTTGTGGATGGATGGAGTGGTGATAACTTTTTTAATTTGTGGGAACCAATACAAATGTGCATAATGCTATGTTGACAACCCAATAACCTAGTACCTGCACATTAACATTAAATATGAGTACATAGTGTCCTAATTTCAAATTCCAATCGCCAAACTGTTTAAATTCAGCGGTGAAAACAGTTTTTGCTTTAGTGGGCCAAAATATATATATATATATTTACATCTTTTTAAATAAGGTTGAAAAAGCTGACGATGCTGTTGGAGTGCTATGGTTTTCTGGAGGCTACCGTATTTGAATCAATATGGTATCCCCTGTTAGAGTGGCTTCTCCCGCGAGTGTTTATTTGAATCAATCCGGTACCGTCTGTTTCGGTAGCTTCCTGCCATCAGTGTTTATGGAATGCTCTGCCAGGATATATCACTGATTGTAAATCTGTTGGTGCTTTTAAAAAAAGGTCTATAACGAAATACCGAATGGTAGACAGGTAGTGTGAACACTTATTTGTCTCTCATTTTTTGCTTGAGTGCAAGTAAATAAGTGACACAAGGAATATTAGTAGCATGTGGTGAATAAGGGGTCAAATCTCTCTGGATCATCAGCCCATGCCTTTTCTAATCTGTTCTTGAATGAATTTATTGACTCAGCATCAATAACATTTTGTGGGAGACTGTTCTATATAGTTATGATCCTGTTTGAGAAACTGTGTTGCCTTAACTTTGAAATGGCTCTGGGTTTTACTAGCTTGAGAGTATGGCCCCAACTGCCTTCTTTTATTCAAGATGAAAAATTGGTTCATATCTATTTGATCAAAACCTTTCATAATTTTAAATACTTTAATTATGTCACTTCTTTTCCTTCTGTAGGAAAGGGTAGGAAGTTCCAATTCCCTAAGCCTTTGTTCATAGGGTAAGTCCTTTATAACTGCAACTAATTTTGTTGCACGTCTCTGAACCTTTGCGATCTCCAGAATATCTTTCCGAAAAATTGGGCTCAAAATTTGTGGACAGTATTCCAAAATTGGCCTAACAAGAGACTTAAATAGAATGAGAAAATCGTTCTTGTTGAGGCGATGGAAAGTTCTTTTAATTATTCCAACTCTCTGGTTAGCATTTGAGATGATAGTCCTCATGTGTTTCTGAAAGGAGAGTTGGGAGTCGGAGGTTACGCCCAAATCCTTTTCATAGCTGTCTTGTTACAGGACAGTGTTCTTCATATTATAGGCATGATGAGGATTATTTTTCCCGTAATGAATCATTTTGCACTTCTTTTCATTGAAGGGCAATTGCCATTTCTCAGACCATTGTGCGAGTTTCAGAATTTCCTCCTGCAAGAGATTTTTATCTCTTACATCTTATATGGCTTGAAAGACTTTTGTGTCATCCGCAAATATTTTTAGGTTTGATGAGACACTGCCTGGCAGGTAATTTATAAATATTATAAATAATATTGGTCCCAGCACACTTCCCTGAGGTATTCCTGAGGTGACATTCTTAAAGGAAGATTTATTATTACCTACGACTACCCTTTGCTTTCTCTCAGACAGGAAGTCCTGTATCCATTCAGAAATTGATCCAGATATTCCCAGAGCTTTGATTTTGTTTAACACTCTTTTGTGGGGCACAATATCAAAGGCTTTGGAGAAGTACAGATAGATGGTGTCCCATGCCAGGCCATGATCCAGCCAGTCAGTCCAAATTTCCATCACTTCTGGTAGTTGTGTCAGGCAAGATTTGCCTCCAGTGAATCTGTGTTGGTCTGGAGATATCAATCCTAGTTTTTCCAAGTGTTCTACAACACGATCTCGGATTATTCTTTCTAGCATTTTACAGCATAGGGAGGTTAAACTCACGGGTCTATAATTTGATGCCAAGCATTTTGGTCCCTTTTCATGCAGGGGCTTGACATCAGCATCTTTCCATTGTTTGGGTATTTTCCTTTCAAATATGCTTTTACAGAATAGAGATGTCAAAATACGTCCAATTTGCTCAGAACAAACACTCTTTGATGATTTGTGCATGGATCCCATCTGGCCCAGGTGCCTTGGAGACATTTAGTTTTTCAATTAATTTTTCTACTTTGCCTTCTGTTATATCAATGTCACTGATGAATTGTGTGACTCCTGAATCTGGAGAGGGTGGGATATTATCCATATTTTCATTGGTAAACACAAGATGAAGAACTCATTGAGTAGCTCAGCTTTGCCTTCATCATCTACGATTAGTTTGTTATCACTATTGGCTAGAGCTGGTATGCCATTGCCATATTTTTATTTATGTGAAGCATAACTCCAGACATTCTTAGGGTTATTTTTAATGTCTTGGACAATTTTGGCCTCAAAAGTCTCTTTGTGTCCACTGACAATATCATTTGCGGCATTCCTATCGATAGTGTATTTTTCCCAATTTTCCAATGTCTTATTATTGAAGTAGACATTCCATGCTTTGTTTTTCAATTTTCTGGCAGTGGTAATATTCCTGGAGTACCAAGGAGGTTGTTTCCTGGTTGTGAATTTTCTTAGTGGTACGTGCCTTTAGATAGCACCTGATATCACATTTTGAAACAGGTCCCAGCACTCTTGCACATTTTTCTCTTTAAATGTATTTAGCAAGTCTTGGGACATGATATCATTACTCATGGCAATGTAATCCCCTCTATAATATGAGTATCTTAGTGGGATGGTCTCATTTTCTGTTTCAACATCAATTTTGAAGGATATGACAGCATGGACACTCTTTCCGATTGGCCACCTATCCTGATGTCATCTATAAGATTAGCCTTATTGGAAATGGCCCAGTCCAAGGGATTTGGGGTCTCATTTCCTCAGAACCTGGTTGGTCTTAAGACACATTTGTTTAAATCTGCTTTTAACTAGGTGAAATTTATTTTCCTGTATATTTGTTATGTAAAGCACCTGAGAACGGCTCGCTGGATCGGCCGCTATATAAATGTGTTATTATTATTATTATTCACTTTTTCTGTATGAAGATTGTGCACGGCCATTGAGTTTGCCGATACGTGCAGTGCAAAACGTCAATTCTATTAAATTGACAATGCATTGAGTTTGCCCACACGTGCAGTGCAAAGTTTAAATTTGATTTGAAATTAATAGCAATTTAGAACAATAAGTATATAAATTTAATATAATCTGTTAGTTAAACACTTGATCTGTTTGTGTATCAAGCAGTTTGTTTCTAAATTGTTGTTTTAGAGATATTTCACATTTTCTGTATGAAGATTGCTCATGGCCATTGAGCTTGTGAGTGCAACCGGGTGTTGTTCTGCAGCCAAGTTGCGCACACAGACATAATTAGTTAGGCTGACATTATATGAAATATATCTATAGCCGGAAGAGCAGTGCCTCAGTGTTACAAAAGAAGTTGTCTACTTAATAAACTTAATAGACCTGCGCATCTAGAATATTGCACTGCAGGCACCATGACCGGATATACCACTCAGTCAGAGTATTCGGACATCGAACCACCCCGTCTTTGCCATATCACCCTTACCCAGAGATCTAGATAAGTTGGTGAGGTATAACAATGTTGCAAGTTGTTGGTTTGACTCGGTCGGGGCTTGAGCCCAGGACTTCCCACACAATAAAAGAGCACCCTATCCAGGCACCAGGCTAAACCTGTTTGACTCAAACAGGGTTTAAACCCATGGGTTCGAATCCCATGATCTACCAATATGGGCGACAGACGCTCAACTCAATCGGCCCTCCCGCATGGTCCCAGTACAGAATGAAAACACTTATCAACTTGAATGAAAACGAGGGTTGTTCATGCGCGTTGCTTGGTCACTATTTTCGTTTGCTCTCAGTTGGAAATTCCCATCAAAAGAAATATGCGAGCCGATCACTTGCTGTGTCCCCCCTCACGTCTCCTTCCATGTGCTCTCCTTCCTTCTGATGTCCTCCTCTCCCTTCTCACTTCTCTAACCCTTGTCAGTTGCAATTGTCCTGTCACTGGCATATTACACTATCACTATTCCTCTCCCCTGTCACATTCCACTTCCCTCCCCACGCCACTCCACCCTCGCCTCTCCTCGCCTCCCCTCGCCTCGCCTCCCCTCGCATCCCCTCGCCTCCCCTGCCTCCCCTCGCCTCCCCTCGCCTCCCCTCGCCTCGCCTCCCCTCGCATCCCCTCGCCTCCCCTGCCTCCCCTCGCCTCCCCTCGCTCACTCGCCTCCCTCGCCTCTCGCCTCCCTCGCCTCCCCTCGCCTCCCCTCGCCTCCCCTGCCTCCCCTCGCCTCCCCCTCGCTTCCCTCGCCTCCCGCTCGCCTCCCCTCGCATCCCCTCGTCTCCCTCGCATCCCCTCGCCTCCCTCGCATCCCCTCGCATCCCCGCCTCCCCTCACCTCCTCCGCTCCGCTCGCCTCCCCTCGCCTCCCCTCGCCTCCCCTCGCCTCCCCCTCGCCCCCCCTCGCTCCCTCGCCTCCCCTCGCATCCCCTCGCATCCCTCGCCTCCCCTCGCCGCCTCCCTCGCCGCCTCCCCTCGCCGCCTCCCCTCGCTCCCCTCGCCTCCCTGCATCCCCTCGCATCCCATCGCATCCCTCGCTCCCCCTAGCCTCCCCTCGCCTCCCCTCGCCTCCCTCCTCCCCTCTCCATGCCACATCCTCTGTGCCTTATTGCTGGCTGTCTCACCGTGCACTCCACGCCCTCTACCCTTTTATCTCCCCCTCTCATCCTTTTCCTCTCCTGCACACCTCTCCATCTGATCCCTCTGCTCCCTCATCTCCCTCTTCTTCCTCTCTGACTTACATACCCAGTGCGCATGAGTGACATGACCCACTTACTCAGTGCTCATGAGTGCCATGACCTACTTACACACTTAGTGTGCATGAGTGACGCGACATATCTTACTCAGTGTGCATGAGTGTTATAACCTATTTACATACTCAGTGTGCACGAGTGTTATAACCTATTTACATACTCAGTGTGCATGAGTGGTATATCCTATTTACATACTCAGTGTGCATGAGTGTTATAACCTATTTACATACTCAGTGTGCATGAATGAGGTGACCTATTTATTCCTTGCGCATGGACATCTTGACCTTCTTACTCAGTGCGCATGAGCGTTGTGCGCTGGTAATGGCTCGCCTCTACAGATGCTGAGGCACGGGCCTGTGGCTTCGCCAGCCCCTTGAGGGCGCCTTCATCAGTCAGAGACCCTCCCGGGATCACGTGACGACTAGTAGATTACGTAAGACACGCCACCTGTGGGACGCTGCTGGGGCAGCAGGCGACCACACCCACACTGCAGCAACTCACTTTGAGACAGCTCGACCTCACAGCGACACTTCTGTAGTTTGTGTAAAGGGAAGTTGGGACCTGGTGCGGTGGCCGAATCGGTATATTGCGGGCCTCGCTTGCGGAATGTCAGGAGTTTGGTTCCCAATCGAGTCAAACCAATGACTTATAACATTGATACTTGTTGCTTCCTAGCATGACGCTCTGCATTAATGGGATAGGGAAAGGACTGGATAATGTGACTGAGTGGGATATCGGGTCATGGTGACAGCAGCCTGATTTCCCAGAGGGGCGGCATTATAAAGTCACCATGAGTGTTCACTGTCACAAGTCAGTACCTATCCTGATATAACCTCAGATTTTGCCAGGACATACCACTCCAACAAGCAACCAGCCAGGGAAGTTGGGCAGAGACTATGAAATAACTGCAGCTTTTGGACGTTCCAGGTGTGTATCAGGTTCATTGAAGTCTACAGATGGGGCATTGTGACTTAGAAGGGGATCGGATGACCCATACCTTCACCTGTGAAGGTGTGGGTCATCCGATCGATCCTGCTCAGTGGACCCATTTGCAGTTTGGGCTATTTTCCGTTCCAACCAGTGGTCCACACCTGGTTCATCAAAGGCTGTGGTATGTGCTGTCCTGTCTGTTGGAAAGTGCATATAATATATGTCTTGCTGCTTATGGGAAAGAATAGCCTATGTGGCAGAAGCGGATTTCCTCTCAAAATAGTCAGAATGACCAAATGTTTGACGTCCAATAGCCAATGATAAAAATCAATGTGCTCTAGAGGCATCGTTAAATGAAACAAACATTCATTCGTGATTTAGAGGATATGGTCATGTTATCTTATTGGGTAACCTACAGTAATATATTTATTGTATTCAAAGATCACAATTAGAATGCGCTATTTCAGCTAGAACCTGGTATGTCATGCTTAGTCTCCCCCGCAACCTCCCCTGGCTATTATTAGCAGTTATGTGATGCCACACATGGAAGGGTGGCTATACAGAGATTATAAGCCAGATTGAAATACCTTCAAATATACTTCACGTAATAACTGTCTTTACACTAATTTCCAATTGTGTAAGTATTAGTGAACATAAGTCACTGGCGACTGAGGACTCAGCACGGCTGAATGACACTAACGGTAAAAGACAGCTTGAACACAGACTCCCTCAGGCAATGCTTTAACCAATAGCAACTGATCATGAATGCAACTATGGGTGCTTTGACAGAAGTGTAATAACTATGAGCATAAAGGTTTGGAATAGCCAAAGCAGTGCTTTACGAAACATCAAAACACTAAAAGAATACAAAAAGAAAATTATGAAAGGTTCGAAGTGAGATATAGATAAGGAAATATGTACTAAGTAATAGGTCAGGGATAAACAGCAGGTAAGACATAACACATCAACAATGAATAGGAGATGGCATATGAAATAAACAATGCGCAAAAATATAATAAAAAACAAAAACAAATTGGAAACACCATAAACAAGGTTACAGAAATTATGACTTAAAAGAAATCAATCCATATGGATTATGACCACTACTGCACAGCGTCCAAAACAAGTGCATGCACTTAACCGTTATGAGCAGAATAAACAAACAATCACACACAACAAAAACAACACAAAAAACGTTTCTTTAAACTATGTAAAGTATGACTGGTCATATTTGATAATAATGATACTTATAATGATAATGATAATAATAATGATAATAATAATTGGGGATAATTAAGATTACTTTGTCATTTTCCAGTACCTTTAAGTACACGCCCTTCCTCGCTAGCCATGAAGCTAATTGGACACAGAAATAATCCTAATCCATACCCAGACATTGCAAGCTGCACTGATTAGTGTATCCTTTGAAAGGACCCTTTCAATTAACCCCACAGTAACTAACCACTGCACAGCCGCAGTCGGGTGGAAGTTGAATGAGTGGATCTCACTCATTCCCTGTCACTGTCAGACACTAACTCACACTGAGCAACACCGAACCCCGCCATCCCATAATCCGTCGCTTCCGGTAACCACCTTATCTTGCCTGCACAGCGCTGTGTAGCTCAGAGCTGACAAACAGAGGTGGTGTCAGTGAAGCCGCCAACAAAGCAACGCCTCTTCCCTTTCACACACAGGCCCAGCTGTGTGTCAATTCCAATCTCATCTTTTAATTTCAACATGTTGTTGTTGTTGACTAAAATGTAGTTTATTCAACATTACAGTTGATTATGTCGATGGTTTTGAGTTTCAGTTCTTTTTCTGAGATGACTATAATTGATTAAATTGATTATCATGATCTACCGAACAGTAACTTTGATGTAAAATGGCTAAATTTTGAGATATTTGAAATGTAGGTTTGGCAAGCATGTCAAAACTCTGACACCATAAGCTTCTGCAGTAATATGGTCCATTACATTGAATCAGTGTTCCCTTAAATGTGGCGAGACATGATTAATAAGTGCAAGATTATCTAAGTTAGATATATAGATTGTCAAAATTAGATAATACTCTAATCGATATCATTGTTTTGGTTTACCCAAATTGATGCTTCCTCGGACTGTACAGCTTTAAATAAATGTGTAATATAACTGAGAAAGGAATATTCTAGTTCATATCAATTATTGAAACGCTGATATTAATTATTACTCCTATCAATGAGGTATACCTATGTAACATATACATTAGTTGTCAAGCAAAAATAAGATTTTACTGAATGATGGCAGACCACCAAACCTCAGTTTACCCCCCGCCCCCCTTTTTTTATTTGTTGCGGTTCTGCGGTTAGTTCTAGTAAACCATATAAAATGACAGAGGCAGTCCAAATACAAATGTAAAATTTAAGACCTAAATGTACTGGAACTTTTGGGTTACAGAATTTCATTGTGTTACATGCTGCAAATTGTCTATTCAACAATTATTATATATCTTATTCTATATACCTTTTGTGTAAATAACCCTGCATTGAAAAATGGCTGGAAGACCAGTGCTTCGGCACTGATAAAAGACTTATTCAGCAGAATAAACATATTTACCTCAAAAAAAGAACAATTCCTTCCAGGGTTCAGTTGATCAGAGCTCAATTTTCATAATTAACTGTGATCTTATGATTATTCAAGTGGTAACTTATTGTATAATTGGCAAGCGACAGCACACACGATTTGAGTGATGAGGTTGATCAGGTAATTAAGTATGTCTTTATGTTTATATTATATTTCTGACTTTTATGTGACGAATATTGAATAAAGAGTGATATAAACTTATTTAGAATAGTTAATGTCCCATATAAGACCTGCCTCTTTTGATGGTATGTGTCTTATATCCTAGGAACAAATAAGGTCATTTCAGAATACGTATCGACTTGTGATAGTGTGTACCCATGACAAATAATGTTATAGTGCTGTCCCACTGGGATACCATGATATTGGCACTATGATCAGATATCCCACTCAGTCATGTTATTCTGACACCAAGCTAACCAGTCGTTACCTCATCCTATTAATGACGAGCATCAATTTTATAAGTCATTGGTTTGATTCATCCTGGATTCAGAATGCTGGGTTACCACATAGGAACCCAGCGCATTTACCGATTCAGCCGACCATACGAGGTGGCCGGATGAGTTGAGCGTCCGCTCCTGCTTTGGGAGATGGGGGGATCCAACCCATGGGAGTGTGGGGTTGAACCCTGGTCGAGTCAAACCAATGACTTAAAAATGAATAATTGTTGCTTCCTACCCTGGTGCTCGACATTATTAGGACAGGGCAAGGACTGGTTGGCTCAGTATCAGGAAAATGTGACTGAGTGGGATATCAGGTCATGTTGCTGGTGGCCTGGTCTCCCAGTGAGGCAGCACTATAAAGTCACCATGAGTGCGACTGGGATACCATGCTATTGGCACTATGATCAGATATCCCACTCAGTCACGTTATTCTGACACCAAGCTAACCAGTCGTTACCTCATCCTATTAATGACGAGCATCAATTTTATAAGTCATTGGTTTGATTCATCCTGGATTCAGAATGCTGGGTTACCACATAGGAACCCAGCGCATTTACCGATTCAGCCGACCATACGGGGTGGCCGGATGAGTTGAGCGTCCGCTCCTGCTTTGGGAGATGGGGGGATCCAACCCATGGGAGTGTGGGGTTGAACCCTGGTCGAGTCAAACCAATGACTTAAAAATGAATAATTGTTGCTTCCTACCCTGGTGCTCGACATTGTACATGTTGCCGGTAACATGTGGGTAATCCAAGGTAAGATCAACTCGGTCCCCTTTGTTTGTGTCTGAGGAAGGGACGGGAGCTGGGAGTGGGCGTGTTTTACAGTACGGGGAACTGTGTCACACATTGGGTATCTACAGTAGGATTCAACTCGGTCCCCCCTTCTGCTTGTGTCTGAGAAAGGGGATGGAGCAGGGAGTGGGCGTGTGTACAGTGGAGGGGTGTGTCACACCTCTGGGTATCCACAGTAGATCAACTCGTGTCCCGTTCTGCTTGTGTCTGAGAAGGGACTGGAGCTGGGAGTGGGCGTGTTTACAGTATGGGAACTGTGTCACATCTCTGGGTTTCCACAGTAGATCAACTCGTGTCCCGTTCTGCTTGTGTCTGAGAAGGGACTGGAGCTGGGAGTGGACGTGTTTACAGTACGGGAACTGTGTCACACCTCTGGGTATCCTACAGTAGATCAACTCGTGTCCCCTTCTGCTTGTGTCTGAGAAGGGACTGGAGCTGGGAGTGGGCGTGTTTACAGTACGGGAACTGTGTCACACCTCTGGGTATCCACAGTAGATCAACTCGTGTCCCGTTCTGCTTGTGTCTGAGAAGGGACTGGAGCTGGGAGTGGGCGTGTTTACAGTATGGGAACTGTGTCACATCTCTGGGTTTCCACAGTAGATCAACTCGTGTCCCGTTCTGCTTGTGTCTGAGAAGGGACTGGAGCTGGGAGTGGGCGTGTTTACAGTACCGGAAGTGGGGTTATTCTCCCCTACACGCCGAACACTTAACCCACACCTAGAACCTAGGTGCACATTGCTCCTGACTCAGCATCAGGATACTGAGACTGTGTGGGATATCGGGACACCGTGCCGACTGCATGGAGTACTAATCAGGCAGCACTATCGAGCTCTCGGTACTCATCCTGATATGACCAGGAATGGTGCTAAGGGGCAATAGATGAACACGACTGGAAGCAATGATACATTTTTCCCATTATATATGAACAAGATGGGATGGCTGAGTGGATAGAGCACCCGCATCCCATGCGAGAAGCCCAAGGATGCCATCGTCCATATACAAATACAAATATTTTTAAATTGATGCGTGTCACTCCCTAACCTGCCACTCTGCGATATTACAATAAGGCCGGGAACATTACACTGAGGAATTCAAATTTAATTTAGCCCGTTTAATCAATGATGAGTCTAATTTTCGCTTGAAAAATACAAGATAAACTGACTGCATACTCCAGGTGTGGTGTAGGCTGGGTAACTAGGCCTGTACACTGCACTGCTCTCATGGGTAACTAGGCCTGTACACTGCACTGCTCTCATGGGTAACTAGGCCTGTACACTGCACTGCTCTCATGCAACACTTTGCAGCTACTGTGGCGAATGTTCCTGTCGGGGACTGGTCACGTATTCAAATGTGCCGACAGGCCGCCACCAGCGGAAAGATGATGAGCCATCCCCACTGAGACTAGGTATTTAATAGCCCGTAGCACATACCTTGAGGTCAGTAAATGAGCAGCGCATGATCTCTTCGGGGGAAGAAAAGTCTGTCCCAACAGTCCCGCCCTCGCATAGTTCTTTCTTTCTTTGGTTAGCAGGCCCTTGAATGACTACTGTAGTAATTACTAGCAAAGCCCTGAGCTCCTGCCCCCCTGCGTCCTCGCTTGCTCTCCTGTGGGTTTTTCCACCCTGCCACCCACCCCAATGGGCCCCCCCTTCCCTGCCACCACCCTTAACCATTATGAACAAACCAACAACACACCGAACATCCTACACAACTATCAATCTGTTTAAACACATTGAACATTACATAAGACAAACACAATGCCTTGACAACTATAAACTTAGCTTGTTTTATAAGAGAAAAATGTAACCCACAAGGATTGTTTGAGTCGCCCCGAGTATACACCTTCTACTCGGTGATGCTCCCCATTTTTGTATGAACCGCAGTGACTGGTGCTGTACATTATACAGCAGGAGCCACTCCCTTAGTTCTACACGATCGGTGCTGTGACTAATACAGCACTGATCAAACTTAGATTATTTAAAATGTAAATTCCGATAGTAAGATGGCCGGAAGACCAGTGCTCCGGCACTGACAAATGTCATATTCAGATGAATAAATACTTTACCAAAAAAAAAAAAAAAAAGCAGTGAGAACCAACCTCATCATACATGCAATTCCAATGACCAAACGGGATGGCCAAATGAATACGCCTATTTCATATGACGTCAGCATAGGTATTTAGGTCAGTGTGCACGCAGCTTGGCTGCAGGACGACACACAGTCACACTGCAAACTCAATGGCTATGAGCAATTTTCACACAGAAAAAGTGAAATATCTCTAAAACTACACCACCTAAAAACAAACCAGCTTGGAACACACACAGAGAACACACACAGAGAACATATTCAACAAAAAGATTATATTAAATATATACGGTTAGGGTTCTGCATTTCTATTAATTTTGAATAAAATTGCTGTTTTGCACTGCGGATACCGGCAAACCCAACACATTGTCAATGGCCATAAGCAACCTTCATACAGAAAAAGTTAAATATCTCTAAAACTATGCTGTTGAGGGGAATTAGGGATGATTGGACTCAACTACCAGAAGGCCGTGTGTGAAGGGGCTTAGCCTATGTAGGGGTCCATGTGCTGGAGGGGTGTAGCTCTGTGCCCACACAGCCTGCTGGAGGCTGCTGGAGGCTGCTGGAGGACTATGTAGCGTGCTGTCTGGTTACAGCTGTGTTCTTAGGCTGTAATGGCGCCTACTTTACTCCAAACAAGCCGCCAGAGTGGGCACGGACATGCGCACAGAGTATAAGGGCGGCCAATTCACCCACCGCGCAATCATTCCTGGTGCTATATATAGCATCATATAGCACCATATAGGCATGGTATAGCACGACAGAGCACGATATAGCACGATATGGCATGATATAACACTATATATCACAATGTAGCACGATATAGCACAATATAAGACCAAATAACCCCTCAAATCGCCATATACCACCATATAGCACCATACATCACCATATAGCACCATATATCACCATATACCATCACAATTCACATATCACCTGTTCGCACCATAAGCATCATGTATTACTGTATAACACCATATAACACCATATCACACCATATAACACCACATACCACTGTATAACACCACATAGCACCATATAACACCAAATATCACTATATAACATCACACAACACCATGTGCAACCATGTAACACCATCTAGCACCATATACCACCATCTAGCACCATTAACACCATATAGCGCGTATACATACCCTGTATGTGGATGTAAAGCAGAAGGACTCCGGCTATACTACTTCTCTGCTAATTACCACACTTGTGGTTCTGGGGTTCGATGCCAGGGGAACTGGCGGCGCTGCGTCTGTGTATGCCCCCCCACCTGCCCAAGGTGCACTGGACTCACCACTTGCTTGCCAGCTGCACCCGAGCAACAACCCATGTGTTGTTTTTTGTGCGTGTGACAAACGGCACGTGATAGAGGGGGTGTGACAGACTGGGCGTGGCCAGACCTATGCAGCATATGTCCGATTATTGTGGTCCGTGTGGCAAGAAACATGCTTTGCCAGTGAATGATTTGTGCCCGAAGCGTTTAGCGGCAACTACGAAGCGAGCAACACATGCGCATCTGTTGGCAGAGGCAGAGCCAGGCAAGCAAATACAGAAAATGGCTACAGAAATTAAAACGGAGGTGCCTGGCGCGACGGGTGTGTCAGTGGACGGCAACTTGTTGGCGGAGGAAGCAGCTTTGAAGCGTAAACTCGTGGAGGAGGAGCTGCGGTTGTTGGATGTGTCACAGGAAAGGGGGCGGAGCAAGTCTGGGCACGCACGCCGGTGTTACTGTTGTAGAAGGTCATCGTCGTCCAGTTCTGGGAGGCGGACACCCAGTACAGAGAGGAGACAACAGCGTAAGTGGTCTCTTAAGCACCACACGGTGGATAGGAAGCAAGTCAAAAAATTAAATGCTCATGAACTTCTTGAGGCTACCTGTGCATGGTTTCAGGCAGTAGTGCATATGAAGACATTAATGCATGTCATGCTATGTTTAACCACATAAGTTATTTGAGTTCCAAAGCTAAACATAATAATTTCAATAACACTGCTCACATGGCGTATGACACAGGCATTCGCAAGTTGGCTCAGAAGCAAGGGTTCCAAGCTTTTGTTGTTGGTAATAATGACTTAGCGTTAAGACATTACGCTTTTGAAAATATAAAGGATAGTAAAAGAGCCACTTGTACTACTACTAGTTCAGCTAATGCGTAAAATCGCCTGTACACGCGAGACGGCAAAAACCCTGTTTCACGTATAATGGTGAGCAAGGGTGTTCTCATGATAATATGACTTGTGACTATGGCCATTGGTGCTCTCGGTGTGGTAGCCGTAGCCTTGTCGAGTGTTTGTGGAAACATTTTTCCAAGGGGACACTGATCCAGACTGGGAGTATATTCTACATGGTGCCATTTTCGGTTTTAAAATTATTAATGAACAGTTCGACAATTCTTATACTAGTACTTATACAAGCAAAAATGATAATAATCATAATTTATTCATAAAGACTAAATTACGAGCTGAAATTGACAAGGGATATATTTCGCCCACTAATAGTCTTCCTACTTCCTCCCATAACATGTTCTGTATACCCAAACATACCACCACATGGCCCTACCCTGATAGATTTCTGTATTTCTGTCCTTCTTCATGTAAACGCTGTATTTACCAATTGTTTTGCATCGCTGCACAATCAGTGCATCGACAGATCAGGTTTGGTTGAAACGGGCAAGCAGGTCAGTATCAGCTCTTTGAGGTTACTGGCCGGATGCGGTGGGAGACTCGATAGAGCAGAGGGTTCCTGTACGGAAGGTCGGGAGTTGGAAACCCAGCCGATTAAAACCAATGACTTAGACAATTGATACTTATTGCTACCTAACCTGGCACTCGGCATTACTAGGATAGGTTCAAGGTCTGGTAATCTCAGTGTCAGGATAATCTGACTGAGAGGAAAACACTGTGAGCTGTGAGTCGTAACTGTTTCTACCCGGCATGCCTCAGCCCTTACCTGGGTGTGACCTCTGACCTTTGATCGTAGATACATTACACAGGTCATGGTGCCACCCCCCTGGTCTCTTAGTGGCCAGCACTATTAAATCCCAATGAGTGCATACTGGCACAAGGCCACAAGGTGGTGCCTGTTTCGATATTACCTTAGATGTTGCTAGAGTGTAAATCGCCAATTAAGAAATTCTTTAGGCACAGTGTACATGTAAATGTGCGCACATTCACATAAAGAGTGTGTACCTTTCAGTGCCAGTTATACCAGGGTTATTGATTAGGTATCAAATGCAAACTTGCATACACATCTCCATGCGATCACCATAACAATCCAGAGCACAGAAGGAAATAAGTTAATACCCGTCCTGTAGTAACAAGTTTCACTTCAGGATGGCCATGACTCACGTGTTAATTTAGACTTGTATACCATTAATATTATAACCAGCATTCCACTTCAGAATGGCCATGACTCATGTGTTCTGTTAGACTTGTATACCATCAATATTATAACTGGCATTTCACTTCAGAATGGTCACGACTTGCGTGTTCCTTTAAACTTGTATACCATCGATACTATAACTGGCATCTCACTTCAAAATGGTCATGACTTGGATGTTCCTTTAGACTTAAATACCATCAATACTATAACTGGCATTTCACTTCAGAATGGCCATGACTCATGTGTTCCTTTAGACGTGCATATCATCGATATTATAATGCACATTTCACTTCAGGATGGCCATGCCTCGTGTGTTCTTTTTGACTTTTATACCATCGATAATATAACTGGCATTTCACTTTAGGATGGCCATGACTAGCCTGTTCCTTCAAACTTGTATACCCTCAATACTATAACTGGAATTTCATTTCACGATGGCCATGACTCACATGTTCTTTCAGACGTCGATACTATCGATATTATAACTGGCATTTCACTTCACAATGGGCATGACTCGCATGTGTTTGCAGACGTGTATACCATCAATACTATAACTGCCATTTCACTTGAGGATGGCCATCACTCACATGTTCTTTTAGACTTGTGTACCATCGATATTATAACTGCCATTTCACTTCAGGATGGCCATGACTTGTGTGTTCGTTTAGACTTGTATACTATCGATATTATAACTGACATTCCACTTCCCAATGGTCATGACTCGCATGTTTGTGCAGACTTGTATACCATCGATACTATAACTTGCATTTCACTTCAGAATGGCCATGATTCGTGTGTTCTTTCAGACTTGTATACTGTCGATACTATAACTGGCATTTCACTTCAGAATGTCCATGACTCGTGTGTTCTTTCAGACTTGTATACCATCGATACTATAACTTGCATTTCACTTCAGAATGGCCATGACTCGTGTGTTCTTTCAGACTTGTATACTGTCGATACTATAACTGGCATTTCACTTCAGAATGTCCATGACTCGTGTGTTCTTTCAGACTTGTATACCATCGATACTATAACTTGCATTTCACTTCAGAATGGCCATGACTCGTGTGTTCTTTCAGACTTGTATACTGTCGATACTATAACTGGCATTTCACTTCAGAATGTCCATGACTCGTGTGTTCTTTCAGACTTGTATACCATCGATACTATAACTTGCATTTCACTTCAGAATGGCCATGATTCGTGTGTTTTTTCAGACTTGTATACTGTCGATACTATAACTGGCATTTCACTTCAGGATGTCCATGACTCGTGTGTTCTTTCAGACTTGTATACCATCGATACTATAACTGGCAGTTCACTTCAGAATGGCCATGACTTGTGTGTTCCTTTAGATGTGTATACCATCGATATTACAACTGGCATTTCACTTCAGGATGTCCATGACTCGTGTGTTCTTTCAGACTTGTATACCATCGATACTATAACTGGCATTTCACTTCAGAATGGCCATGACTTGTGTGTTCCTTTAGACTTGTATACCATCGATATTACAACTGGCATTTCACTTCAGAATGGCCATGACTTGTGTGTTCCTTTAGACGTGTATACCATCGATATTACAACTGGCATTTCACTTCAGAATGGCCATGACTTGCGTGTTCCTTTAGACTTGTATACCATCGATATTACAACTGGCATTTCACTTCAGAATGGCCATGACTTGTGTGTTCCTTTAGACTTGTATACCATCGATATTACAACTGGCATTTCACTTCAGAATGGCCATGACTTGCGTGTTCCTTTAGACTTGTATACCATCGATATTACAACTGGCATTTCACTTCAGAATGGCCATGACTCGTGTGTTCCTTTAGACTTGTATACCATTGATATTACAACTGGCATTTCACTTCAGGATGGCCATGACTTGCATGCTCCTTTAGAGTTGTACACTATCGATACTATTACTGACATTTCACTTCAACAATGGACATGACCTGCGTGTTCTTGCATTTCACGTCAAGATGGACATGACTCATGTGTTCTTGCAGACTTGTATGCCATCGATACTGTAGCCTGACAGTGATCTATCTTCTAAGCAAACCAATGTGCTCAAACTGCAAAGGGTTTCAGGCCATTAACCAAATTAGCTTGGCAAATACAAGTTGTGGCAGTTGGTGCGTTCAGTGCAGAGAGTGTGCAGCTGGTGTCCGGTTTCCGCTGCCGCTGAGTTCCGGCGTCTCACCGATGCGGCGTCGGCCGGTCGGTTTCCTATTTCCGGTCTTACACACAGGAGGGCCAGGAGCGGGGGTAATTGCCACACATTGGTGGTCTGAGTGGTGTCACTCTGCACTGTTAGCAAACCATTAAAGGTGTACGACTACAGCGGGACCAGTGTAGTATTCTGCACCGAAGTCACAGGTAGGAAGCTCCATATGGTAGGGATAGGGTGATTGCATTCGGGCGCCTGAATAGCTTAATGGTTAGGACGCTAACCCCGGAATGGCAAAAGTGTGGGTTCGAGGCTTGGTGGTGACACAACATAAACTATTTAAACGCATAAAACGCCCTACTCATGGGGCCGAGTTTAGTGGTCTGCACCGCCTCACAAGTATGAAGCTACGTATGGGCATGGAAAAGGTGATTGCATTTGGAGGCCTGAACAGGTTAATGGCTAAGACGATAGCCCGGAATGGCAGATGTGTTGGTTCGAGGCTTGGGGTAGACACAATGGTCCATTCGTTTGCAAAAGTATCCCTATAACATATGCATGCACATTTATATATATATCCCTCTATAAGTTTATGTATCCCTCTATAAGTTACTGTACATATATACAAATATAGTTAAAATTTGACTCTCCAAACGGGTATATACACGATAATGGCCGGATGCAGTTGCCATACAGTGCTTAGAACCCCTCACAGGTGGCGCCAGTGTGGCCAATACTGTAACTATGCAGAGCCGGTTCGATAGGATGTAGTGACTATAGTATAAGATAAGGACATGAAGGTAGCTAGTGTCCTTGTTTCATCATCATCATGCTGTTGGTCGCGATCCGACAAAGACTGCTTTCATTACTTAACTGCCGCTCTCCATTTAGCTCTCTGCTGTGAGAGTTGCATCCAAGAGTCAGTCTTAATGTCTCTCAGCTTCAGGTTTCTCTTGATGGTATCCTTGAACCAGAAATGAGGGCGCCCTCTCTTTCTGTAGCCAGAAGACAGTTACATTCACATAATAGATTATTGTGCACATATATTTGTCTGTGTATATGACGTGGACATGTTCGTCTAAATAGGAACATTACACATTGAACGGGACTCAAACACACATTTGTGCCACTCCAGTTCCCCCGCCCTAACCATTAGTCTGTCTAGGCTCCCTGGTGCAATCAAGACATGCATGTCCATGTGGGATTTCACCTGGGGAGGTGAGTACACCTCACAAGCACGCATCCACCTAGAATCGTAAGTCTCAGACTTACGACAACAAATATCCAGATGGCACACTCACTACACATATGCAGGGATGGTTCAATGCTAAAGACTGCCTAACTTGTAAATATCCTGGCCTTGACAGCAATGTCATGGGGATGTTTAAGCACATGAAAGGAAGCAGTGTGCCTTCAGACCGACTCAAACCCACACTCGCTCCCTAACCCTTAGTATATCTAGGTTGCCTAATGCAACCACCCTACCCATGCCTACCTGTGTATGTGGTATTTCATCTGGGGAGGTCCATGCACCTCACTACCCCCACCCACACAAATATATATAATATGGCACAGTCATATATATATATATATATATATATATATATATTTTACACATATATATATATATATATATGTGTAATTACTATGTAATAGTCTGACCTCTCAGGCTAAGACCAACATAGACAGGTAGCTAGTATCTATCGGGTGATTACAACAGGAAACATATATAGTGTAATGGTTGGCATGCTAGGCCCAGAATAGCAAGAAGTGCAGGTCCCAATCCTGCTCTAGGCGCAATACACTCCTAGTTCACCCCCCCCCCAACACACACACACAGATGTACATTAGCAGAGTGACTACATATCATGAAGACCGCCGCAGGTTGGGTGAGTGGAGAGCAGCAAGGTGACTTTGCTTCCCCCGCTACACGGAGCGCCTAGCGGCGGGTTATGTAACTAAGTGGGCGTTTCACTGGGATGCCGTCGGTTAAGTAACCCCCCTACGTCACACCCCGGTACCAGCGGCTCGGAGGCCTCCACGTCTGGGCGGGACGGACGAAGCGCCTAGTGATGTTGTCACGGACGCTGGTACCCGGTGACGTCACGAGTTCTGGTGTACTCCGCGCCAGCAGTACTCAGTCGGCTTGGATTACTGCGCATCGTCTGTGATTAATCCCGCATTACCACATCGCCCCCACTGGGTGGCGGGGGAGGGGGGGGGGGGGTCATCTCCTTCTCACAGCTGCCTTCTCTGATTGGATGCTTGTTGGATTGTTACGGCCTGGTAACATTGAAAGTCATATCATCATATCAGGATGAGTACCGGCTTGTGATAGTTTAAACTCATGGCGACTTTATAATGTTGCCTCGCTGGGAGAGCAGGCCACCTGCACCATGACCTAATATCCCACTCAGTCATATTATCCATACACTGAGCCAACCAATCCTTGCCCTATCCTAAAAATGCAGAGCGCCAGGCTAGGATGCGACAAGTATCACATTTTAACTCATTGGTTTGACTCAACCAGGGTTTGAACCTGTAATTTCGAATAGCATGATCTACCAAAAAGGGAGACGGACACCCAACTCATCTTGTCCATCCCGTCTGGTCCGCCTTGTCTAAACATGTCAAAGAAAGGGTCCTATTTAGGCAAACCCAAGCTAGATTTGATTATGTATATCTACTTTAGACACGTGTGTAATTATTAAAGATAATGCTGTATTCAATTATTAACGCCGTTCCAGCACCAAAGCCAGGTGTGGGTTGCTTGGAAACCGACTGTAAATAGTTTTTATATTTATCGTTCTGAATAAAATAAGCAGACAATTGGTTTATTTCAATCGTGAACAATTGGTCTTCTTCATTCTACTGCTCCTTGCCCTATCCTCGTACCGCACAATACCAGTCTAGGTCGCGACAAGTATCAATCTGTAAGTGCTTCCCTTGATGCAGCGAGGGTTTGAACAGGCCCTTGGACTCAAAAGACCTCTTCACGGGAAACATTCACTCATCTCGTTTGGACATTCCATCCAGCTAAGTCTGTCTCATTCAAATGAACTGTGCATTCTCTCACCACGCAATGCATTCTAAGCTTTGGTGGTTAAGTACATTGGTTTCCAGACTTACTGAAAAAAATAGAACGCAATGTGACTGAGATAACTGTGTGGAAAGTGCACACACCTACTAGCTTATCGCGATAGGCCAGAGCCACCAATAGATGAAGCAAACGGCGCAATTATGACAAAGTTAGTATGACTGACTCCACGCAATGTAATATTTAAACGAAAGTAATTCAATGCACTAAACTAACCCAACTCAAACACACCCCTCCGCTGCCACAAGTAGCACAACGAAGATACTCCAGAATACATTTGTTATATAGTGATAGTTGGTGTTATATGGTGCTATGTGGTGTTATACAGTGGTATGTGGTGTTATATGGTGCTATATGGTGCGATATCACTGAGCAATCCTGTCGCCATACATTTATTCATCAGAACAAACATATATACATGTGCATATGATACAACAGTTCCTGAAGTACAAACTTGTATTTAAATAAGAATAAATCAATCTCCTAAAAATGAAGCTAACACAAACTCATCCCACACCACCACGGGACTGTCTGATGAGGTTTTGCATCTTAGCAACATATACGGTTATATTAGTGCGGGAACCGACTTGTGACAGTGCGCACTCATGGAGATGTTATAGTGCTGCCCTACTAGGAGGCCAGGCCGCCAGCAGCATTAACATGTATCCCACTCACTCACATTATCCTGATACTGAGCAAACTAGCCCTTGCCCTATCCTAATAATGCCGAGCGCCAGGCTTAGCAACATTTAACATCATATCACGATATATACCGATTTGTGATAGTACACACTCATGACCAACTTAATAGTGTTGTCTCCCTGCTAGACCAGGCCACTGACACCAGTACCCAATATCCTACTCAGTCACTTTATCATGGTATTCAGCAAGCTAGTCCTTGAGCTATCATATTAATGCTTATCATCGGACTGGGTATACATTTTATAAGTCATTGGTTTGACACGGGTGGGGATCGAACCAATGGCTTCCCAGCTTTGTAAACATTCTCTTTCTCTCTGCTGCGAGCTGTGTTTGAAGCATGCGACAGGTCCTTTCATTCCATCCGCTGACAGCAGACGACAATTGTCCCCCTCCATATGGCGCCAGCCGCCATGAAAGGCCTGATGCTGAGTATGTTACGCAACCCGCTGTGGCCCACCTGAACATACACAGCGCACATCTGAGTCCACACACTGCGCCGATCGTCGGAACTGTGTCCGCGGGAGACGCTGCTTAAAGCTGTGCGCTAAGAATGTGCACTCACAGAGACGCGGCGCGCTGAGAGGTAATCAGGGCAAGCATACACTGCATAATTGTGCATTCAAGGTGACGAGTGTGGTGCCATACTGGCATCCACACTTGCTAACCAGACCGCACTTCGTCCACACCTCTGTCTATCTCCTCTCCGCTGGCCTTGCTCCTCCTTGATATGTTCAGGAGGGGGAGCCCACCAGCATTTCACTTTCTACTCTTACTCTGTCTGTGTCTTTGGCTCGCCGGCTGGTCACCATAGAGCAAATAGACACGGTCCTTTGACTTAACTCTCCTCATTTCTCTTTCCTATACTCTACCCTTTTTTTCTCTCCCAGGCTTACTTCTCCCCCTGATCAAGAGAGTTGGTTGCTTGGGTGGGGCCCTTTACCTTATTATTTCTCTCGCTTTGTTATTGTTGCTGGAACTTCTGGACCCACCTTTACCTGTCCCTTCCTCCTAAACCCTTGCTGCTATCGACTGGATATGACTACTCTGCTACCACCCGACCAGATTGATTCAGGGTCGCCCCAATGCTTCGCTGTTTTGAATGTTGTAAAGACATCCCCAGCTTCTACAACGATCGCACCTGAAGATTAATCTTCAACAAAAGATTGGACTGATTTATTGGGGCCTCTCTATATTGCTGCAGTTCTGCAGCCGGTAACCATCGTAAGGTTACAAACCACCACAAAAGCAAGCAAAAGCATACTGGTATCAAACCTCCGTGGTGATACTCAGCTGGGACACTGAGTGGCATTGATTGCTTAGCGAAATCAGCTGACCAGAACTTCACAATAATGTCAGTGATGTCAATTTGCTTGTGAGTATTTTTGCATTTTTAGGTGACTGTTTTGGTAAACATCTTCATTCAATCATTCTTCAGCGCTTAGGCTGGTGTTGCGACTGCGTCCACCCTCAGATATTCAAACATAGCGCTCATTGTGAGTTTCACACAAATTATTGACAAAGGAAATCAATCCATATCGATTATGACCACTACTGCACAACAGCGAAAACAAGTCCATGCACTTAACCGCTATGAGCAGAATAAAAACCAATCACTAAAAATTCCCACTGCAGATATTTGGATGAGTTGTCATGTACCTAATTGCTACCATTGTGGCATATGTGTAAGTTTCAATTTGTCCATGTACAAATAGACGATTTCCACCACCAATCTGCCCTCTGATGGCAGTGGCAAAAACTGATTTCATAGCAACTCACTGTGCAGCATGATCCATGGAAAATGTCTTATAGAGCATTTCCACCACCAATCTGCCCTTAGACGTCAATCAACATACTAAATGTGTGGATAGTTTTAATAACAAAGTTGCCATTGTTGTGAGTGTGGTGAGTGTCACAACAGTTGCGAATGTCACAGACCCGATTCAGGCCCTCGTGACACTGACTGAGCCTGACCTGAAGTGCTCACAGCCTGCTATTGCAGAATGTCTTCTGGCAGCTGGCAGCTGGCAGCCCGCCGTGTGATGGCTTACTGGCAGCATGCCAGTCTCACAGTTTGAGCGCCCTGCCAGTTTCAGCTGACTGTCAGTTTCATGCGCTTGCATCAAAATCTAACAGCATCATCACTAACCTTATGAATTTAATATAATGTTGTTGGTAAAGATGTTTTCTATATGTGCACCAAGCGATTTATTTCTAGGTGGTGTGCTTTTAGAGATATTTCACTTTTCCTGTATTTTCTGTATGAAGATTGCTCAATGCCTCGAGTTTGACGGGATGCGCAGTGCAAAACATTAGTTTTATTCAAAATATATAGAAATCAAGAACCCTAACCTTATAAATTTAATATAATCTTTTTGGTAAAGATGTTTTCTATATGTGTACCAAGCGATTTGTTAATAGGTCGTGTGGTTTTAGAGATATTTCACTTCTTCTGTATTTTCTGTATGAAGATTGCTCACGACCATTGACAATGCCTCGAGTTTGAGTGTATGCAGTCAGCTGAAACTGGCAGGGCGCTCAAACTGCGACACCGGCAGTGGCGCCCCTTTGTGTGTGGGGGAGGAGGTGTCCGGGTCATTACACCATGCCCCCTGTCTCCCGGCTCAGCACACGTGTCATTAGTAAGAACGGGCACACCGGACGCGGTGGCCAAATCAGTAGAGCGCAGGACTCGCACGCAGGAGATTGCGAGTTCAATTCCAGGTCGAGTCAATCAAATAGCTTACCAAATTGATACTTATCGGGCCCTAGTTTGGCGCTTGACATTACTAGAAAATGGAAAGGGCTGGTTAGTTCAGTGTCAGGATAATGTGACTGAGTGGGATATCAGGTGCTGGTGCTGGTAACCTGAGTTCCAGGTAGGGTAGCCTCTACTTGCATTCCCCCCTTGCCATATATCGGAATATTTTACGCAGGGTCATGTACAATTCTTATGGATCCAGAGGGACAAGTCAAAGACCGTATAACACTAAGACGGCTCACTCAGCCTGTACTGTGTAATCAAGAGAACAGCCAGCGCACCAGATGGGGGATTTGATAATTTTGATAGCATTGGAGTGTCAGAAGAAACCCTCCTGTCGCTTGGTAGGTGTGTCATGGGGGGTTAGGGATGTGGTTGGGGTGGGGGTGTAGGTATGTGTGTGTTGGTGGTGTAGGTTTGTGGTGGGTGTGTATGCTTGGGGTGTAAGTGTGTGGTGTGTGTGTCATTGGGGTGTAGGTGTGTGTGGTTGAGGTGTAGGTGTCTGTGTGTGTGGTGGGAGTGTAGGTCTGTGTTGAGGGTGTGGTGGGGGTTTCGGGATGTTGTGGGGGTTTAGGCATCTGGTGGGGGGTTTAGGTTTGTGTGCTGGATGTTTAGGGCTGTGGTAAGGGTGTAGGAGTGTGGTGGGGGTTTAGGGATGTTAAAGATTGTGAGGTGCCGCTCTGCAAGACCTACACCCCCACCACACACACGCTACACACCCACCACACACACCTACACCCCCACCATACCCACATACATCCCAACTACAAACACCGTCAACCCTCACCACACAAAATGTGTGTATGGTGGCGTGGGTGGGTGGGGTGGAGGAGCAGGGTGTGGCTAGCGGTGGTGATGGGAGTTCTATGGGAGTAGCAATACGCAACCAGTGGGGACCTCCTCCCCCCCCCCCCCTTACATCAGGCAGGGGGAGGTGAGACTACCGACTGAGGTGGGTGAGGAGGGGGAGGGGGAGTGCAGGGGAGGAAGAGGGATGAAAAGGGGAGGAAAGGGGAGGGGAGGTGGAGAGGGAGGGGGACGGAGGGAGAGGAGGAGGAAGGCGAGGGGAGATAGGTGGTGTGAGAGCGCTGGGTAAGCTGGATGAGGAGGGAGATAGGGAGAGGGAAGGGTGGGAATGAGAGGGGGAAGGGCAGTGAGGCCGAGGGAAGGTGGGATGCAGGGGGGAGAGGAGGGGGAAGGAAGGGGAGTGAGGGAAGGGGAGGGCAGGGGAGTGAGGGGTGGGCAGGGGAGGGAGGGTGAACGGTGGTGAAGCTGGGATGAGGGAGGGTTGGATGGAGCGGAAGGTGGGGCAGAGAGCAGGGGAGGGCGAGGGAATGAGGGAGCGCAGGGCAGAGGGAGGTGGGAACCAGGCAGTAGGCGCAACATCGGCCAAATCCAAATGACAGGCAATCTCTCTTTTTTTATTTTAAACTCACCCTCTCGCCTTGTAGGCAGATGTGTTTACATGGGAAACACCAGCCAGCAGCCAGGCTGATAAAACCCACCACAAGATGGCACTGCAAAATTGCCATTACCATGGGAGAGATAAGGAGTGAGCCGTCTTAGTGTTATAGGGTCTTTGGACAAGTGTAGTAGTCTGTAATAACCTCTAAAGCCACATATCCTGGTAGGTGTGGGTACAGTGGTAGGGTAATAGGGTAATGCTGGCTTGTAATGGCAGAAACATGGCTTTGTCTGCATCACCACTGGTACAGGTGTGCCCTATTATGATGACACCATGGTACTGGTGGGCCATGTTATGATGACACATCGGTACAGGTTGGTCATATTTTGATGATACCCTGCTACTATTTTGATGATACCCTGGGTCCTGTTTTGAGGACACCATGGTTCTGGTGGGCCCTATTATGAGGACACCCTAGTACTGATGGGCCCTATTATGAGGATACCCTGGTAGAGGTGTGCCATATAATGATGACGCCACAGTACAGATGTGTCCTATTATAATGACACCATGTTACAGGTGTGCTCTATTATGATGACACCCTGATACAGGTGTGTCCTATAATGATGACACCATGGTACTAGAGGGTCTGATTATGATGACATCATGGTACAGGTGTACCCTAAAATGATGACACCGTGGTACAGCCGGGGCATATTATGATAACACCCTGATACAGGTGTGCCATATTGTGATGATACCCTGGTTCAGGTGTGCCCTATTACATGAACTATTATGATGACGCCCTTGGTGCGGGGGTGTCCTGTAATGATAACACCATGGTACAGGTGTGTCATATAATGATGACATCCTGGTACGGGGGTGTCCTATAATGATAACACCATGGTACAGGTGTGTCCTATAATGATGACATCCTGGTACAGGGGTGTCCTATAATGATAACATCATGGTACAGGTGTGTCCTATAATGATGACATCCTGGTACAGGGGTGTCCTATAATGATAACACCATGGTACAGGTGTGTCCTATAATGATGACATCCTGGTACAGGTGTGTCCTATAATTATAACACTATGGTACATGTGTGTCCTATAATGAGGGTACCCTGAAACAGGTATACCATATTATGATGACACACCGGTACCAGTGTGCCCTATTATGATGGCACACTGGTACATGTTGGCCCTATTCTGATGACACCGTGGTACAGGTGTGTCCTATAATGATAACACCGTGGTACAGGCGTGTCTTATAATGAGGGTATCCTGGTACAGGTATACCCGAGGGTATCCTGGTACAGGTATACCCTATTATGATGACATACCGGTACAGGTGTATCCTATTATCACGACGCCATGCCATAGGTGTGCCATATTATGATGACACCATGGTAGAGGTGCGCCCTATTACGATGACACCATGTTACAGGTGTGTCCTATTATTATGACACCCTGGTACATGAATGTACTATTATAATGACACCATGTTCCATGCGTGTCCTGTAATGCTGACATCCAGGTACAGGTGGTGGGTCCTATAATGCTGACACCCTGGTACAGGCAGACCCTATAATGATGACACACCAGTGCATGCATGTCCTATTATGATGACACGCTGGTACACGTATACCCTATTATGATGACACCCTGGTAGGTGTTAGCCATATTATGCTGACACCCCTGGGCCAGGTGTTCCCTATTATGATCCCAGTATTCGGGCGTCCTAGCATGATGCCACCTTGGTGCAGGTGTGCCCTATTATAGTGACATCCCCGGTCAAGGGGTGTCCTATTATGATGACATCCCCGTACAGGGGTGTCCTATTATGATGACATCCTCGTACCGGTGTGTCCTATTATGATGACATCCCCATACAGGTGGCCCTATTATGATGACATCCTCGTACCGGTGTGTCATATTATGATGACATCCCTGTACATGTATGTCATATTATGATGGCATCCCCATACAGGTGTATCGTAGTATGGTGACATCCCGTGTATGGGTGTCCTATTATGATGACATCCCCGTACATGTGTGTCCTATTATGATGACATCCCCGTACATATGTGTCCTACTGTGATGGCATCCCCGTACATATGTGTCATATTATGATGACATCCCCGTACATATGTGTCCTATTATGATGACATCCCCGTACATGGGTGTCCTATTATGATGACATCCTTGTACCGGTGTGTCCTATTATGATGACATCCCCGTACATGTATGTCCTATTATGATGGCATCCCCATACAGGTGTGTCGTATTATGGTGACATCCCGTGTATGTGTGTCCTATTATGATGACATCCCGTACATGTGTGTCATATTATGATGACATCCCCATACATGTGTGTCCTATTATAATGACATCCCCATACATGCGTGTCCTATTATGATGACATCCCGTACATGCGTGTCCTATTATGATGACATCCCCGTACATGTGTGTCATATTATGGTGACACCCCATGTATGTGTGTCCTATTATCATGACATCCCGTACATGCGTGTCATATTATGATGACATCCCCATACATGTGTGTCCTATTATGATGACATCCCTGTACATATGTGTCCTATTATGATGACATCCCGTACATGCGTGTCCTATTATGATGACATCCCCATACATGTGTGTCCTAGTATGATGGCATCCCCGTACAGGTGTGTCGTATTACAATGACTTCCCCGTACAGATGTGTCCTATTATGATGATATCCAGTACAGGTGTGTCCTATTATGATGACATCCCCATACAGCGGGGCCCTATTATGATGACATCCCCATACATGTGTGTCCGTTTATGATGACATCCCCATACATGTGTGTCATATTGTGATGACATCCCCGTACAAGTGTGTCGTAGTATGATGACATCCCGGTACATGTGTGTCCTATTATCATGACATCCCCGTACGTGTGTGTCCTATTGTGATGGCATCCCCATACAGGTGTGTCCTATTATGATCACATCCCCATATATGGTTGTGGTATTATGATGACATCCCCATACAGGGGGCCCTATTATGACGACATATCCATACATGTGTGTCCTATTATGACATCCCCATACATGTGTGTTCTATTATGATGACATCCCCATACAGAGGAGCCCTATTATGATGACATCCCTGGACATGGGTGTCCTATTATGATGACATCCCGGTACAGATGGGACCTGTTATGATGACATCCCCATAAAGGTGGGCCCTGTTATGATGACAACCCCGTACAGGTGGCCTATATTATGATGACATCCCGGGATGATTGACAAAGTTGTTTGCACAGTTCACGGTTAGTTATAACTTTGATATACTACTCCTAGTGATACTGATTATTGTAATAATAATCACAATAATGATACTGATTGCAATGATAATTATGATCATAATGGCAATGATGGCGACGTGGCATGCTGATTGTCATAATGTTGCTGCTGTTGCGGCTGTTTCTGCTGTTTCTGCTGTTGCTGCTGTTGCTGGTGTTGCTGGTGTTGCTGATTTTGCTGATGTTGCTGATGTTGCTGATGTTGCTGTTGTTGCTGCTGTTCCTGCTGTTTTTGTTGTTGATGATATTGCTGCAGCCGTTGCTGTTGATGATGTTGCTGCTGCTCAGATTGTTGTTGATGTTGGTAATGTTGGTAATGTTGGTGATGTTGGTGATGTTGATGATGCTGCTATTGTTGATAGTGGTGCTGATGGTACTGATGTTGCTGCCGTTGATGTTGTTGATGTTGTTGCTGTGGTTGATGGTGGTGTTGCTGTTGATGCTGTTGGTGTGGATGGTGTTGGTGATGTTGGTGGTGGTGATGGTGTTGGTGATGTTGCTGCTGTTGATGATGCTGCGGTTGTTGCTGTTGTTGGTAATGGTGTTGGTGATATTGCTGCAGTCGCTGCTGATGATGATGTTGGTGATGTTGGTGATGTTGTTAATGTTGGTGCTGTTGCTGATGTTGGTGATGTTGCTAGTGTTGATGTTGGTGCTGATGTTATTGATGTTGCTGTCGTTGATGTTGTTGATGGTGTTGCTGTGGTTGATGATGCTGTTGATGGTGCTGCTGTTGGTGCTGGTGCTGGTGTTGTTGGTGATGGTGATGGTGTTTGTGATGTTGCTGATGTTACTGATGTTGCTGATGTTGATGCTGTTGGTAATGGTGGTGATGTTGGTGGTGCGGGTGATGTTGGTGATGTCGGTGATGTTGCTGGTGTTGCTGGTGTTACAGATGGTGTTAGTGTTTCTGATGTTGATGTTGTTGTTGGTGGTGGTGTTGCTGTTGCTGTTGTTGCTGGTGTTGCTGATGGTGCTGCTGTTGCTGATGTTGTTGTGGTGGTTGTTATTGCTGTTGTTGCTGCTGTTGCTTATGTTGCTACTGTTGCTGATGTTGATGATGTTGCTGCTGATACTGATGTTCTTGTTGTTGCTGTTGTTGCTGTTGCTGCTGTTGCTGATGTTGCTGATGTTGTTGCTGTTGCTGCCATTGCTGTTGCTGCTGTTGATGCTGCTGTTGCTGCTGTTGATTATACTGCTGTTGCTGTTGTTGCAGCTGTTGCTGCTGTTGATTCTACTGCTGTTGCTGCTATCAATAAATACGTTTAATGGTGGTGATGATGGTGACAGTGGCGGTGGTGGTGCCCATCACGGTGGTGATATGGTGATGCCGATAACGATGATGATGAGAAGGAGGAGGACACACAAGGCCATGAAACTATTCATTCCCATCCAGGCCGTATTAATTTGGTCACTCAATACCAGCGTTATCATACTTCAGCTATACGTGTAAGCGTATATCAGTAACATCCGCTGATTGTGTGAGTGTCTGCTCCTGTTGCCAACCCCTAGTACATCCCCTGCCATATGTGTCCATACACCAAATCAGCCAATAACCTTGGTTTGACAAACGCCTGGAGAACCAGAGCTTTGGCACTGACAAAAGAACCTATTTTAGTTGTCCGCATTCACTTCTCAGGAAAGAAGAGGATATGTAGACATGTAGGCGTGGATAGGGTGATTGCATCAGGGAGCCTAGATAGACTAATGGTTAGGATGCTGTTCCTAGAAGGGCGATAATTGGGAAATGGAGGCACAATGATGCCTGTCCCTTTGTATAGCGCCAGGAGGTTATTTAGTAAAATAAACATGTAAATGTGTAACTATATTTTAATTGTAGCAGGTGAAACGATTTGGGTAACAGAATTTATAATTAGAAACTCATCAATTGGATTTTAAATATCTTCGCAATAGATATTGATCTTATGAAATAGGACACTACGCACTAAAATGTGTTATTGGCTGGTTGATGTGTGACGGCGCAGGGGGAGGGGGAGTTAGCGGGAGAAGTGGAGAAAAGGGGGAGAGTGAGCAGGAGGAGTAGACAAGATGGGGGAGTGAGAGGGAGGAGTGGGGAAGAGGGGGGAAGTGTGAGGGGGAGTGACAAAACGGGGGGTGGGGTGAGCATGGAGGAGTGGAGGAAGAGGGGGAGTGAGTGGAGGAGTGGAGAAGAGGGGGAGTGAGCAGAGGAGTTGGGAAGAGGGAAATGAGTGGGAGGAGTAGGGAGAAGAGGGGAATTAGACAGGAGGAGTGGACAAGAGGGGAGAGTGAGCAGGAGGAGTGGGGAAGAAGGGGGGTGAGAGGAGGTGTGGTGGGAAGAGGGGGAGTGAGCAGGGGGGGGGAAGTGGGAAGGGGAGGAGTGAGCAGGAGGAGTGGGGAAGAGGGGGGAGTGAGCAGGAGGAGTGGGGAAGAGGGGGGAGTGAGCAGGAGGAGTGGGGATGAGGGGGGAGTGAGCAGGAGGAGTGGGGAAGAGGGGGGAGTGAGCAGGAGGAGTGGGGAAGAGGGAGGAGTGAGTGGGAGGAGTGGGGAAGAGGGGGGGAGTGAGCAGGAAGAGTGGGGAAGAGGGGGGAGTGAGCAGGAGGGGTGGGGAAGAGGGAGGAGTGAGTGGGAGGAGTGGGGAAGAGGGAGGAGTGAGTGGGAGGAGTGGGGAAGAGGGGGGGAGTGAGCAGGAGGAGTGGACAAGAGGGGGAGAGTGAGCAGGAGGAGTGGGGAAGAGGGGGGAGTGAGCAGGAGGGGTGGGGAAGAGGAGGGGAGTGAGCGGGAGGAGTGGGGAAGAGGGAGGAGTGAGCAGGAGGAGTTGGGAAGAGGTGGGAGTGAGCAGGAGGAATGGGGAACAGGGGGGAGTGAGCGGGAGGAGTGGGGAAGAGGGAGGAGTGAGCAGTGTAATATATGCGACCCGTGTCGCAACTGCGGGGGCGTGCTCACGCGGAGTGCGGGGGCGGGCTAATCGATGTGGTAAAGTGAGAGCTAAAATAAACCAGTCGTTCAACTCCACTCGCTGTGTCAACGCGTGCTTCTTTACATGGTGTCAGATGTTCACGAACCAATGGATATGGCGTTATCAGGTTTAAAACATCCAGGACCACTATCCTGGCATTAAACTGGAGGTCGTGGTTGAATTCATATCAGATATACTCCATCGCTTCTGGAGCTGCGAACAAAGGAGAACAAATTCAATGTTGCGTGTTCCTCCACGTGGCTGGAGTTCATGCCCAAAAACTACACCGAACACTTAAAATCGAAAGTGATGACAAGGACAAAATACAACCCTTAATTGACGCGTTCGAAGAATACTGTATTGGGCATACAAATGTGACAGTGGTAAGATATAAATTTAATTCTTACAACCAGTCGAGTGAAGGAATAGATGAGTACATATGTGAGTTGGAACACCATATAGCACTGTGCGACTATGGAGAAATCGAAGAATCCATGCTATGTGACCGGATAGTCTGCGGAGTAAAAGACAATAAGTTGAGAGATAAGCTGCTGCAGACTCCGAATTTAACATTGAATCAGTGTTGGGACATTTGTCAAATGAGTGAGAATTGCCATGCACAGCTCAGCAAGAGTAGCATAACAGACGAAAGTATTGACATGGTCGGGGCGCGCAGGTCAGAGCCACCGAGCCGAAGCCGCTACGCATCGCCAAGGCCACGTGGTCAAGCCTGGGCGGAGCGCCGTGCACCATCAACAACACTACGAGTACAGTGCGCACGGTGTGGTTATAATCATGCGGCCAACCAATGTCCTGCCAAGGATAAGCCATGCTTATTTTGTAAGAAAATATGGCATTTTCAGCGAGTTTGTCAGGCTCGGAAAAATGCAACAGCAAATGTAAATGAACTTGAAATTGAATCGGAAGAGTTAAATGAGCAGTTGAAACTAGCACTAGCATCATCAAATTATAATTTAGGGCTATTAAACTACCGAAATACCCCTCTAGATACCATAAATGTTTCGCCCGCACAACTATTAATGAACCGCAGGCTGCGTTCTAAATTACCGGCGACCAAACTGCACTTGAAACCCCTTGTCCCAGAGTCAAAGGATGCCGAATTTAAACAACGACAAAAAATACAACAAAAGTATTATAATAAACGAGCCGGAAAAGACCACGCTCCTTTAAAAGAAAATGACTTAGTTAAGTACATAACACATGAAGGGGAATGAGCAAATGGGCAAGTTACAAAGGTAAATAACCCAGGACCTAGAGATTACGAAGTAGTTAATCAAGAAGGTAATAAGTTGAGGCGAAATCGAAAACATCTATTCAAAGCGCCCAAGCCGCAACCAGTGGATGACACAAAAACAATTACACCGGCTGTAAGAGAAACAATCAGTGGTCAAATCGCACAGACTGACGGTTACATAACAAGGTTCGGTCGTTTAACAAGCAAGTCGGTCAGACTAGGGTTGGCCAGCATGCAAATAGACAAGCAATTAAGCACCTGTGGTCAGACACGGCAAGGGACAACAAAACAATTAGGCACCTGCGCGGGTAGACGCATGGACGTGACATGGAGGCCACATGCGCCAAGCGGCCTGACCATGTGCAAATTGAACGGCAAATATAATAACAAATAGATATAACTGAAATTACAGACCTAGTACAAGTAGAAATTGACCATGGTAGTTAGTTGAAAAAAAAGAGAAAAAAAAGACACATTGTTACATTTAAGATTTAAACTTTAGAAATAACAGACGATACGTAACCATACTGGACGTGTTATTACTATCGTTGATACAACAACTCGCTTAATTGAACATACTTTAGTTAAAAGTTAATACATTCTATCTTTCAGATAAACGACAATGTTAGCTTAAGATTTATACTTATTTGAAAGCAGAGTTGGCCTCTAATGAAACTAAATGGACTTAGACACTACGTCCGATAAACTCTACGTTAACGATAAAATGTAATACTAGAGAAAGTTGTTAGGTTTAAGTTTATACCAGTCTGTACATACGTTTGTTGTTATAAAAAAAAAGGGAGATGTAATATATGCGACCCGTGTCGTAACTGCGGGGGCGTTCTCATGCGGAGTGTGGAGTGCGGGGGCGGGCTAGTCGATGTGGTAAAGTGAGAGCTAAAATAAACCAGTCGTTCAACTCCACTCGCTGTGTCAACGCGTGCTTCTTTACAAGCAGGAGGAGTGGGGAAGAGGGGGG
>CM059202.1:16608340-16668821 GCA_030323885.1 Branchipolynoe longqiensis
CTCCTGTCTTCTCTCTCCCCTGTCTTCTCTCTCCTCTCTCTCCTCTCTCTCCTCTCTCTCCTCTCTCCTCTCTCTCCCCTCGCTCTCCTCTCTCTCCTCTCTCCTCTCTCACCTCATTTTCCTATTTCGTCTCTCTCATAAGTCCCATCTCTCATCACTCTCCTCTGTCTCTCCTCTCTCTCATAGCTCTGATCATTCTCCTCTCTCCTCTCTCCTCTGTCTCATCTGTCTCATCTGTCTCATCTGTCTCCCCTCTCTCCTCTCTCTCTTCTCTCTTCTCTCTCCTCTATGCGTTTATCATCTCTCTCCCTTATCTCCTCTCTCTCCTCTTTCTCAAGTCTCTCATCTCTCTCATATCTCTCCTTTCCCTCCTCTCTCCTCTCTCTCCTCTCTCTCCTCTCTCTCCTATCTCCCCCTCTCCTTTCTCTCCTCTCTTTCATTATCCTCTCTCTCATCTCACCCCTCTCCATATCTCTTCGTTACTCATCTTCTCTCCTCTCTCTCCTCTCTCTCCATCTCTCCTCTCTCTCCTCTCTCCCCGCTCTCCCCTCTCTCCCATCTCTCCCCTCTCTTTCCTCTCTCTCATCTCATCCCTCTCTCCCCTCTTTCTCTATCTCCTCTCCTCTTCCTCTCTCTCATATCTCCCCTCTCTTCTCTCTCCTCCCTCTTCCTCTTCCCCTCTCTCTCCATCTCCCCCTCTCTCTCCTCTCTCTCCTCTCTCTCCTCTCTCTCTTCTCTCTCTCCTCTCTCTCCTCTCTCTCCTCTCTCTCCTCTCTCTCCTCTCTCTCCTTTCTCTCCTCTCTCTCCTCTCTCTCCTCTCTCTCCTCTCCTCTCTCTCCTCTCTCTCCTCTCTCCCCTCTCTCTCCTCTCTCTCCTCTCTATCCTCTCTCTCTCCTCTCTTTTTCTCTCCCCTCTCTCTCCTCTCTCCTCTCTATCCTCTCTCTCCTCTCTCTCCTCTCTCCCCTCGCTCTCCTCTCTCTCTCTCCCCTCGCTCTCCTCTCTCCTCTCTCTCTCTCTCCTTTCCCTCCTTTCTTCCCTCGCTCTCCTCTCTCTCCTCTCTCTCCTCCATCTCCTCTATCTCCTCTCTCTCTCTCTCCTCTCTCCCCTCTCCTTCTCTCTTCCCTCCTCTCCTCTCTCCCTCTCTCTCCTCTCTCCCTCCCTCTCTCCTCTCTCTCCCTCTCTCCTCCTCTCTCTCCTCTCTCACTCTATCTCCTCTCTCTCCTCTCTCTCCTCTCTCCCTCTCTCCTCTCTCCTCCCTCCTCTCCTCTCTCTCCTCTCTCCCCTCTGTCTCCTGCTCCTCTCTCCCGCTCTCTCCCCTCTCTCTCCTCTCTCTCCTCTCTCTCCTCTCTCTTTCCTCTCCCCCCTCTCTCTCCTCCTCTCTCCTCTCTCTCCTCTCTCTCCCCCTCTCTCCCCCTCTCTCCCTCTCTATCCTCTCTCTCCTCTCTCCCTCTCTCCTCTCTCTCCTCTCTCTCCCCTCTCCCCCCCCCCTCCCAGTCCGCACCTCTCTATTCATCCACGTTCTCCGTGCGGTTGCTACCGACCTTCTCGCGTTACAATTACACCAATACTCAGCTTCTACATCTGGCTATTTCCAGACTGTGACGTCATAGCGTCGTGCTGGGTGACGTAACTTGGCTTCGTTTCAATAGGTTTACCCGAGAGCCACGTATCTACGTGTGTGTGTGGTGGTGGGGGGGGGGGGGGGGGGGGGCAGGGCCAATCTGCGAGCCTAGACTCTAATTGCAGCTCTACAGACTCATCATCTCGACACCCAGCAATTCACAAAGATGGTTCCCCGCACTCAACAACAGTAGGGTCAGTTTGTTTGAGGGAGTTATTTTAGATTACTTTATGTGCACTCAATAATATTAGACATGGTTATCTTTAGGCAACCATATTAGAAGTAGTCACAATCTCACATTAATAGTCAACATGGTTCTTTTCATGCAGCGATATTAGATTTGTTCATCTCTACGCATTGATAGTTGTCAGGGTTCTCTTCAGGCAGCTATATTAGAATTAGTCACCTTCACGCATTAATTTTCAAATTTTCAAAAGCGAAGAAGTCACTTAGAGTTGCTCCTTCAGATCGGGCTCCACCACTAGAGACGTCATTAAAGAGGTATTACTGGATATAAATAATACTCAGTGAATGTAATACAATCTGACATTGTGAAGCCAATAATGTCCATAATCTGAGTGTGAAAACCAAAATTAAAGCTGCATAGTCCGAGAAAATGATCAAATTTTCAAAACCAAGACAATTATCTATATTTGATTCTTCATATCTAAGTTAGATACTGATGCATTTATTAAGCATTTGTCACCACATAGAAGGGAATACTGAGTCAATTTAATAGAAGATGTTACTGCAGAAGCCTATGTTGTTAGAGTGTTGGTGTGCTTGCCAACATTTATATTGCATGTTTGAAATTCAAATATCTAAAAAATTAGAGATTTGAAATCAAAGTTACTTCAAACTAAAGTAAGATAGATTATAGCGGTCAACCACATTTATTTATCTGATAAAATAACAGAAACCCAAAATCATCGGACTATGCACCTTTAATTACTGATGTCTTCAATTCAGTTATTCCAACAAGAATATAATAATTTACTCCAATTAATGCAAAGCATATTATTGTGATCAGCCTAATGAATCTGTCTCACACAATTAGGGCAACAGTACAGATTAGAGTGTGTAACCTTAAGCTGAGGACATTCCAATTGCATCCACTTTCTCTTCCTAATTCCACCAATCCCTTTCTTACCATATTAATACTGAGTGCCAGGCGATGTCGCGACAAGTATAAACCTTTACGTCATTGATTTGACTCAGTCGAGAGTTTGAACTCATGACCTGCCACATGAGAAGTGGGCAGTCAACTCGGCAGGCCATCACATCTGGGTTGTGTTGTGTTTGTGTTTAAGGACCATGTAATGCACACTTGATTGTTGACTATATTTGTCAGGCCATCACATCTGGGTTGTGTTGTGTTTGTGTTTAAGGACCATGTAATGCACACTTGATTGTTGACTATATTTGTCAGGCCATCACATCTGGGTTGTGTTGTGTTTGTGTTTAAGGACCATGTAATGCACACTTGATTGTTGACTATATTTGTCAGGCCATCACATCTGGGTTGTGTTGTGTTTGTGTTTAAGGACCATGTAATGCACACTCGATTGTTGACTAAATTTGCTCCCAGCTCCGGACTTAGCTCAATAGTTGGGGTTAATTAAAGCATTCACTGAATGCCAAAATATTGTTTATAACCAATACATTATTCTCTTTGGTCATGTTTCTTGGAATGCCTGCATGATCTGTCAAATGTGATGAAACTCATATCCGACTTTCCAGTCTGACAAATTATTGATGCACATAACATATCTCAGCTTAATCTAGATAACAATTTCTAACGATTGAAAGTTCATGTTCATTGTTCAAACAATGAACGGTCCCTAAATAGCATACAATGATTTACATGAAACCTATGAATTGTCTAAGATAATACATATGAGAAAAAAGATTGTTAAAAGCAATGGCCCTATGTTAAAAAATAAATTGTCTAAAATACTTCAGGTAGGACGTGATACTAAATTAAGCATAATGGTTAAACGTCAAGGTACAACTTGAACGCCATCTTATAAGTTGAAGTTACATTTGTTGATTTTGTTGTTGGTTGGATTTGTATGTCCTGGTAACATGTCAGGTTATATTATGATGGGTACCAACATGTGACTGTGTGTTGCCCCATTGGGAGAACAGACCGCCAGCACCATATCCAACTCAGTCACATTATCCTGACACCGAGTCAACCAGTCCTTGCCCTATCCTAATAATGCCGAGCGACTGGCTAGGAAGCGACAAGTATTAATTTTTAAGTCGTTGGTTTGACTCGACCATGGTTCAAACCCATGGGTCAGAATCCTACAATCAACCAAAGCGGGAGACCGACGCTCAACTCATTCAGCCATCCTGTCTGGTTTGAAGTAACAAGTTCAAGCTTAAACTAAAGGTCTCTAAAGTCTATGCTTATCCCTCTAACTTAACCTGGTGTGGGCAGGAGTCGGCACTTAGCCCATCACCTGGATCGAGACACAGGTGATTATTATAAGGAATAACACCTACATGCAAGCGGCACCACATATTCAGGTCAGCCTTCACATGGGCTCCCTTCTGATCATGCAGCTTTGATAGTTCAGAAGGTCATAGCTGCCAACATGGTGTGAAACCTCCAAGTCACTCACTTACTGCGTATTGGAGCGTGCTTCATTCATACATGTATGGTCTATCAAAAGGAACAGTGCAAACAGAATCCAAACTGTGATAGGACACTTCCTGACAGAGGACCACACGGGATGTGTGTAGCATACTGTCTCCAAGCACACCCGGCGGGATGAGTTGAGCGTCCGTGAATGGGTTTGTGGGTTCAAACCCTGGTCGAGTCAAAGCGATGACTTTAAAATTGATACTTGTCGCTTCCTAGCCAGACGCTCGGAATTATTAGGATAGGGCAAGACCTGGTTGCCCAGGATAATGTGACTGAGTGGGATATCGAGTCTTGGCACCGGCGGCCTGATTTCCCAGTGGGGCAGCACTATGAAGTCTCCATGAGGGCGCACTGTCACAAGTTGGTACCCGTCCTGATATGACATGAGATGTTGCTAGGATGTAAAACCACAACAAACAAACAATCCTGACAGGTGTCATACAGGAGTGCTTTAATACAAACAGGATCAGGTGTTTCAGACATATGGACCACAAACGCTACCATTTCGGATTGTTTAGCAACAACAAATCCGAACCAGCGGTGTCCAGCGGTCTAGAGGACTATGTTTGTGACCTCTTCGACCATCGCCAGTAATCCCAGATCTCGAGTCCGGGGACCATGCCCACCTGATGAGCCTCCACCGGGTAGTGTTGGCGCCGGGCACCTGCCGCAACCGTTCAAGGCATGCAGTCCGCTACATGGAGTTCATGTTGGAGCGGTGGGTCGACCATCTCGTGCCGTCCCCCTACGACATGGGCATGTTCATCGCCCACCCACACCGGCTGCTGCCGTCACACTTGTCGGTGGCGAATGCCATCTCAGGTGTGTGTTCATTGCTCCGGGATGCCGGTGGCGAGCCCGCCCCATTCGACGTGCCCTTCCCTGGGCGAGTCCGCTGGGGCGGTGAGCGGCTCTTCCCGGTCCCGGTGCAGGGCGCCGCCTCCATCACGCCGCCCATGATCTGGCACTTATATGACCATCTTCGCGCCCTAGGTCATCGCGGTGTGGTCCCTTGGGCGGCGGTCATCCTTGGTTTCTTCACCCTCCTGCACCAGTCCAACCTCATCTCCCACACACGACGGCTGGGGGGGGCCCGCGCCCAGTGGGCTCCGGGTCCTCCTCTCCTCCTCCAAGACCATCAGGAACCCCTCGCAGGCCTTCGCCCTCTTTGTCCCAGCCCTCCCCGGATCGCCATTCTGCCCGGTTCGGGCATGGTCCCGGGCCGTGAGGCAGGTCCCGGCGCCCTCAGACGGCCCGTCCTTCATATGCCACACGGGGCTACCCCTAACCCCGCACATGCTGACCCCTTTGGTGAGGGAGGCGCTCGCAGAGGCCTGAGTCCCGGAGGCCGGCGGCTACACCCTCCATGGCCTCCGGCGTGGGACGCCAGGCCTGCGTGGCGCATGGCGCCGATCTGGCGGCCATAATGGCGCAGGGCACCTGGGAGTCCTCCGTGGTGTTTGACTACGTCCCACGGCTCGCCCCCTCCGAGGGCCCCCAGAGCCTTAGCATTGTGCTTTGGGTCGGCTCCGGCGGCCTCGGAGTCTCTGCCGCCTACGGACTCCCCGATCGACATCGACGAGCTGGACTAAATCCCCCTTCTGTAGCCCTCCCTCAATTGTCAATAAACATGTCTTACTCCCACACAGTCACCGGCTTCCTTCCTCGAATCGGCGCATAATTCCGAATTGTGGTTGATTCGGGGGAAGCCGGAGACCCACCACCAACCTAGCAGATTGGACGAACACTACCCTGACCTCCCCCCGCATCGGCATTCGGATTCAAGTCTTCACGCGGTCCCATTTCACCACTCCCACTCACCCTCTTTTTAAGGACTACTTCGTAGGGGTCGGCTCTGGCGGCCTCAGAGTCTGTGGCGCCTATGGACGCCCCGATCGACATCGATGAGCTGGACTAAAAAAAAAACCTTCTCTAGCCCTCCCTCAATTGTCAATAAACATGTCTTACTCCCACGCAGTCTCCGGCGTCCTTCCTCGAATTAGTGTTCATATTTTAAGGTATTATTGATGTAAATGTCAGTTCCCATGTTATCAGCAGTTGGGGCAATTTGGTGCACCAAATGTGCACATGGCTTTTTGTGGATGTCGCTATGGCAACAGTAGTTGCTGACACGTAAATGTTTACCTAGAACTGATAAGCTTTCAATGAAAACCTTACAATATGGAGTGGGTGTATTCACGTCAAATAATAGTTATTGGCAATAGCCCAAGCGGAAATAAAACCTGGCTTGGACGTTATTCTCCTTACCAGAACAATTTAACACAGTCCATCTGTAAGAAAATGATGGGTTGTGCTTTTTGTTTTAGTAAAACGTCACAGCATGAACCGCTATAGAAAATTACCGCTAACAATTATTGTTTGCTTCAGGAATGTACATCAGTGATTTGCTGTGAAGCAACACACGACACATTGGTTGTTGGAGTTTTACGTCCTGGCAATGTTAATGGTCATATCAGGATGGGTACCGACTTCTGACGGTGCACACTCATGGCAACTTCATAGTGCTGCCCCATTGGGAAATCAGTCTTCAATTACTATGACCTAATATCCCACTCAGTCACATTATCCTGACACTGAGCTAACCAGTCCTTGCCATATCGTATTAATGGCAAGCGCCAGGCTAGGAAGTGACAAGTATCAATTTTATAAGTCATTGCTTTGACTCGGCATGGACATGGGAAGTCTGCGCTATACTGATTCGGCCACCGCGTCCGGTCCAGATCGACGTTTATTATGTAGGGTTACGATAGATTTAAACACCAAGCTCTCAATATGATGACCGAATCAGTAAGATCACTGGCTGGCTTTCCTTCTGGGAGGTCAAACCAATGAGAGGTCGCTACCTAAACTAACGTTTTAATAAGATATGGCAAGAACAGTTTTGCTCACTGTCTTGATAATGTGACTGAGTGCAATATTCGGTCATGGTGTCAACAGTGTGGCAGCACTACACAGTCGCAACCTGATGTTGAATATGATGGTGGGGGAAGTAAACTGTTTATAAGGACAACAGCAAACAATCATATATGAAGGATACAAAACCATATGAGTTTCATATCAGAAATATGTCCGTAAACAGCCAGACGGTATGCCCGAATGAGTTGAGCATCCACCGCCCATTTTAGTAGGTTGTAGGATTAGATTCCGTGGCCGAGTCAAACGAATGACTTAAAATGTGTTACCTGTCACTAACAAGCCTGGTATTCGACATGTTCACGTGGTAACCAAAACTGATTTTTCAAGCTGTCTTAGTTTCTAAAGGTATATTGACAGACCAATTCAGTTTACATAGAAACAGAAAGGGGTGAGCTGTCACAGTGTACAACTGTTTAAATAATTTAGATGAGTATTTGGGAAAATGTGATAATTATCTCGGACTATGCAACTTGGAAATACATTTGAAGATTTCTTTTAGTATCCTTATAATCTATGTCCGGCCACATTTGCCTTCGCTGTGTGACGTCACAGAACAATTACTAATACCCATGGGATACTGAGTGTCTAATCCCGACTTACAGGGTTCGAGCTGAAATAACCCATGCTACACGTCATCTTTCATTCTGACACATCGAGTATTCATCTAACAAATACAGGGTAACATTGCTGTTCTCTGTGGCGGAGTTGTTAGAGTGTCTGACATTTTTCTAGGTCAGACTCCTAATCTGAAGGTTGGTGGTTCAACTCCACATGCCCCCACCTCTGCCAATTTGAATTTCCACTGCTGTGTATAACTTACAGCGTCATCAAAGGCCAGTTGCTTTCATACCATGTCTATGTGGTGTGGGAGGTTAAAAATCCCTTGGGTCAGTAACAGTGTAGGCTTGGGTTTTCTATCGACAAACTGTCTAATGGTGCAAACAAGTCTATTTAGACTTGTCCATGATAGGCAGTATAAATTGTGAAGAAAAAAACCATTATGTAACCATATCTTCTAATATTACAGCTATAATGTGGGACAAATACAACACTTATGAGTGATTTACCTGGGTGTATTAGGCACATAATGCTTTTAAAAAAAACACAAGAATTCACAACCTCAGCTTATCGTTACAGATGAAAATGCAGCACCCCCAATTGAGTGAATCGCTACCTAATTAGACCATTCTAAATCCTGTAGTCATATTCTGGCTGCTGCTATGACAGAGTGCATATAGTATCTGTACCCATTGGGCACCGAACTGCCGTGTTCATGCTGTCACAAATGATTATCGCCCATTTAAAGCTCTCTGACGACTGCTCACAATTATGAATTTTCTCTTCACCACCCACCCACCCGCCTCCCCACCTCCCATTAGCGGGCTGGCTCTATCACATGTTCGGTCGACTGTCCTAGAAAGATCAAGACCCCTCAATGTGAGTCTGACAGCGCTACCCGTGTGATCTGACAACAACAAACAGTTTACGGCCAGCAACCAGCTACATAGAAATATAGCACATCTCCATTAAGGTAATGCTATGTCGTCTGAGGGGAGATGTGATAGAGTTTGAATCCCTCTATCTACCAACACGGACGCTCAACTCATTCGGCCATCCTGTCTCGTAAAAATATCTGACCATCCGAGCAGGTCTGGAGGCACTAGTGACCAGACACAGCTGGTATCCAGGTGGCCGGGAGCTACTCACAGGTGGCACCCTAGTGGCAGAAGCAGGAACTAACTCCTATGAGTAGTAGGTAATGCCTAATATATAGAAGAGAACTGATAAGTGGTAGTGCCCTTGTTTATATTCCCATAATAGATTATAGAGCACATATATATATATAAATCATTTAAATATGTTTCCATAGTTACCACGATCTTCTACCATTACGGTCCCAACATATAACTGCTATTTTTGTATGTGAATTGTCAAACTATACCATATGTAAGTCATTGAGTGTTTGATATTGTTATTTCAGCTGATTTTGGCTAGCTGCATATATTGTAAATAACTGTATTGTCACATGGCTGGAAGACCAGTGCCACGGCACTGACAAAAGACTTTATTCAATGAATAAACTATATTTACAACAACAACAACAACAAAAAATCAAACTAAACGAGGCAACGTAACGGTCGAGTCTAGTTTGATATCCATTCTAGATATTCAAGTTATGTAACCTGTAAACCGAAATCAAAAGGTAATTGGTGACTACACCATCCTAAATTATGCTTTTTGTTGTTATTGGCTACAGATGCCACGTGTGTGATAGTATCATTTAAATTGAATAATTAACCTGAAAATAAGATGGCCTACTTTGCATCCACCTATTAGTACTGTATATTGTCCCAAACCCATATCATGCATAGTCAGACAGTAGAACATATTGGAGCCTAAGCTGAGTGCATCACCACTCACATAGTACAAGAGTCATCCGCAGAGGACGATTGAACACTTCGTATGACACGGGAAATGGCTTCCTTTGGCGTAGGTCATATAATAAATATGGTGCTTATAATAAATATTAATGTTCCCCCATCGATCACCAGTCCCACTAACATCAGGACCCTTTCTCCCATGTGTGCTGTACTTTGCGCATCCAACTGCCAGCTGCCTCCCTAATGCCGAACAGAAAGCCACGGCACGTAAACCACCAACAGTTACCCAACTTATACATACGCTACACGTACGGTAACATCAGAATCTAACCAACGAAACTAACCATCAATGTGTGGCTACGCTAGGCACCCCCCGTCAAGTGGCCAGACATTGCAGCCTCTTCATCAATCAATAAGTACCGATGGATATCATTTTGTCATGACTCATCACTTTCCCATTTCACATTAAAATAAATGATATAAGAGTCATTCTTTGAAACTAAGCACTAATGTGTGAAATGGAAAGCAAAAATCAAAACCTTCCAAATAATAGCAAAAATCATCCCAAATAATAGAAGAATCCATGTTCTTATGAAGGGTTGCGTGTTGTGCATATGTCGGAGTTGACAAAAGACAATTTCATTTGTTGTATTTTGTTCTTATACAAATTAAGCAATATTTTTATAATATCACATGGAAATCAAAGAGACATTCAGAACATCATTTTAGCATGCACAATAAAGTCAAACAAGACTTGATTGGTTACAGATAAGCAAACAATATTATGTCTTATGAGAAAAATGTTTAAGACAATTTTGAAAAAAGTTTGGTCTGATGCATAGTCTTAATGTGTAAATCTTCACTTTAGCACAAAATCATACAAGTGTCCTTTTTATATCTTTTGTGGGACTGATTAAAAATGGGTAGTATTGCTACCATGCTTAATACAGAGAGGCAACAATAATTAGTTGAGTTTCTATCAATGAAAGGAAGAACTAATGATCAGAATCTTAATATGGAAACCAAATATGTGGTGCCCCCACCAAAATGGTATCGTCCGATATGTGCATGCATATCGACAACTGCACCATTGTTAATTTACGACACAAACAAGCAGCTTCTTTGACATGGACTATATTCAGGTAGTAGTCAGATAGAGTAGTAATGGTCACAATGTCAAAAGTTCACAGGTCAAATGGTCATCGATTCAGGCTCTCAACCCTATCGCCTGTAGTGTCTTTTTCATCATTTGTAGGGATGGGTGGACGGCCGAGTAAAGCTGGTGATGTTGGTGATCCGGCTGCTGGGTGCATAGTGATGGAAGCAGGATCTGGCGGGCCGACGACGACCGGGCATGATGTCATGAGTCTCGGGTGCGAGTGTTAGTACGCAAGAATTCCGGCAGGAGGCATGGTGGGTAGCGGGATGGAACCCAGGTGGTGCCACTGTAGTACCTCCTTATTCGCGCACAAATTACCCATGTTGATGAACCAACATGAACAATCAGGGGTGGGAAGTTTGTCTTTCAAGTCACGTGATGAACATCGTTAAAGAAATTAAATGTTCGGAAGGAGAATTCAAAATTATGCAGAATCAGGTATTATTTAACCAATTTATGAAATTCTTAACCATTTCAGTATGGCTTTGAACTGAGATTTAATCCATATTATGCGGAGTAGATATTAATCAGACAGGATGGCCAAATGAGTTGAGCATCATGTTGGGCAGGTTGTGGGAATTGAAATGCAGGGTTGGAGTGGTAGTGTAATCGAACCAATGACTTAAAGCTTGCTACTTGTCCCCACTTAGCATGGTGCTTGCCATTACTTGGATAGTGGAAGGAACAGTAAAATGGGTAAAAACATTTGTTGGTGATTGAAATTGTCCCCGCTTAATCAACAAATGTAATAACCAAAAAAAACTAAAAGAATATTAACTGCCTCTCTTGGGTGCAATCAGGAATAGACACACATACCTTGACTTTTTCCTAGAATGAAGTATCCAGCGTCAAATTAATATTACTTAAAGAAAACCTCACCTCGTCTTTCGCTTACCAGAATCTATTGTTGTTAATTACATTAGACGCAAGGAGATTATTCAGTGACACTGGGGCTGACATGCACAATGTGACAAACCGTGTCTGTATCAGGTTACGATTCATGCCTGGGGGGGGGGGGGGGAGGTCAAAACGAGGTTGGGTTAGCTTCATAGGGAAAGGGATGACGGAGAATCCCCATGTGTGGCAGGTGTTTTTTTCGTTTTGTGTGTGATCGTTTGTTTATTCCGCTCATAACGGTTAAGTGCATGCACTTGTTTTCGCCGCTGTGCATTAGTGGTCATAATCCAGACGGATTGATTTCCTTTTGCATTTTTGTTTGTTTACAATTATAGTTTTGTATATAGTTAACATTTGTAATACCTTATACCCAATATAAGGCTGGTTTTATTTCAAAATGCCTCTACAGGACATTGATTTTCATGTCATCAGCTATTGGAGGTCAAACATATGGTCATTCTGACATTTTTCTTTGGGGGAACACACTCCTGCCACATAGGCTACTCTTCCTGATAAGAAGCAAGGGCTCTTTTCTATGCAATTTCCCACAGACAGGACACCACCTACCACAGCCTTTGTTGAACCAATTATGGACCACTGGTTGGAACGGAAAATAGCCCAAGGTGCAAATGGGTCCACTGAACAGGATCGATAGGATGACTGACACCTTCACCGGTGGACACTCTACCACCTGAGCTACGTCCCGCTCATCAATACCCATTCAATTAGTGTTTTAAGCTGGATATTCTACATCAGTGTTTGTTTGTGTCACACGTTTGAAAGTTAGGCGGATAATTTGTATGCGGGGTAGAGGGTGAGGAGGGTGTTCACTTGAGGGTGATATAGTTATGGTTGTAGACTTGCTTGATTCCCTACAGCAAGGACGAGCAGAAGAAGTGCAGCCGAATTAAAGTTTATTAAGAAGAGCCACCAGCACCTGGACCCAGCCCTACAAGCAGAAACAACAAGTAGTAGGTTGGCGGAAAAAGTGTGCATATCACCAGCTCGCTGAGAAATGAGAAGAGGCCGTAGAAAAGGTGTGAAAGACCGTTGGCCAACGGGGTGGATGGAAGGTGGGTGATACTCCAGCTGACATAATTCAAAGCGCAGCCACTGGTGGTGGGCATATGTCGTTCCAGCTGAATCAAATGCAATGTGAACATCACGGCCATTTTGAGTTTGTCACATTTCTGAGATGAAGGTTGATTGTTGATTGTTGATCATGGATATATTTCTTTTACTTTGAAGTAACCTGTATTATTATTTATGAACATATAACTTTTGGAGAGATTTGAGGTAAACAGATGCTCGATTAAGTTTGGCATGCACGTCAATATGCTAACCAGCAGTAACAGGTTAAATTGACTTTGTGATACCTTCTATGTAGCAAGCATGTTTAATGATTGCACCAATCTCTTAGTGGTACCGCCTATATAGCAACATGTGCTTAATGATTGGACCGATCCCTTAGTGGTACCACCTACGTAGCAACACATGTTTAATGATTGCACCAATCTCTTAGTGGTACCTCCTATGTAGCGACACATGTTTAATGATTGGACCAATCTCTTAGTGGTACCGCCTATGTGGCAACACAACTGTAATGATTGCAGCAATATCTTAGGGGTACCTTCTATGTAGCAAGACCTGCTTAATGATTGCACCAATCTCTTAGTGGTACCTCCTACGTAGCAACACCTGTTTAATGAGTGTGTCAATCTCTTACTGGTACCTCCTATGTAGCAACACATGTTTAATGATTGCGCCAATCTCTTAGTGGTACCTCCTATGTAGCAACACATGTTTAATGATTGCCCCAATCTCTTACTGGTACCTACTATGTAGCATGACCTGCTTAATGATTGCACCGATCTCTTAGTGGCACCGCCGATGTACCAACACATGTTTAATGATTGCACCAATCTCTTAGTGGTACCACCAATGTAGCAACACATGTTTAATGATTGTGCCAATCTCTTACTGGTACTGCATATGTAAGAAGACCTGTTTAATGAGTGGGTCAATATATTAGTGGTACCTCCTATGTAGCAACACATGTTTAATGAGTGCACCAATCTCTTAGTGGTACCTCCTATGTAGCAACACATGTTTAATGATTGCACCGATCTCTTTGTGGTACCTTCTACATAGCAACACATGTTTAATGATTGTGCCAATCTCTTAGTGGTACCTCCTATGTAGCACCACATGTTTAATGGTTGCACCAATCTCTTAGCAGTACCTCCTATGTAGCAACACATGCTTCGTGAGTGTGACAATAGCTTAGTGGTACCTCCTATGTAGCAACACAGCTTAATGATTGCACCAATCTCTTAGTAGTACCGCCTATGTAGCAACACTTGTTTAATATTGTGACAATGTATTTGTGGTACCTCCTATGTAGCAACACATGTTTAATGATTGCACCAATCTCTTAGTGGTACCTCCTAATTAGCAACACATGTTTAATGATTGCACCTATCTCTTTGTGGTACCTTCTACATAGCAACACATGTTTAATGATTGCACACATCTCTTACTAGTACCTCATATGTAGCAACACATGTTTAATGATTGCACACATCTCTTAGCGGTACGTCCTATGTAGCAACACATGTTTAATGATTGCACAAATCTCTTAGTGCCAATCTCTTAGTGGTACCTCCTATCTAGCAACACATGTTTAATGATTGTGCCCATCTCTTAGTGGTACCTCCTATGTAGCAACACATGTTTAATGATTGTGCCCATCTCTTTGTGGTACCTTGTATGTAGCAACCTGTGATTAATGATCTCTTAGTTGGATATGTAGGATAAAATCTAGGTAAGCATTTTGGTTTTGAAAACGGTATGGTTTAATCAAATTGTGCCGTGTTCCAGGTAAGCTTTAGCTACTATCCTGACAGTGATACTGCCGGAAGAACAATTTGTGTTACCCCATGTGTACTGCTCTTAGAGCAGCCAACGCACCGAAATAGCTCATTTGCCAGAAAATCTGACTTATATACGACTTGTGAAATATATGAATTGTGAGATATTTTGTTTGCAAAATAAAGAATTGATCGGTAGGTACATGCACTGAATGGTACTGGATGATACTGATATTGAATTGTACTGAATGGCAATGAATGGTACTGAATGGTACTGACTGGCACTGACTGGTACTGATTGGTACTGCATATTACTGAATCTTACTGAATTGTACTGGTTGGCACTGACTGGCACTGACTGGTAATGCATGGGACTGAATTATACTGAATGGTACTGAATGATAATGGATGGTACTGACTGGCACTGACTGGTACTGCATGGGACTGAATGATACTGAATGGTACTGAATGATAATGGATGGTACTGACTGGCACTGACTGGTACCGAATGACACTCACTGATATTGAATGGCAATGAATGGTACCGAATGGTACCGAATGGTACCGAATGGTACCGAATGGCACCGAATGGTGCATAATGGTACAGCATGGTACATCATGTACTGACTAGTACTGAATGGCCCGGAATGGTACTGCATGGCACTGAATAAAACTGACTGGTACTGAATGGCACTGAATGGTTTTGAATGGTACTGAATGGTACCGAATGTACTGACTAGCACTGAATAATATTGTCTAGTATTGACTGGCTGGCACTGAATGTTACTGAATGATGCGGAATGGTATCGAATTGTACCCGAATGGAATTGTATGGCACTGGATGGTACTGACTGGTACTTAATGGTACTGCCTGATACTCAATGGTAGTGCACGTTGCTGAATGGTACCGAATGGTTCTGACTGGCACTGGATGGTACTGACTGGAACTGAATGACAGTGAATGGTACTAAATGGTACTGCATGGTAATGTACGGTACTGAATGGTACTTGTGGTACTGAATGATACTGACCGATAGTGAATGACACTGGATGATAATGGGTGGTACTGGCTGGTACTGCATTGTACGGTATGGTACTAAATGGTACTGGATGACAATGCATGGTACTGAATGGTACTGAATGGTACTGAACGATATTGAATGCCACTGGATGATAATGGGTGGTACTGGGTGGTACTGGGTGGTACTGCATTGTACAGTATGGTACTAAATGGTATTGGATGACACTGCATGGTACTGAATGGTACTGCATGCAATAAGGTCAACGTCGGGGTTGGCGATATGCATGCCCGTCTATGTTACTGTATAATCTAAGACACGACTCACAAAGTGTAGGTAGAATACAAACAGAGAAAGAATGCATGCAGTAGACAGCTACACAACAGAACGTAACAAAAGAAGGAGAACCACGAGACTATTATTGTCTGGTGGAGAAAAGAAGTCATTAGACTTAGCAGTTGTAGCTGCATAAATACCAAGAACCAATTACCACTAATGGTACAAGGTGAAGGCAGTCACAGGAAGTAACTATAGCTAAACAAACAAGTAACCAATTGTAGAATTAACTGACTCGCAGAGGGTATGAAGATGTGGGTGAATGCATACAAACCGAGAAAGAATGCATGCAGTAAGATAGCTACGTAAGTAAAAATAATGAAAGAAGGAGAACCACAAGATTATTACTGTCTAGCGGTGAAAACAAGTGATTAGACTTAACCGTTATGGGCAGCATAAATACAGCATCATCAACAAAATAAGTAGGATCAAACGAGGTCAGCGTTTGGGTTGATACAACATGATGCTTCCATCGGGTTATACAACTGTCTGTCCATCCCTGTGGTGTTGAGATACCGTGACACCTGGAGGCTAGGGTCACCGGGCAAGTCACGTGGCCGACCGGACAGCATGGACTAGGGGGCTTAGAGGGTCCATTCCCTGCCAACATGAGAGGTTGGCGGATTGGATACGCAATAGGAATTCTACCTTGTAGTTGTAGCATCATTAGTTATAGTGAAATGATGTAGTATTTAGTGTAATCGAAATAACAGGGCGCAGTGGCCCAGTCGGCACGGCGTCACAACATTGCTGTCACACCATTGTGCTGACAGTAATGCAGCCCAGTGTGGGTGCATTATAAAGCCGGAATAATTGCACACTGTCACAATTCAAGTAAGGAGGAGACAGACGTATATAGCGGCTTGTTATTACATGGAAGAACTCAATCTGAACGTTTGTACATTTAGGTCGGTATCAAGTCAAGTTCAGTCTCTCTCATCATCTCAGATCAGCTCGGATGGTGAGCTCCTGGACTTGAACCCTCAGCCCTCCCTGTTCTCCTTATTTTCCGGTGTGGGTGGGCGAAGAAAAACTTGAGGGTGGTTCGATGGCTGCGACAATTGTGTTCTGGTTTGAATGGATAGCCCGTTGCACGTGTGCGGAAATTGTGGGTGGACTAGTTTCACCTCATGGTGTCAATGTCTGCTTCCAGTGGTTGTAGTTTGGGCGAGATCCATGAGTTGGCACCACCACAGTTCAGCAGCGGCTGGGTTAGTGGCAATATGTAGTGCGGAGGTTTCATACAGGTGGCACCACCGGGCAATTCGTTGGGTTCAGTAAGGTTCTGTCTCACCCAAGAATTATCCCTGTTAAAGAATAACATGTACAAGTTGGTATCCATCAAAAATGTTATTCCCGAGTAATTGGTTATCATTTAGTTCTTTGTATAGTAATTACTGAGTGAGTAGGAGCAAAACCCCCACCCAATCTGAAGAAACAAATACTGCTAATCACATCAAAGCATTTCCGGGGCGGTCCAGTTATCTAGTGATTTTACTAGAAGTCAGTCATACAGACCTAACATGTGGCTAGGTCCTAGACCCCCATCCATGCCATTCCCTCCATCAGGGCCTGTGCGTCCCCGAATGCCCGCCACGGTCCGTCGGCGTCGTGGAACTGACGTCTTATCGGGCTGCGCGGGGTCCGCCCTCTCCCCAGATATTTGCCTCAATAACCGCTGGAGACCTACATCACACAACCTGTCGTATGCACGGAAACCCCACAACTGTTATAATTAACAAAAAAAGGGCCCGTTCAAGGCTACCACACGCGAGATCGGGGGTTCATTCCACGTCGAGTCAAACCAATGACTTAAACAATTGATAGTGATACTTGTCGCTTCCTATCTTGACGCTCAGCACTAGGGCAAGGACTGGTTAGCTAAGTTTCAGGATAATGTAACTGAGTGGGATATTAAGTCATGGTGTTGATGGCCTGATTTCCCAGTGGGGCAGCAGTATAACTTCTCATCAAACCTGTCCTTTGACTTGTTCCTCGCTATAGGATCTAGTGGTGCTCTCTGTGGAGGAGTGGGAAGAGGGTCTGACTTTTGCTAGGTCGAACTCCTAATCTGAAGGTCAGTGGTTCGACTCCCTGTGCCCCCACCTCTGCCAATTTGGATTTTCACCGCTGTGTATAACTTAGAGAGTCATCAAACGCCAGTTGCTCTCTCACCATGTCTATGTGGTGTGGGAGGTTAAAAATCTGCTGGGTTGGTAAAAGTATAGGCCCAGGCTTTTTATAGACGAACTGGCTAATGGTGAAAACAAGTCTATTCAGACTTATCCATGATAGGCAGTATAAATCTTCAAGAATTTTTGTTTACATATATGCTAAGAATCCAGAGGTAACTCTCCGTGAACGTCAATCCAACAGTTTAGTTAAAATGTGTTAAATGTACCTGAAAATAATTTTAATTTGAACTAATTCTACTTTTCTTATCATCACACGGTTATGGACTAATGATAAAAAAAAAAGTACAAATATAAAAATATTTGTTATATTTGTACTTTTGGATGTTTGATTTCAATGTTTATGCCAATTTGTGGATTGGCATTTACGGGGTTTTGCACTGAACTCTCCACATGTAATAGTTCTTCCGTTGAGATAATGGAGACAAGAAATGCGGTATGAGTTGGTGGTAACAAGCTTTCAAGCAAATGGAATGTCTTGCCGCGTGCAGGTGTGGGGGGGGGGGGGTGAAGCGTCCAGGTGCATGCTGGTACCCGCCCCCAACCGGCGGGAGGGAGGACCACTACAGAGCTTATTACACGCGTTAAAGGGTTTATCACTATCAACATATATATATATATATATATATATATTGTTTTGTATGCAGCCCCGACTGGTGGGACAACCATCGGAACGGCAAGTTGCGCAATGTATTACCCAGTTCATTGTGGAACAGCCCAGCTTGTGGCGGTCCCGGCCGACGTTGAGGTCCTCACCTCATGACATTGTCCACCGTCGGCTGAATCATGCCAGTTTACTCCAGGGAGACCCCTCCCTGCCCGCCCGTCCCACTGCCCGTATGCATTGGGTGCCAGCATTCACTGACAAGCAGCCACATTCACTAGAACGCGCAGATTGCATGGCCGAGTTGCAACAATGTTTAAATGTGAATAACATGCAAGCCCTCCTTACCTACAGCGAAGCACTGGCAACTCACGCGTTAGTGAACGTAGTTGAACGTAGGATAGATTAATGTGGGTCAAACATGGTGTAAGTATGTTAAACTACAATGAACAACGTTAAGGTATTGCAGGGTTTGGTACTGATAAATACGTTATGACATGGATGCCGGTCCGTTCAACGACGTTCAACCACCAATCAATCAATTAATTAATCAATCATCATGACACTCATCCTGCTGGTATAGTAAGTGTCACACTTAGAATTACACATACCCTATAACCTAAAAGTTCCATAGCAATATGGTAAGAGTAGTGTCATATAACTAGATCATTATTAGTCAGATCAATGTGAGTATTTACATAGTATTTAGAATGTAAGGAGAAGTTATCTTCTGTATTCACTTGGTTAAGTTGTACAGGATACAACGGGAACATCAAGCCTAGAGACGCGATTCCACAATTCCTCAATTCTGGACCTTGCATCTTAACCATTAAACTACCTGGGCTCCCTGATGAAATCTACCCGACGATGCTTGTCTGTGTATGTGGTATTTCACCAGGTGAAGTGAGTACACCTCAGTACACCCCAGATCTATTTACAGGCGTCATGACTTCCTCTGTTTTGTGTGTGGGGTTTTAGGTCCTGGCAACATCTAAGATTATATCAGGATGCGTGACCTATATCGGTGTAGGCTAAAGGCTCCACACCTGTCTGCCATCCAGGCGCGGTGGCCGAATAGGTAGAGCGCTGGCCTCGCATGCGGGAGATCAGGAGTTCCTTTTCCAGTCGAATCAAACCAATGACTAAATTGATACTTGTCAATTCCTAGCCTGGCGCTCGGCATTAATAGGACAGTGCAAGGACTGGTTAGCTCAATGACAGGAGATTGGGTCATTGTGCTGGTGGCCTGATTTCCCAGTGGAGCAGCACTATAAAGTTGCCATGAGTGTGTACTGTCACAAGTCAGTGCCTGTCCTGATATGACTTTAGATGTTGCTAGGACGTTAAACTGCAACAACCAACCAGGCTGCCTGCCATGGGGTGCCCTCACTGCGCAGGCGCGCTGTGAGTAGTATACAACAAGGGGTTCCCAGCGGCTTTATGCTCCTTTGTCATAACGTGCCGACCAATCAATAGTCTTATACTGAGGTGCTGCAAGGCTGCCCAAACACCCCCCCCCCCCACACACACACACGCACAAATCCGCCTGCGCCTTGGTGGCCATGCTATAAAGGTTAAGTTGGTTGGTTGTTGGAGTTTTACCTCCTGTCAACATCTAAGGTCATATCAGAATGGGTACTGACTTGTGATAGGGTGCATTCATGGCAACTTTAGAGTGCTGCCCCACTGGGAAATCAGGTTGATGGCACCATGACCCGATATCCCACTCAGTGACATTATCCAGATGCTGAGCTAACCATTCCTCGTCTATGTTATTAATGCCGAGCGCCAGGCTAGGAAGTGACAGGTATCAATTGCATAAGTCATTGGTTTGACTCAATCGGGAACCTACCCCCGACTACCCATTCGGCCACCCACCCGATTTATAAAGGTTAAGTGATGATATCAGAACATGCCTGTGCTTGTGCTTTGTCAATAATTAACTGATAGCTCTTCCTATAGCTTGGTTATTTTTGCAACAATGTCGCTTTAGAGATACTGACACTTTTTTAAACTAAACGTTGTTGATAAATGTAATTTATTAAGCAGAGAAAGATAGTTTGTGTATTGTGTGCAGCACCCTCTGAACTGCTATTCTGTTGTTATTTACACGATTCATATAGTAGTCCATTGTATACACACATTATTGTACTCCAGTAATGGCCCTGTCACATTATGACGCATTGGGCAAGCTCATGGCCAACGGCTAAAATCACTTTCAAACTTTGAGATGCGTCAAAGTTTTCGGTGCTGGGGGCAAAGTTGGATGTATACATACCGCATACATAGCTTATGGCCAATGTATGACCAACATACGGCTAATGTGCCTCCCACCGAAAACTGCTGAAATTATGCTGACGGTATGGCTGCAGAATGCCGGTGAATGTTATATACGTAATTCGATCGCCAGAACTATGCCTCATATGTTACATACATCACGACATGGTGGAGAAACACAAAACGTACGTTAGACATATGTTAGACTATGTTATCCATACATATATCCATAAAATCAGCAACTTAGGCACACGTTTGCGCGATGTGTCGTAATGTGACAGGGCTATAAATAGACAATAGCTGGGATGATCAAACATGTAAGGCCGCTCGGTGGGTTCCTGTATTGGGAGTCATGGACTGGGCGACCAAATGAGTCAGGCCCACTTTAAAAATTAATACTTCTAGCTTCCTATTCTGGCACTCTGCATTAATAACAAGTTACTTGAGCGAGCACTGGTTTGTTACTGAGCAGGATATCGGGTTCATGGTGACAGCAGCATGTTCTGTGATAGGGGCGGGACTATGAAGTCACTATGATATACTCCTACCTGTTACTAGGACATAAAGCCTGAACAAACAACAATGATAAACAATTGATTTGATGTCGTTTGATTTGAGTTCGATTTAACCACAACTAAAGTAGTAAGGTATGGCTTCCCCAAGCGGTGATCTTCCAATCAAGTAACCAATGGTATATACAATTAAAGTTAATACTTATGCAACGTACATTGTTACAACCAAGTGTCAATTTAAGCGTTTAACTACAATCAAACATGTCCCTGTATGTATACACCATGGGTAGGCATTTCTCATGGCGATGTTACACTGTTAAACTTCCTATATATATGTGTTGGCTGGATGTTGTTATGTTGTGGAAGTTAAGCTGGGTGTAGTAAGTTCAGCCCCTAAAGTGGTGCCATCCTCAGCCAACCCGTCATAATGAGTGCTTAAATAGAATCCATCCAAGCCCTGGCTGTTTGCTGGTCGTGCCATGTTTGTTATGATTGCTTTCATGGGTTCATGACAGGTGATCCATCAATTAACATAATTATTGTCATTTAAGTCGTGAACCCGAGGGCGGATCTAGGGTTTTCAAAAGAAGGCTGCTGCCCAGATATCACGTGTTTGGAGCTTCTTAAGTACCAAAGTAAGGATAGGTCTGGGGCCTAAAGCTTGTTGAGGAGTGACGCTTTTCAGCCGCAATATCTTAGTATCATAAGAGCAGTGTTCAAGGCATGCCTCCGAGGCGCCTAAGGGAAATTCCTGACATCACGCTAGTCTGAACAACATTAGCTATTGGTTGCCTCGAAAAAGGGGGCCACCATTTGCAATGAAAAAGAAGACCTCTGATTGGTTGAAACCACTGATTGGCTGAAACCACTGAATTTTGTCTCTAGTCTGAAAAGGGAGATGTCTCTGAGACGACTCGAAAGCATACTCTAAACACAAATAGGCCAAAAAGACGTCTTGGATCCATATCGGAGTCGACTCGGACGCATACCCTGAATGCAGCCCTGGATCAGTTTTTGTTTTAATTCTTGGAGCCTAGCAACATCTAAGATCATAATAGAACAGTTGCTACCAGGTTGTTGCTCCGATTTCGTTTTACCTGCATTTTAATATGGACTTAGCCTGTGTTTTAATGTATATATAGTTTACATGTAACTGATGGATGCTACCTATATACATCCTACACGGATCCTCGCTTTGACACGCTGGACTTGGCTATTCTCTTAGTCTTGGCTATATTCTTAGACTTAGTCATATTCTTAGACTTAGTTATACTCTTAGACTTGGCTACATTCTTAGACTTAGTCATATTCTTAGACTTAGTTATACTCTTAGACTTGGCTACATTCTTAGACTTAGTTATATTCTTAGACTTAGTTATACTCTTAGACTTGGCTACATTCTTAGACTTAGTTATATTCTTAGACTTAGTTATACTCTTAGACTTGGTTATATTCTTATGCCCCGGTCACATACACGTTAGTGGATGTCGTTGAACGTAGGTGAACGTAGTGGAGGCTAATGTGGGTCAAACGTGGTGTAAGTACGTTAAACTATGTTGAAATATGTTAAGGTACACTAGGTTTTGGTACATATAAATATGTTACAGTACAGATAATACGTTATGGGACAGATAATACATTATGGGACTGATAAATATGTTATTGTATGGATGCCGGTACGTTCAACTACGTTCAACGATGTTCAACTATGTTACCGTCCACTACATTTACCTCCATCCACTAACGGCTATGTGACCAGGGCTTCATCCAAGTACGTTTTAGTAGGCTAGAGCACGCTAGAGTACCCTAGAGTATGCTAGAGTATGCTAGAGTATGCTAGAGTATGCTAGAGTAGCCTAGAGTATGCTAGAGTACGCTAGGGTACGCTAGAGTATGCTAGAGTATGCTACGGTATGCTAGGGTATGCTAGAGTACGCTAGACTATGCTAGAGTATGCTAGAGTACATGAGCATCATGGATGCAAATTCAGCCTCTAACGTAGCTCTCTTTTGAACATGTCCAAAGATTAAATCGGACATCACGGCCCACTGATTTTATTACCAAGTTAGCATGACGGAGAAGTATGGATGCCAGTATCTTCAACTATGTTCAACTATGTTGCCCCCACTATGTTCAACTACGTCCACTAACGTCTATGTGACCGGTCATTTAGATTTCGTTATATTCTTAGACTTGGCTATATTCTTAGACTTGACTAGAGTCATAGATTTGGATATTGAATATTTTGCGGCAAAATAATCAAAATAGCATATTATTTTTGATTTCACTCTGGGTGTTGCTGATCTGGCTCTCACTTAAACTTCAAATTGGATCGACCTGTCGTGGATCTGGACCTCTGCTTACATCTCAGCTGTCTCTTGTACATATGTTTTATCTTCATTCCAGTGTGAACTTTGCTTATATAACCATCTGATTTTAGCTACATCCTATATATATATATATATATATATATTATCAATAATCCAATACAAACTGTCATTGTTATTTGCTGGGACTTGCAACATATCAGGACGGTACCAACTTGTGACCGTGCACATTCATGGTGGATTTACAGTGCTGCCCCACTGGAAGAGCGAACTGTCAGCACCATGACCCGATTTCCCACTCAGTCAGATTACCGTGGTACTGGTCATGACAGTCTTTGTCCTATCCTGTTAATGCCGAGTGCCAGGCTAGTTGGCGACAAGTATCAAGTTTGTAAGTCATTCCTTAGAATTGGTTGGAGTTCGAACCCACGACCTCCCTCAAAGGAAGCCATCCAATTCTCTTTTAACTATCCAGCCCGGTCCTATTGAAAGCATCTACGTTTTCGAAGGTAAGAGGTGACCTAGACCTGAACCTTCGTGTGTAACTTAGATATTATTACAGACACAGGCGAAGTCCATAGTTAACCAGAGGCTAAGCTCCTGGTAAATCCCTACCGGCCGCGGTGGCCGAATCGGTGGAGCGTGGGCCTCGCGTGCAGAAGATTGGGAGTTCCCTTCACGGGTGACTTTAAAATTGATAATTGTCCCTTCCTAGCCTGGGGCTCGGCATTAATACGATAGAGTGAGAACGGTTTAGCTCAGTGTCAGGATAATGTGACTGAGTGGGATGTTAGGGCATGGTGACAGTGGCCTGATTTCCCAGTATGGCAGCACTATAAAGTCACCATGAGTGCACAATGTCACAAGTCGGTACCCCTCCAGATATGACCTTAGCTGTTGCCAGGACGTAAAACTCCAACAACCAACCCAATCAAACCTAGCCAATATCCTGATGATAACCATCTTGATTAGAATGTAAGTATTGCTAAGACGTCAAGTTTGAACATTGAAATTGCAACCTTTCTCTAGAATAGTGACACACGAGTGTGAGCCGGGTTTTGCTTCTATTGGATGGAGGAAGTCTGTCGAACCGTGTGAAGAATCTCACGTCTACACCACTCTAAGCGTGGAGGAGGGACTCACTGACCCCCAAGGCACGGCTTGATCACGTTTCCCTTCAGTCTACGTTATGCCTTAAATAATTCCCATCTGGTTGGTTGGTTGTTGGAGTTGTACGTCCTTGCAACATCTATAGTCACATCAGGACGGGTGCCGACTTGTGACAGTGCACACTCATGGCAAATTAATAGTTGTAGTATATAATCTAAGTTTGATCAGTGTTGTATTAGTTACAACACCGATCCTGTATAATTAAGCGAGTGGCTCCTGTTGTATAATGTACAACACCAGTCACTGCACTTCATGCAAAAATGGGGAGCAGCAGTGAGTAGAAAGTGTATACTCAGGGCAACTCAAACCGTCACTGAGGGTTACATCTTTTCTCTTATAAAACATGGTAAGTTTCTAGTTGATAAGACATCCGAGTGGGTCAGTTGCTCCCACTGGAATCCGTTAATTTGTAGCATCAATCAGCTGAATGTGTTACGTCATGCGACCTGAGCCAATGTGAGGCACACAGAGAAGCCGTGACGTCACTACACTATAGAGGTGCTCCTTGAGCGTTATGTAACTCACACCGACTGAGAACGTGACGCAATACAATCAACGCACCTGTAGCTCAGCCCAAGCAAGTAACTTTCAATATTCACAGTATTGATATCTCATCGGTTATTGCGAACTCGGGCAAACGTTGGTTGGTTGCTTGTTTGAGTTTTACGTCCTAGCAAAATATAAGGTCATATCAGGATGGCTAATGACTTGTGAGAGTGCACACTCATGGTGACTTCATAGTGCTGCCCCACTGGGAACTCAGACCACCAGCACCATGGCCTAATATCCCACTCAGTCACAGTCATTATCCTGACACAGAGCTAACCAGTCCTTGCCCTATCCTATTAATACTGTGGACCAGGCTTGGAAATGACAAGTATCAATTTTAAAAGTCATGGGTTTGACTCGACCGGGAACCAAACTCCCGATCTCCTGCATGCGAGGTCCGCGCTCTATCGATTCGGCCACCGAACCCGCTTGGGCAAGCGTAAAACTCAGCCTAATTGACATTGGAGCGGATTCTAAAAGCATTTCTGGACCCAGTTTGAACTTCCACACGAGAAGACAACTCTGTGGTCGGGGAGTGGAATGGTAGCTCAGTTGTTGGAAATTGAGTTTCTCGTGAGAATGTCCGCTAGAGGGCATGCTTGGTCCGCACTGGATAGGGCGGGTCCCCAGGTGATGTAGAGTCCAGCTGGAGAAGGGTCATTCCCCGTGAAGTAAGACACACACATCCCCAGCTGACTAAAGCGGTGTCACATGGCACAGGCACATGTCCGAAAACAAGCCGGTGAAGGTGTGGGACGTAGAGGATGGAGGATGGTGGATGGGGGATGGAAGATGGGGGATAGAGGATGGGGATGGGGGATGGGGGATGGAAGATGGGGGATGGTGGATGGGGAATGGGGGTGGGGGATGGTGGACAGTCGATGGAGGATGGCGGATGCTGGATGGGGATGGGGGATCGAGGTGGTGGATGGACGATGGAGGATGGGGGATGGTGTATGGTGGATGGGGGATGGAGGATGATGGATGGTGGATGAGGAATGGTGGATGGAGGATGGTGGATGGTGGATGGAGGATAGTGGATAGTGGATGGGAGATGGTGGATCGGGGTGGTGGATGGGGGATGGTGGAAGTGGATGTGGAATGGAGCATGGGGGATGGCGCATGTAGGATGCTGGATGGACGATGGGTGAGGGAGGATGGGGGACGGGGGGACGGGGGATGGGGGATGGTGCATGTGGGATGGGGAGGGATGGGGGATGGGGGGTTTGGGGGTGGGGATGGTGGATGGTGGATGGGGGAATAGGAGATGGGGGACGGGGGTAAGGATGGGGGATGGAGGATGGGGGATGTGGGATGGTGGATGGAGGAAGGTGGGAGGGTGGATGTGGGATGGGGGATGGAGGATGGGGGATGGAGGATGGGAGATGGTGGCTGGGAGATGGGGGATGGAGGTTGGAGGGTGGAGGATGGGGAATGGAGGATGGGGAATGGGGGGTGAGGGATGGAGGATGGGGGATGGGGGATGGGGGATGAGGGACGGTGGATGTGGGATGTGGGATGTGGGATGGGTGACGGTGGATTGCGGGTCGCGGAGAGGGATGGTGGGTGGTGGGTGATGGGTGGATGATGGGGGACGGGGAATGGTGGGTGGGGGACGGGGGATAGGACACAAGGGTATTCGGGATATGGTGGAGGGTGGGGAAAGGAGGTTTAGTGATGGAAGATGGAGAATGGGATATTGGGGATAGGGGGTGGAGGATAGGGGATGAGGGATCGGGTATCTGAGATGTGGTGTGGGGGATGTTGAATGGAGGATGGAGGCTGGAGGCTGGCGGATGGAGGAAGGTTGGCAGTGGATTGGGGAAGTTGTATTGGGGGTGGGGGATGGTTACCAAGTAAAGCTTCTTTTATTTAATGACGCGTCTGGAGCACACAGATTTTTATCATCGGCTATTGGACGTCAAACATATGGTCATTTCTTTGGAGGAAACCCACTGCTGCCACATAGGCTACTCTTTCTGATATGTCGCAAGGGTTTTTTTATATGCACTTTCCCACAGGCAGGACAGATCATACCACAGCCTTTGATGAACCAGTTGTGGACCACTGGTTGGAATGGAAATTGCCCAAACTACAAATGGGTCCACTGATCAATCGGATGACTCACTCACCCCTTCACAGGTGGACAATCTACCGCCTGAGCTACGTCCCGCTCCCTGGAGGATGGTGAATGCAGGATCGGAGATGGAGGATGGAGGCAGAAGGCAAATGGAAATGGAGAGTTGACAGTTGACCATTGACAGCTGACCATTGGCAATTGACATTGTGCAGTTAACAGCTGACAGTTGACAGCTGGCAGTGAACAGCTGACAGTTGACAGCTGGCATGTTCCAGTTGACAATTGTCACGTGCTCGTTGACAGCTGACAGCTGACAGTTGACAACTGACAGTTAACAGTTGACAGCAGCTGCTAGGTGCAGGTGACTCACCTCTGTGTAGATGGCGAGAGGCATAACGAACAGCGCGACTGCGATGTCGGCGATGGCGAGGCTGACGATGAAGTAGTTTGTGACAGTGCGTAGCGCCCTCTCACGGTAGACGCTCACGACGACCAGTACATTCCCTACCACAGTGAAGACGGGGAAGATGACCAGCAGCAGTGCCCAGTAACGCAGCGGCACGCCGGCCGCCACGTCCCCGGCGCCCGGCCCCGAGCCCCCGGCCACCGTCCCGTTCGTCCCGTTCACCCAGCACCCGTACGTGCCGTTCACCGCCGTGCTCCAGCCGCCCCCGCCGCCGCCCGTCCCAGCGCTCCCCGCCCCGCCGCCCGGCACGCAGTCCGTGCTCAGGTTGGAGAACATGGCGAGCGGGTCAGCCGGGAAGTCGGCCAGGTCCCACGGCAGGTCTTTCAAGTCTAAAAACCCGGGGAACGGGGTTGTGGCGGCGTCGTCCCCGCCTGTGTGGACGCCGAGCCGGCCGCTCAGACCGGTGCTGTTGCCGGGCGGTGAGACGGCGCCACCGCCGGGAATCCACGCCGCCGACACCCCCGGAAGCGCCGACGACGACTCTCCGGCGCCGAAGAGTGCGGTGCCCAGCAGGTGGCGCGGCGAGTCGGTGAGGTCGGCCGAGGAGTCGGTCCCCAGCCAAGCGGCGTCCGGGGCCGCGCCCTCAGTCTGGTTCCCACCTGGTGGGACGCCGAGGCGTTCCAGGAAAGGTGAATCGCTCAGCAGATCCGAGTAAGTCCCTGTGGTCGGTGCGGACGAGTTGCTGCTGATGGTGGCGCCACTAGTGGCGTTTTGGTACCAGTAGGACCTGGAGGTGGCCGCTTCCTGAGGGTCAGCGCCATCAGCACTGCTTCCGCTGGTCTCCGAGGGCGACCCAGTGCTGAACAAGTCAGCCCAACTTCCAGTTCCGGTTCCGCTCCTGACCCTGGTGGCAGTGCCTGTTCTGGTGGTGGGGAAGCGCTCCTCCTGTGAACCCACCACTTGTTCACTGAGGGGTGCGTCGGCGGACACGGTCTGCTTCACCCGCTTCTGGTCCTCGACCGGAAACCACCGCGAGCTGGTGGAAGCAGGTGGCGAATGGGTGGTGTTCGCTGCTGGCGCCGACCGGAAGTCGCCGGTCCTAAGGTCAGCACGGGTCAGTGTCTCACGTGAGGAGGACGATGAGGAGGAGGAGGTGACACGAGGGGTGGATCCACCGGAGGAGCTACTCCACTTATTCGCACCGCTCCCCGCGTCCGTCCACGGCCGGGTCGCATCGGCTCCGTGAGTGCTAAACCTACTGGAGGAAGCCTCGCTGCTGCCCCAGTCTCCTCCCGGGTGCCGCCCCCCGTTCCGTTCCGCTCCAGTAAGCCTCCGCCGAAGCCCGCCGCCGGGCGTGGTATTCGCTATTTTCCCGGTAGCTATCCCTCCCGGGTGGCTCCAGCGGCTCGCCCCGAGTCGGCCGCCGTCGCCCCTGCTCCCTCCCGCCGGTCGTGCGGCGGTGGAGGTGGTGGTGGTGGTGGCAGCGGTGTTATCGCCTCCAGTGGCCGCTACCTGACTGCCGGAACCAGCGCCTCCACGGTCCTTAAGTAGCGGTGCGCCAGGGTCCGCTGATTCGCGGCTATCACCTGGAGCCGAGCCCGCCCCCCTGGAGCCCCGCGCTAACACTTCCCCACGGGCTCCTGCAGCGTCCGCGACCAAAGCTCTGGGCTTGTCGGCGGGAAGCCGCGACCCGCCCGCGTCAGCTCCCGCCGCGCGCGAGTGGCGCCACCAGCGGCGGAGCGGCGAACTAAAGGTTGGCGGTGAGGCCATGGTTGGAGCGCTTCAACGCGGCGGGGATAATGCACTTTGTGTCATTCGGTTAGCATCGATTAACTGAGTGTTGACAGGGGCGGCGGGGGTGGGGGTTGTGAGCGGTGTGGTGGGGGTTGTGAGGTTGTGGGGGGTTGTTCTGGGTTGTGGGGGTTGTGAGGTTGTGGGGGTAGGGTGGGAGTGGGGGGGGGGGGGGATGGCGTGCCACCGACGTCTCTATTTAATGAGAGGTGCAGTGTCAGAACCGTCCGATTAACGCCGAGTCACCGACCGGCTGCCTCCCCTTGACACCATGCCGCCTGTGGTAAGCAGTACAAACAAAATAAATATATATATATATATATATATATATGTATATATATTGCAAAAAAGGTTATGTAACTTCTAGTTCAATTCATAATTTTTCATAAACTTATTTTTTTTAAACTACCAGGTCAGCAAATAAGTACATTTTTGTTTCATATTTGCATCTTTTGGCTTTGCCTATTATATATAATATTAATTATAAGTATATATACATATATACATATACACGCCTGGATATGCTTTTATTGGACACCGTCATAGAATGAGGACTCCCTCTCTATTCAATTAACTATTTTTATTATTAATATGCTGCGATGCAACTTGTATCTCCCCATGAGTATGCTCCGTTACGTCATGAACGTACCTAGATGCAGGTGACGGAACACTCCCATGTGCGCATGCGCCCGCGTCGCTAATCACAACAGTAACTCAGTTAGCCTCTGATTGTTGCGCCTTCAATTATCGCCAGCATGTCGTCACCGTGGACGCTGTATCCCGGACGCGCTGCATGGCCGTGTCGGCCTTATATGACGGGGAAGCCATGCAAAGCGCACCCACTTCCGGGGTGTTAGGTTCCCAGTCATGCGCAGTGCGGCAATTAGGGAATTGACCGTGTGATTAGGGCCGCATCTCCGTGATGTCACTTCTAGAGTTAACTCTATCCAAGAACGTGTACCGATGACTGGGCGTCAGGTTCATGTCACGCAACACTTAGCTTTATCTGAGAGCGTCAACTAATGAATGTGGCTTCATGTCACACAACTCTTTACTCTATTAAAGAGCATGGACATGGCACATGTCATCCAACAAAACATGATTATAGCCGAGAGCATGGAAGTTGCTTCATGTCACACAACAATAGACTCTATCCGAGAGCATAGAAATAGCTTCATGTCACACAACAATTGATTATGTCTGAGATCATGGACCTGGCTTCATGTCACACAACAATTGATTATATCCGAGAGCATGGAAATGGCTTCATGTCACACAACAATTGACGATATCCGAGAGTATAGAAATAGCTTCATGTCACACAACAATTTATGATATCCGAGAGCATGGAAATGGCTTCATGTCACACAACAATTGATGATATCCGAGAGCATGAAAATGGCTTCATGCCACTCAACAATTGATGATACCCGAGAGCATGGAAAAGGCTTCAAGTCACACAACAATTAACGATATCTGAGAGCATGGAAATGGCTTCACGTCACACAACAATTGACTATATCCAAGAGCATGGAAATGGCTTCATGTCACACAACTCTTCACTCTATCAGAGAGCATGGACTAACAAATTAATGCGGTCTCATGTCATGGAACTCTCGACTCTATCCGAGAGCATGGAACAACAGTTGACTATATCCGAGAGCTTGGAAGGCGTATAAGGCATTATGCACTCCCTCAGTACTCGGTATTTAGACTCGACTAGTGCAGCAAATTTCCCTGGTCACAGCTGAGTTATTCAGCCAAACAGTAGTAATTGGAAACTGCTCCCTACAGGCCAATTGACCTTCCAGTTGACCTTCCACAATTCACTCATGGGATCCTGTTGTGGTGTCCCCGCTATCTCTCTCTCGGTGCACCTGTTCCCCTGGTTGTGGGACTCGGACGGGACTGTCATTCCATGATTAAGTCAGTATGTGCATAATTCTGTGAATGCAGTCCAGACATGTTCATATATAACGTGATATATATCCGGTGTAGATGCCATTAACTGATATATCACATTGAACAAATCACTGCCATTCAATTAGAATTTTCTCTGAGCAATCCATTTAGAACTCTTTAGGTTCCAAGTAAAGGACATTAAATACTCAGAAGCAGATCGTCTAATATATTCATTTAGAACTCCTTGGGTTGTATTAACAAATTATTAAAACGAATTTAGAGCAAGATACAAGAAATACAAATCAAAAGTTCAGAAGTAAAAAAAAGTGTTTTCCCCTTTGTGGAAAGCGGGCAGTCAGAAAAAAAGAGCGATTTCATTTCATTTAGTCGGATGGAGCATTGAGAGTACGGATTAATTGGGTGAATTTGTAATTGGGCAATTACCACGAAGAGGTCTCCGTGGGTTATCGCCAATCCCAATTAATGTGACCGGGACACGCCCAATTAGTTGATGCTGCTTGAAAATATGGACCCATTAGTGGTAGCACTTCCGGTGGTACTACTTCCGGTTGTCGCACATCCGGTAGTGTGACGGCCTCAGGGAGGGGAGGTTAAGTAATGTACTATATCTAGCATGCAGCAACAAGTGTACAATGTCACCTAAGAAAACCCGCGATGGGTGCTGCCTTTGATCTGTCTTGGCTCCTTGGGTCAGACGGAACAAGCTGTACTCAGATTAACTGGGTCAGCTGTGATTGAGCAATTACCGCAGAGAGGTTTTCCAGGGTTATCGTTAATCCATGGTAATCCGATCAGGGCCCATCCAGTTACAAGTACAACACTTGAAAACGTTGACCAATTTGTGGGGGAACTTCCGGTAGTACCACTTCCGGTCGTACCACTTCCGGTCGTATCACTTCCGGTTGTACCACTTCCGATTGAACCACTTCCGGAGTGTGATCGCGCTACGGATTGGCGGCTGATTCACATAACCAAAAATACCATGCAGTATGAAGTATGCAGTGCTGTCAAAGGAAATCTTGGATGGGCACTTGCGGTAGTACCACTTCCGGTTGTTCCACTTCCGGTTGAACCACTTCCGGTAATGTGATGCCGCCAAGGATTGTGGGCTGATTCACATAACAACAAATAACACACTGTATGAAATATGCAGGGTCGCCGAAGGTAATGTAGGGTGGGACACAACTGCCTTGGGTCCGTCACATCTCCTTAACAACACAATATCTACAGTTTCAATGATATCCCACAAGGCCCGAATAAGTATATCAAGCATTGAACCTGACAGTAATTGAGAAATCTGCAAGGTCTACATCTGGTGAGGCACGAAGCTAAGTCAAGTGCTGACGTCATCCAAACTTGGCAAAATGTGATTTGCAATCCAAAGCCACCTGAATGTTGACCTAGGTGCTGACGGCATACACATCCTGCACATCAGGGTTCTAATCCAAAGACGCCTCAAATGCGCTAATCTCCACGGTTGAGTGAATCCACATCTGTGTCTTAGTTTCTATGCAATCAGATGTGTGTGAATGCGCGACACAAGCGGATGACGTTGGGTGATGCCCCGTCGTGAAGACAAGATCTACGTGTGGGGTGTTCTGTGGTCATCCAACTGTGATGCGTTGTACTGTCAGCCAATGTTGCCGGTTGTAAGCCAATGTTGGTCTCCCTGGAAGCCAAACACCAGCTTATCTACAGATCACCCATTCCGCTGGGCAGCCGGACGTGCGGTCGGACAGAGCTGCGCGCGCAGACGGCTGCGGGGCGCCACTTCCGGTTATGCGCATCTCCTGAATGCGCGTGCGCATTCAAACCGTGGACGCCGGAAGTGCCTGGTGCTGCAGTGTGGCCGGCTGCACGTGTGATACTGTGGTACCTGGAGTCAAAAACAAGGAGAGGTGAGGGGTGGAGGTCACGTGGCATGTAGAAAGCTATAAATAGCACCAAGTCACAGGGAACGCCGATACAACACTGCCCAAACGTCAGCAGCAATGTATGGGCTTCCATGAAATAGTCCTTAATTGGGTAATTAACTAAATCTGGGAAATAGAGTGTGAGATGGAAACCAACAATGAAAACCTTCCAAATAATAGCAAAAAACATCCATGTCGCATATGAAGTTTTACTTTCTGTCAGAGTTAAAAGATTGTTTCAACTATTTCACTCTTTGATTTTGATTTGATATAAATTGAGCAATACAGTGATATCACATGTGTAACAAGAAAATCAAGCACATTTTCAGAACATCAGTTTAATATATACAATAAATTCAAATAAATTTGCATACTTTCACTTTTGCACGAACTCATACAATGCTTTGTTTGTTTGTTTGTTTGTTTACCCCCCCCCCCCCCCCACAGCACACAAAGTAAGCATCTGCTATTGCGGGTCAACTCAGACAACGCATACATTTACATGGACTGATTTAAGCGCATACAAAATTAACTTCAGATACATATATCCTAGTTGATAATTTAGTGAATTTCGATCTTACCTGCTAATAATCTTAACAAATTTACCTTAGCAAAATATCATTGATACCAGACAGGGTGGCCGAATGAGTTGAGAACCACACCCCAGAACTACCGCTTCACCAAAACATTACTTACTTCATTCCTTGTTATTCAATCTGTTTGATTGATTGTTGGACTTTAACGTTCCGGAATCATTTAAGGTCATACCAAGACGTGTACCGACTTGTAACAGTGCACACCCATGGCGATTTTATAGTGCTGCGATAATGGGAGACCAGATAACCTGCACCATGGCGTGATATCTTACTCAGTCACATTATCCTGATACTGAGAGAACTAGTTCTTGCAATATCCTAATAATGGCGAGCACCAATCGATCGATTGGTGGTTGCTTTACGCCGTGTAGGCAGCATAGGCCATATTCCGGTGAGATATGTTTGTTTTTTGTTCAAACCATCGCTTTTACATGTAAAAGCAGATAATCAAGTATGTGCCAATAGACACTCAATAAATTAGAAAGCTCACAATCATATATTTGTGGTCAAGGGAAACAAATTCCCATAGAAAAAGAAAAGTTTTATTAAAAATTGATAGAATCTATTTAGTAAACTATATGAGGTGGTAAAGACCAGCTGCCCTCAAAAAGGCTCAAATGTTTTCCTGTTTTACCTTAGTAAAAAGGCTGGGAAGCAATCATTTTTTAAGTCATTGGTTTGACTCTACCAGGTTCCAAACCCGAATCCCACGATCTACCAATAAGGGAGACGGACGCTCAACTCACTCGTCCATCCCATCTAGTCGTGTTAATCAATATCCGAGTGGAGCAATGTTTAATGGCCTAGCCACATAGGTGGGTTTATTGCAACGGGAGGTTAGATAGTGTGATGTTTAGGATGCTAGTTCCGGAATGGCACGTGGGATAGAAAGCCTAATGAATACATAACGTGTGGCCAACGTAACACCCATTCCTTGTGGTACGTCGAAAGTTTTGTGCATGCACACACCTTTTGCGACCCCCTGACGTGCATCAATATACATCAACGTACATCAACGTATGCATAACAAACGCATAACGCAGTATGATGTATCCCAAAGTTGTGGCCAAAAATCACTTACGTCGGCGTACATTTGTGCGATGCATCATAATGTGACAGCCCCTTAACGTGGGTCAAATGTGATCTAATACACATCACGCAAGCATCCGCCTACGTAGGTGATTTTGCACCAATACGTCGGTGTACATCGATATGCATTACTCGAACATTACGCTTCGTTATGCATATGTCCATGTACGTCAATGTATGTCAATGTATGTGTATGTATGTTGATGTGCGGCATTGCTCATTAAGGGGTCTCGAAGTTTTGTGCCTGCACATAACTTTCAACATTTGACAAAGTGTGGCTTTTATGTCTGGCGTACATTATATGTTAGGCATACATCGATGTATGTTAGACATATGTTAGACAAACATGTGTTCACTATGTAGCACTATGTTGACCTACGTCAGTTGGATGGATAGCCAGTGGAAACATACATTTGGCATATTGACAACATACTGACAATGTATGGATATTGTATGTCTAACATATGTCTAACGTACGTTTTGCATTTCTCCAATGTGTTTTGACATATAAGGCATACTTCTGGTGATCAAATTACGTATATAACTTTCACCTGCGTTTTGCGAATGTACCGTGAGCATAATGCAAGCCTTTTTCGCTGGGAGGCACATTAGCCATACGTTGGCCATATGTTGGCCATATGCTTTGCTATGTTGCGTATGCGGTATTTATACATCCAACTTTGCTTCCCCTGCTGACAAGTTTTGAGGCATCTCAATGCTTAAAAGTGATTTTAGCCATTAGCCACAAGCTTGTGCGATTCGTTGTAATGTGACAGGGCTATAAGTATGTTAAACTACATTGAAAGATGTTAAGGTACTGCAGCTCTTGGTATGAATAAATAGTTTACAGTGTGGATGAATACGCTATGGTACGGATGCTGGTACGTTAAACTATGTTAACTTCCACTATGTTCACCTATGTCCACTAATGGCTATGTGACCAGGGCTTCGTCCAAGTATACTAGAGTATGCTAGAGTACGCTATAGTAGGCTAGAGTAGCTAGAGTATGCTAGAGTATGCTAGAGTACACAATAGTATGTTAGCTTACACTAGAGTATGTTAGCATCACAGCTGCAAATTAAGCCTCTAACATAGCACTCTTTTGAGCATGTCCAAACATTTAATCGGACATCACGGCTCACCCACGTTATTACCAAGTAAACATCACAGACAAGTATGGATGCCATTACATTCAACTACATTCAACTACGTTCAGCTATGTTCAACTATGTTCAACTATGTTCAACTATGTTCAACTACGTTCAACTACGTTCAACTACGTTCAACTACGTTCAACTACGTTCAACTATGGTCAACTATGGTCAACTATGTTCAACTATGTTCAACTACGTTCAACTACGTTAAACTACGTTCAACTACGTTCAACTACGTTCAACTACGTTCGACCATGTTCAACTACGTTCAACTACATTCAGCTACGTTCACCGATCTTCAACTATGTTTAGCTCCATTCAAGTATGTTCAACTACATTCAACTACTTTCAACTATGTTCATTTATGTTTAGCTACATTTAGCTATGTTCAACTACGTTCAACTATGTTTAACTATGCTTAACTAGGTTGTACACGTTCAATTATGTCCAACTATGTTCAACTATGTTCAACTATGTTCAACTATCTTCACCTATGTTCAACTATGTTCAACTACCTTCAACTACCTTCAACTACATTCAACTACGTTAGCCTCCACTCCGTTCAGCTATGTCAAATGAAGGCCCTGTCACATTATGGCGTATGACGGGAGTGTATTGAAAACCTATGTAAGTCCTGCACATGCCAGCCTATGATGACCTTTGGTGACCTCCAGGGTGGTTTTGAGCGTATGTGGAACCTATGAGTAGCGTACGAGTAGCGTATGAGTACCATATGAGTAGCGTATGCGTAGCATATGAGCGTATGAGTAGCGTATGCGTAACCTAAGCGGAAGCTATGCTTAGCGTATGCAAAGCGTATCTTATCTTAAATAAACTGAATAATTAGTGTTCAATATTTGTGTGGCATCCAGAGTAGGACGGTCCAAACATGTGCTCGAACCACTATCAAAAGCAACTACCTGTTAGAAAGCAGTCTCCGTATATGATATATGAAGAAATGGGATGGCGCAAACATGTAGGACGGTCCAAACATGTGCTCCAACTACTATCAAAAGCAACTACCTGTTAGGAAGCAGTCTCCATATGAAATATGAAGAAATGGGACGTGCAAACATGTACACACACACCCACTACACACACATGTACCTAGATTTTATCCTACATATCGACCTTAGATACCTGTTAGGTTTATTATTATTGTTATTATTATATAATACCTGTTAGGCTTACTTACTTATTGGGGGGTTTGTGACCTAGCGGTCACTGGCTGCAGAACTGCAGCATTAATAAACAGCGGACCCGTTAGGAAGCAGTCTCAATGAGAAATATGAAGAAATGGGACGGTGCAAACATGTAGGATGGTCCAAACATGTCTGTTAACCCAGCTCAGATCGATGTCGAGACCTATGGCATACGCTTTGAATATGCTGTGCATACACTGTGCATATGCTAGGAGTATGCTAGGAGTACGCTCGAATACATAACACGTAGGTTATGCGTACGCTACATACGCTAGAGATACGCCGGTGACACAAGTTGAGCATATGCCTAGTGTACGCCGGTATACCCCTAGTGTACGACGAGCATATGCCGGCGTACGAGGAGCGTTTGCCGGCGTATGAGAAGCGTGTGAATACGCTCCCGTAGGTCAAGATTTTGTTAGCATACACAACAACATTTGGACGGACGGATCGGAGAAAGCGTATGCCGGTGTACGACGGCATATACCAGCATAGGCCGGCACATGATGGCCTATGCATAGCGTATGTGTAGCGTACACGTAGCGTACGTGTAGCGTATGACGGCGTATGGTGGCGTATGCTGACGTATATGACGTAATGCGCCTACACCGCCGTAAGCTGCCGCAAAAAACCCTAATGTGACAGCCCCATAACAAGGCTTAACAGTCAGTCAAACCCCAGTCACACTGCAGCTTGCAACCACTTTGCGACCACCTTAGACCAAAGAATGCACACTCATCCATGATGTCCTTACTACTAAATCAATGGTTGCCGATGTCTGGGTGTCTGTCACTAGTGAGTGTGGGTTCTTTGGTCTAAGATGGTCGCAAAGTGGTCACAAGCTGTAGTCTGAATGGGGTATCAGCAACTCATACTGACCCAGTCACATACACGTTAGTAAACGTAGTTGAACGTAGGTGAACGTAGTTCAGACTAACGTGGGTCAAACATAGTGTAAGTATGTTACACTACATTGAAATACATTAAGGTACAGCCGGTTTGGGTTCGGTTAAATACATTATCGTACAAATTAATACATTACGGTATTGATAAATACATTACGGTACAGATAAATACGTTACGGCACGGATAAACATGTTATGGGACATATAAATACATTATGGTATGGATGATGGTATGTTCAACTATGTTCAACTATGTTCAACTACATTCCCTACGTTCCACTATGTTAGCCTCCACTATGTTCACCTATGTCCACTAACGGCTATATGACCAGGGCTTCATCCAAGTATGCTAGAGTATGCTAGAACATGCCATATTATGCTAGAGTATGCTAGGCTACGCCATCGCATGCTAGCATAGGCTGGAGTAAGTTACCATCATGGATGCCAATTCAGCCCGTGACGTAGCGCTCTTTTGAACATGTCCAAAGATTAAATCGGAACTCACGCCCACTCACGTTATTACCAAAGAGAAGTATGTATGCCGGTAGGTTCAACTACGTTCAACTACGTTCAACTACGTTCAACTACGTTCAACTACGTTCAACTACGTTCAACTACGTTCAACTACGTTCAACTACACTACGTTCAACTAAGTCCACTAACATGTATGTGACCGGGCCATACAGGTGTAGAGTATTTCAGACTACATCTGGAGGTACCTCGGGCGAAATCTGGTCTGGTACTTAAAGAAAACACTAAAATGTATGGGCAAATGCACACAAATACACCAACATCAGATATATAATACCACTTAATTAATACCCATATTGATTAATTATATCTATGGAATTGATCAAGTACTATCGAATATCCGTCATCATGATTGGGACATGACTTATGACAAGATTCCGATATTGATACGATATATTTTCAATCAAAATCGTGTTGGAACAATATCGGACATTAGATATCGGGCCGATGCAGGAGCTGATATCGAAACGATATTGTGCTGACGTCACACTGCAGGCTGCATTGTAAGTTATTCGTTTGACTCAGCCTGATTCGAACCCACGATTTGATGGCAAGCCACGTTCATAGCGACTCGACCCTCTAGTCCAGTGCATTTAAATTTGCGTGGTCCGATGAAATATCTATTTTTCTAAACCAACACATGTATCTTAATTTGATTATATATATCCATCTTAGATATTGGTGCATTAACACATGATTTGGTACAGCATATATAGAATAATCAGTGAATTTACTACCTCATCCTACTTTGAGAAACCCATCACACAAGGAAGCCATTAATCAATTAGGTCAATCTCGTTGCCTCAGTAGCCCTGACCCTCATTTGAAGTACCTAGTCAGATTCCAGGATGTCCAGTGGTAGGATTGTTGGCACCATAGCCTGGGTTGATATAAAGTTGCATTGAATTTTGTATTAAATAATTGTTACAGATCTGAATAAGAGTGATGTAATAATTATGTATATTATTATCCAGGAACAATACATTTGATCATCATTAGGTCAGCCCACATCACATCACATGCCAAGAAACAAATGATGGTGCAATGTCATCAGTAGGAAAAAAAGGTACCCAGGCTATATTTTATTTAGGCCATTCCACATTTCAATACTGGTCATAGCGAGAGGACTTTTGGAAAGCTTGGCAAAAGTATTTTGGGTTCTTTCAGCTCAAATTGCTTCAAAACTTGTCATTTTTCATCAAAATGACTCCGGACTAATCATTAGTAGTTCATAAGGATCAATTTGATATATTCATCTAAAAAAATAAGACAACAATTCAAGCGCCATCAGACCATGCAACTGTGATCCCGAATATAGAAGCTGTTTGGAAACAACTTGTCGCCAATGCCCATCATTTCGCGTCAGACCTGGAAGTGCCTCAAATTGAGCTCTCAACTCTGTTTATCCCGACTTGAGGCTCAATCAGTCAAACCGTCAGGCGACATTTTGTCACAGCTCAGTAGGGATTACGTAAGTCCAGCCGCGTCACATCGTGTGTCCGAGGGTGAGTGAATGATCCAGCCTCTGTTTGATACGTCACCTTTTGTTTTACACGCCGCGATTTCGGGAAGGTTTATGAACTTGCACTAGGACAACGATCAGCATAACCATCAATCATTCTGAATGGAACCCATGGCCTGTTGGGGGTGTATGTCCTAATAATGTCCACTGTCTTATCAGGACTGGTTGGTTGGTTGTTGGGGTTTTATGTCCTGGCAACATCTAAGGTCATATCAGGGCGGATACCGGCTTGTGACAGGGCTCACTCATGGCGACTTTATAGTGCTGCCCCACTGGGAAATCAAGCCATGGGCACCGTGACTATATATCCAACTCAGTCACATTATCCTGACACTCAGCTATCCCGCCCTTGCCCTATCCTATTAATACCGAGTGTCAGGCTAGGAAGCGACAAGCATAAATTTTAAAGTCATTTGTTTTACTCGACTGAGAACCAAACCCCCCACCTCCCACACGTGAGGTCTGCGCTCTACCAATTAGGCCACCTCGCCCGGTGTATATGAGGACAGCTACCGGCTTGGGCAGCACACATTGATCGTGACTTCATGGTGCTACTCCAATAGGATACCGCACTGGCCGATATTCGACTCATTCACATTATCCCGACACTGAGCCAATCAGTCCTTTACCCTATCATAGTTATACTGGGCGTGAGGCTAGGTAGCGACAATTATCAAATTTGTAAGTCATTGTTGTGACTTGGCCTAGGGTCGAAACCACGCCCTGCTCCACCGTAAGCAGGGGTTCCCAACCAAATTGTTGTGGTCCGTAGCTGCTGTAACATTGTCCACTCGCGGTTCAGTCTGAGGCACTGTTCGTTACTTAAGGGGGACTCTCCGAACAAATATCTTGGGAATCAGTAGCCAATGTCAAGCACATGTAATTGGTCGCAATGCTCGGATTGCATTTGATTCCAATGGAATCACTCCGGACGGCCATCCCTGAACCGCTCATGGATGGCCGTGCTTTCAGACCAAGTGTCACCTCCCCTCTTGTAAGAGGGCTGGCAGCTGTCAGTCAGCACTTCCCAGCGAGCCGACACACCGACCACACCTCCAGTTTCTTCCGCCCACTCACCCTTCTACTTTTACTTTAAGACTTTACGTGTGTCACTTCTTAAACCAAGACCGGAAGTGTCCATCCACACGCTTTGTAAATAAACTCTTTCTGTACCTACACTTGATCGTTGAGTTGTTCTTCGTAGAATCACACAGTTTTGATGTTATGGTCTTGTACCAACTGTTTCATATTGCAAACAGCATCCACTACCTAATGCCGGGTAAAGTTGAATCGGGTTAAGTCGAGACGGCTAAAGTCGAGTAGGGTAAAGTTGAGCCAGGTAAAATGCCAGGTCGGGTACAGACGGGTAAATAAAGTGGATTGTAATTATAAACATTATATATATATAAGGTCTAACAAGTATGGCAGAAACTCTGCAACGTTAAGCAAATTATTTTTACTAATACTTTATTTTTAATCTTTACTAAATACATAAAAGTAACAGAAACTGGATTAGCGACTATAATAGCACCGGTACATTAATAGTTAATAAACAAAATATATAAAGAGGCTATACAATAACAAAGCAGGACGATCCACTTAAAATATTGAAAACTGGCTTTAGATTTTGAATTTGGGTTTCAATTGGATCGCGAAATAAAGACATCGATGCCAGAAAGGGTGAGATTTACTCCATTGCTTCCATTACACGTCAAACAGACGGGATGGCCGAATGAATTGAGCGTCCCTCTCCTGTTTTCGGAGATCGGGGGATCCAAACCCATGGGTTCGAACCTTGGTCGAGTCAAACAAATGACTTATAAATTGATACTTGATGTTTCCTAGCCAGGCGCTCTTCATTATTAGGATAGGACAAGGACTGGTTGGTTCAGTGTCAGAGTAATGTGACTGAGTGGGATATTAGTTCATGGTGCCGGCAGCCTGGTGTCCCACTGGGGCAGCACTATATGTCGCCATGAGTGCGAACTGTTACAAGTCGGTAGGCCTACCCCTTCTGATATGACCTTATATGTTGCCAGGACGTAAAACAAACAAACCATTACATGTGATGCAAATAGAACCTATAGTGATGGAAGTCGCTAGAGCTCTATGAGTTGTGAATCAGTACTCGTGGTGTTGATACATCTTGTCCTTTACACATGCTACTCGCTTTGTGCCACTTGGTTCTGCTCATTGTCCACACCACCACTGGTTGCGTGTCTAGGTGATTCGGACAGAGTAGGACTGAGACTGAGGTGGCAAAAAGGGGGTTTTATTAGGTACAAAAAAGAGGTTACAAAATGTTATGATGAGGTTATATGTTGTTCGTTGGAAGAGTTCAGTCCATCTGGTCAATGTCTGCTGATGGGAGAGGGAGAACCTGGGAGCCCGAGGAGGTAGGCCCGGGAGCCGACCCCCACGAAGTGGCTGTTTAAAATAGAGGATTGTGGGCAGTGTAAAATAATACACTTTGAAATTGGACCCCGAATGCAGGTCAGGAGGGGTGTAGGAGGAAGGGGGAGGAGCGCGCATTCACTGTTCGGTGATGTGAGCATCTGAGGCTTCCTCAGCCGGATCAACCACAATTCGGAATTATGGGCCGATTCAGACAGAGGAAGCCTGAGACTGAGGTGGGAGAAAGGGGTTTTTATTAGGTACATACAGAGAGCTTACAAAATGTTATGATGAGGTTATATGTCGTTCAAACATTCTGCAAGTTTATGCACCAACCTCAGATCATGATGATGAAGAAGTCAACGAGTTCTATGACAGCATCAAAAAGGTAATGGAATACACCAAGTCTGGAGAAATAACAATTGTTATGGGCGATTGGAATGCGAAAGTTGGAGAACAACATGAATATCCAGTAACAGGAAGATTTGGCTTAGGTGAGAGAAATGATTGTGGTGAATACTTGATAAATTTCTGTTTGACATCAAAACTAGTAATTGCTAACACCTTATTTGAACATCCAAAGAGAAGACTATATACATGGAAGAGCCCTGGTGATGTATGTCGGAACCAGATCGATTACATTCTTGTCAACCAACGATATCGAAATTGTATCAAACAGGCAAGGACATATCCAGGTGCTGACATATGTTCGGATCATAATCCAGTAGTAATCAGTATGGTAGTGAAATTGAAACAGCAGAACAAAATTAAAAACAACATTCAAATGGATATGAACATGTTAAAAGATGCAAAATACAGAACTAAGTATAATGTCTCTGTTCATAACAAATTCAGTGTACTGATGAATGAAGAAACTCCTCAGAGAGAGTATAACAACATTGAAATGGAATGGGAAGCTCTCAGAGAAAGCATGGTCAAGTCAGCAGAGGAGGTGTTACCAAATAAAAAACGAGAGACAAAGCAATCATGGATGACGCAAACCATACTAGAAAAGATGGCAGAAAGGAAGAAAGTGAAAACCACTGATCCACCTAAATACAAACACCTGAAGAATGAAATAGAAGATGAATGCAAAAAAGCTAAAGATGAATGGTGGAATAAGAAGTGTGAAGTAGTGGAACAACTTGAGTCTCAACATCGTTCAAGAGAGATGCACAAGAAAGTGAAAGAGATAACAGGTCAAGGATACAGACAGAGAAGCAGTAAATGTATCAAGAACAAAGACGGCAAAATGCTCTTTGAAGAAGATGAAATAAAGTCCAGATGGGAAGAATATGTAAACGAACTATACAATGATGACAGAGGGAACCCACCCACAATTGAGAAAGAAGATGGGAATATTATATTAGTATCAGAGGTTGAGAAGGCTATCAATGATCTAAAGGCAGGTAAGGCTCCTGGAAGTGACCAGATAACATCAGAAATGATAAAAGGACTAGATGAAGTGGGGATTCAAATCATTCATAAGCTAGTAAATGACATCTATGAGACTGGATTTATACCATTGAATATGAATGAATCCATATTTGTACGACTCCCAAAGAAGCTAAAACCAACATTGTGTACTGAGTACAGAACACTAAGCCTGATGAGTCATATGTTGAAGATGATCCTGAAAATAATTTTACTGAGAAACAGACAGAAAATTGAAGAACAAATCAGTAACGTACAAAGTGGGTTTATATCTGGAAGAGGTACACGTGAAGGGATTTTCAATATGAGAATGATTTGTGAACGTTATTGTGAAGTGAACCAGGATGTTTATGCCTGCTTTATTGACTATGAGAAGGCCTTCGACCGAGTCAATCATGAACTGTTAATCAAATGTTTACAAGATATTGGTGTCAATGGCAAAGACATTAAACTAATTGTGAACTTATACTGGACACAACGTGCATTTATAAAAATGGAGCAGGGCCTATCGGATGAAGTTATGATTAAACGAGGAGTTCGACAGGGGTGTGTATTGTCACCATGTCTATTTAACCTGTACACAGAGATGATTTTCAGACACATTGAAGATTGCAAGGGAGTGACAATAGGTGGCATGAACGTCAACAATCTTAGATATGCCGATGACAGTGTAATACTAGCAGACAGTGAGAAAAACCTACAAGATATAGTGAATAGAATCAATAAAGCTGGAATACTATTCAACATGAAGATGAATGCCAGGAAGACCAAAACAATGGTTATAAGTAAAAAGACAGATAAACCAAACGTCAATATAATCATAGATGGCACAAACATAGAACAAGTATCCGAATTCATATATCTCGGACAAAAGATTACAAATGATGGGAGATGTGAGGAAGAAATTAAAAGAAGGATAACAATAGCCCGAACAACATTCTCCAAAATGTATAGAGTGTTAACATCAAGTAAGATATTAATACAAACAAGGAAGCGTATTCTTCAGTGTTATGTGTGGTCTACTCTAATGTATGGGGCAGAGACATGGACAATCTCTAAGAAAATGTACAAACGTTTAGCAGCATTTGAGATGTGGACTTATCGAAGGATGATGAAAATATCATGGACAAAGAAGATCACCAACAAAGAAGTTCTCAGAAAAATTAAAAATAAGAAAAGCTTGTTTGCCACTATACAGACAAAGAAACTTATTTATTTTGGCCACATCATTCGTCAGAGTTCAATATACCGTACATTGTTGGAAGGGAAGGTGAATGGCAGCAGAGGGAGAGGGAGACCAAGAACATCATGGTTTACAAATATTTCACAGTGGACAGGCTTGAATTATTCACAGTCTATCAGAACAGCACAACATCGGGACAAGTGGAGAACCATTGCATCCAACCCTCGACTAGAGGATGGAACTATTGATTGATTGATATGTCGTTTGTTGGAAGAGTTCAGTCTATGTGGTCAATGTCTGCTGAGCGGAGAGGGAGGACCTGGGAGCCCGATGAGGTAGGCCTGGGAGCTGACCCAAAGCACAAGGGCAAGGCTCTTTGGGCATCCGCAGGCATGACCTTGGGCATGTATGTGTAGACTGGTTCGGACTCCCAGGTCCCCTGGGCCATTATGGCAGATAGGTGGACCCCTCTGGAGGAGCAGGCCTGGGCAGCCCCCCCTGCGAAGGTCTTGTAGGGTGTACCTGGATTGCTCCAGGATGCCAGAGGCCTCCTGTGCCACTCGGACCAGGGGAGTGACGTCGTGGGTGGTAAGCGGCGTGCCAGCGCAAGCGAGGTATGCAGGGGCATCGCCTGGGGCCAGCACCAGGGCGATCACCCGACCCCACGCACCCACGGGGCACAAGGGCGACCCGGGAAGCACGGGGACGAAGAGCGAGACCGCCTGCGCTGGGGACTGGATGGTCGTGGAAGAGGAGATCCGGATTTGAAGGCCGCCGGGATAGCCCTGGACATCGTCCCGATGGAGCATGTGTGGACTGCCCCAAGGGCCTTGAGATGGTGAAAGCAGGTTGGACTGCCTTATGAATGTAAGGTAGGCGATGATGATGGCCGCCCAGGGGGCAACCCTGCGGTGCCCCAGGGAACGCAGGTACGCAAAGATCTGGGGGATCATCTCAGGGGTGATAGCAGGCACCCTCCTAACTGAGACGGCGAAGAGGTTTTCGCCGCCCCTCCTCTCCCTGAATGGGGCGTCGAAGGGGGCAATGTCCCCACCAGCCGACCGGACCCAGGAGCGATCGCCCAAAAGGGCGTTCGTGACTGATGCGGAAGAAGGGAGTTTGTGGTGGAGGTGGGCGATGAAGTGGTCGATGTCGTACGAGGCGGGGGCCAGATGGTTGATGCCTTGCTCAAGCATGAACTCCAAGTGTCTCCTTGTGTGGCGATCGCGTTTGTGCCAGGTCCCTGGTGCGAGGGGGGCACAGTGGAGGGTCATGAGGTGCTCATGCGCCCGCCGATCATAATCTGGGGAAGAGAAAGTGGTCCTTATGCGCGTGATTCCCCTTATGCGACACTGCTCGCAAACAATATCGAGGGCAATGCGAGAGTAATGCGCGCGGCTAAGAGGACGAGCTAGACCCTGGGCTTGTACTGGACTGTTATCGTGAATGAGCTGTGCGCCTCGATCATCCAGATCTCACCGCATTGTCCGTGTTGACTATGACCTTCCGGCCTGAGGAGCTGCACCGCAAGGACGAGGTTCACTGCCTCGAGCTTGTGTATGCAACCACCATTTCCTCATCGTAGGCTTCCGAGAAGCGCGGTCCTGGGAGAACTCCCCCCCCCCCCGACCCCCGGTGACACATGAGTTGCATTCAATGACCCAGCGGGGGCACGTCAGGGGCGAGACGAGGCAGACACCATTTCCTCTTGCCGTGATGTCACAGAACCAGCGGATGACAAGTCTGAGGTTGAGGTCCACGTCAGTGGGGCCGCAGGTGGGGGCGGTCCGTATACTGCAGAGGATGCAACACAACTTCCTGGCAGATGGAATGCTGGAGTGCCTTCCTGGTGAGGGTCGGGAGCCCGAGCCAGGGGTCACAGTCATGGATGACTACCTGCAGTTTCTGGTCTGGAATGTGAAGGACTGGAGCACTTGTCAGGGGGAGGGCACAGATATCGCGGAGGGCGTCAAAGGTTCACGCCACATCCCAAAAAGACACCTCAGTCCACAAAGTCATCCACGTAGACACGGCTGAAGAAACTGCGCTGCTGTAGGATCCAGGACACCGCCGCAGTCACGCGGGCACAGGCCACGCCGGAAGTGCAGCAGCAGAAGGGCAGGGCGATGTCGAGGTACAGGCTGCCGTCAATGGTGATTCAGAAGAGGGGGCTCAACAAAGGGTCTGCCTGGAGCTGGCTGTCGGTTGGCCCACCACACGTTCGCGGACCAGCAGAAGGCTCCCCTGCCTCTTGCGCCATACAGCAGCCAATGTCGGAGGCCACCGGGAGCGTGTACGCGTCGGGACGCCCCAAGTGTTCCCTCCTCCGAATGCCCGAGTTGACACTGCGGCCCGGGGGCTATGACAGGTCGATGATGATTCAACGCTTCCCGGGGGTGGACTTGGGGTGGGTCATTATGGGGCTGCATTGCACCCAGGGGGAGAAGGGGGGCACTGCAAAGGGTCCCAGTGGGGCACCCCTGCAAAGCTCCTTCTCTGTGTAGGCCATGACGTGGCAGGCGTGGTCGGGGTCCTAGCGGTGGTGTCGAGAGGTGTTCCTCGGTGTGCCGGTGGAGGTGTAGTTTGCCAGAAAGCCGAACTCGAGGTGGTCGACCAGGAGGGGGTCATGGTGCCCCTGAAGCATCTCCCGCGACGCGGGGATACTGAGGTCGGAGGTGACCAGGACTCGGGCGGCCAAGTTGTTCGGTAGGGCCGAGTTCTGGGCAGTGGTGTAAGCCGCTGCATAGTTGAGGTATTCGGCCCACCTCTCGCCCAGAGGAATAGCCAGAAGCTGTCGAGGGTGCTCTTATATTCAACAGGGCATGGGTCCCAGTCTTGTGCACCTGCCATAGAGTGCTGTAGCATGTGGTTGATGACCTGGTCGACTGGCTCGCTTGTGTCGAGGTCACCTTACCCGCCAAGCTGGGCGGTTCTGGTCACGTCACGCAGTACGCAGAGGGCTACGGGGCATTGCGCTTGTTGTCGAGGTGCTCGGTGAAGCTGCCGTAGATGGGGATGAGCAGTAGCACACTGGGTCTTCCCCAACCAGTGTTATTGTTTACCTTCCCGGTTGCGCGGGACCCTGCGACTGGCGGCGTGTGGGTTGACCAGCTTCATCGCGGGCGGTGACGTCACGGGGCCGCCGCTGTTTTGCTTGTCGGGTGTGTGACTATGGCCCTGGCTAGAATGCCGGGAACCGGCTGCGGGCATTACATCATTCACGGGGGTTCCCGGGGCTGGGCCGGCAGCAGGGGTGCCAAGTGGGAAGGCACACAGCCGCCCCAGAATGTCAACAAACCGTGGATGGGTGCTGGGGGGGGGGGCATATGCCCTTAGTCTAGTCGGGGGACAGGCGGGGGAGTTGTCTCTACTGGCTCGGTGGGGGTTTTATCATCCCACCGGGGTGCTAAAAATCTAACTGTGACTTCTTACCGGGCCTGTCCCTGGACTTCTTAGAGTAGCAGCTGGCCTCTATATGGTTTGTGACTATCCTCCTGACATTAGCACAGTAACCACACACGTGGGCAAGCTTTTGTGTGCCCAAACCTTACGACTCTCCTTTCGCCGCCTTGTCACACGATCCGGGGGTCTTTATTCCAGGCTGGGCAGGGCGCGCCCACCGCTGCCTTGGCATAGTGGTTGCAGGGCTCGGCGCCCGCTTTTTGCTATTGTTGCTTTCCGTGCTGGTGGTCGGCCAAGGTCGCGGGGGCGGAGTAGGTGTGTCTGGCCATAGTGATTATCTTGATTCGTACGGCATTTATGGCGACCGTATTATTCCAGCCATTGGGGAGGCGTCAATCCGCTATCCTGGTGAAGATCTCCTTGGAGTAACGTTTGACAACTGGCCAGGACAAGGTACAGTTATCCTGGGCCACCATCTCTTTGTTTCAGGAGAGGGCCTCCAGGGCACTTGCCGGGAAAGTGCTGGTACTGCAGGCGCTTTAGGCCCAGCGTATACTCTTCTTGGGTTGCCTCCCCCTTTTTGATAGATTTGCCTTCGTGCCCCCTCTCGACCAGATCGTAGGGAAATAGATACATAGTGGAAATACCTTTCTTCCTGGTGTTTGCCTTGCTGTCCGCCATCACGACGATCAACCAAACTCCTTCATCGGCTGTAGAGCAGGCCCCCCTGCCGTATGTGTCATCTCCGGCCTGGTGTTGTTGGCATCCTCTAGCACCGCAGCTGGGGTAGTGGCTGCAGCCCTTGCAGGTTTCTCGGTGTGTCCGCGATCAGCGCTCGCTTTGGTCTTGGGGTGAGGGGGATGGTGAGGCAAACACCAGGAAGAACGGTATTTCCACTAAGTATCTAGCTGATACCGTCCTGGTGGGGTGGGGGTGGCCCCCGTCTGTTGATATAGGCCGGCGCCGTGTCGGTGGCATGCAGGGCCCGAATGGAGAACGGGTTGCTTTGCGATGGCATAAGTTGTCGGTGGCTTCCACGAGCACCTTGCTCTGCTCCGCCATTTCTTCCTGTTGTTGAGCAGCGTGGATGTCAAGCGCATCCCATCGCTTCTCGCTCACATCGATGGATGCCTGCATCTTTAGCATGCCTTTGGCATGCTTTGCTTTTGCTGACGCCTTCTTCGTGCAGGCGGATTGTCTTGGAGGCGGCGATGCTGCCGACACGGTGTTCGTCCCGCCATCTTGCAGCGTGAATGAGTTGCTTTTTGTGACGCGCGTTCGCGGTCAGCCTCTGGAATATGTGACTCGGCGTGACCGCTGCATGTTGCTTTTTGACGTGAGTGCCTTTTTTAACTGTATGTAGCTTTTTGACGTGGCTATACTTGGGTGGACATGGAGGTGCTGGTGTGATAAAGAATATGCTTTGAAATCGGACCCCGAATGCAGGTCAGGAGGGGTGTAGGAGGAGGGGGGGGGGTAGGGGAGGGGGGAAGCGCGCATGCACCGTTGGTGATGTGAGCGCCTTAGGCTTCCTCCGCCGAATTAACCACAATTTGGAATTATAGGCTAATGTGTTTGTCGTTGTTTTACGTGTATCTTGTTGCTTTTCGCCCCATTTTACGAAATGGCCGCCAGGGGACCAGGCTCCTATCTTTCGGGAATGTTAATGAATATATATTTCCTACTGGTCTGGGCACTTTCCTAATTATGCATATTATTTATTCACTTTTTTTAGGGTGAGGTTGATCAAAGTTGTATTGAAATCACTCATGATAAATGAAGCAAAGATCTGAGTCAAGGCAAATGATTTATCCTGGTTCCATTGTCTAAGAGTCTAAGCAGAGAGCGTGTATAGATGAGAGGGGCAACTCTCATACTAGCCAGTGTAACAGCTGTCGACTGTGGTGCTCCAAGTGGTGGTTGTTGAACAGTTTATGACCTAGCTGTAAGCATACCGGCAAAACATCAGTTTTATTCAAAATTAATAGAAATCCAGAAACCTAACCGTATCAATTTAATGTAATCTTTGTTGGTAAATATGTTTTCTACGTGTATTCCAATCAGTTTGTTTCTAGGTGTTGTGGTTTTAGAGATATTTAACTTTTTCTGTATGAATATTGCTCACGACCATTGACAATGCCTTGAGTTTGCCAGCATGCTCAGTGCAAAATGCTAGTTTTATTCAGAATCAAGAGAAATCGAGAACCCCAACCATATCAATTTAATATAATCCTTTTGGCAAAGATGCCCTCTACATGTGTACCAAGCGATCCGCCTCTACGTTGTGTGGCTTTAGAGATATGTGACCTTTTCTGTAGGAAGATTGCTCGCTGCCGTTGACAATGCATTGAGTTTGCCTCAATGCATTGTCAATGGTCGCATGCAATTTTCATACAGAAAAAGTTAAACATCTCTAATACCACACCACCGAGAAACAAATCGCTTGGTACACACATAGAAAACATGTTTACCAAAAACATTATATTAAATTGATAAGGTTAGGGTTCTGGACTTCTATTAATTCTGAATAATACCAACGTTTTGCACTGAGCGTACCGGCAAACTCAAGGCTTGTTCAACAATAACCGCGAGAGGCGCCACTGTATCCTGTGTTACCGATTTTCGCGGGAGTTGTCCCTCTCATATACACGCTCTCTGGTATAACTTAGAGTCGTGTCGCACTCACGATATATTCATGTTCATTTACCTTACATCGGTTCCAAAGAGTAAATTCGACCAATAAGAGTGAAACCTGCAAAATATAACAGTACATCAAGAACAAATCCACAAGTTTACTTTATTGAATGTACGAATTTAAATATATTAATTATCGGCGCCGAGGCCATCTGGCGTTTAGATAAGAATGATATTTGGCTGCGCGCATCACATTTACGTCCAACCGAATTTTCCGAATAAAAGCTAACAACTTAGCAAAGTATCATCATTACTATATTTTAATCAGTTTTAAAACTCTTTCAACTGAAAAAAAGTTAAGTAACTGTTACTCGGTCGTGTCTACCGTATTTTCTTTTCGTGTTTAAAAGAAAAGTAATAAATGTGTGCGATGTCACACAGTCTCGTTATGAGATTGACGTTGCTGCTTAGCAACGCTCATGATGATAAGCCGCTCCCTTCACTTGAGGTATTCCTCACGTCGGAAATAAATTGTCAAGTTATATCAATCGACAATACTAGCTTATCTGTGCCTGATCAGTGGTTATTCTAGGTAAGTGGGCAGAGTTTACTTAGGTATTATTTGACGATCACAAAATATTGGTTTGGTGTGTTTAAAGCTAATTGTTGTTCCAACTTTGTGTGGCCTCTGTCCGCCAAACATTGGTATTATCAATCATGACGCTTTCTAGAAATGTGCAAATCGCATGTGAGTGTCTCGTGGTTAATGCAGTCGTTCTTGTGAAAGTACAAGATGCCAGCAATTTGCTTTTGTCTACAGAAGGTAGTATTTAATTCGAATTAGCGAGTTCGGAATAAATTGTACCGATAGTGAAACTAATACCAACTTGCAACAGTAACACCGTCAATATCAGTGATAGGATTCTAATGAATGTTACGCCACATGGGAGCTTTGTTCCAGCTAACGGTTGGTGTTTTATAACAACTAGTTTGGTCTACTTAACTTTCGTGTGCCTTGAAGTGATGTGGGTAGAAACAACTTTTCTGTTTGTGAAATTGTTGTGAATTTATTTACTCCTCTGTACAAAGTATGTTCCAATGCCAATGAACTGGTCTTGCAGTCATTATTGGTACAATTATTTAGACCTTAAAAAGAGATAACCATTTTGTTTAATGGTTTAGTATAATACAAGGACACAATGGTTTCTCATCTATCTAATGAGGTAGCCTTAGTGTAACCGTATCGGGTTAATGCTGAACCATTTATTTAAAGAGCTAGGTCTAGAAAAGCGATGTTATGAAGAGCTAATGGCAGCAATTATTCACACAATTACATAAGTTAAAAAAAGTTGATGAAGTATTGAGAAGTAACGCGTTTTAGCCTACACATATTGTTCATTAAGAGTTCAAGATGAGAACTACATGACACTGGTTGTCATGCAGATTAGGTATCCTGTGAGCTTAGGTAATGATAAGCAACTAGAAAGTATTGGTTCTCATGCCGGGTAAATGTCACCTGATGCAGGTTTTATTCACCTTTATCTGCTTATTTTATATTTTGAATGTTTCATCTTAATGAACAATGTATTCTATATAAACAATTTTAAGTCCAGTATATTCTATATAGATGAGCCTGTCTCAATAGCTGATAACTCCTTTCTTCTGTCCAGTGTAACGATTGACACAAAATAGCCCAGAAACAGTTACACTGAGAACACAAGGACTTTTTCTTCAAATCAATATGTATTCCATTGGGATTATGAAACACCATAAATCAGTTTATCCTGAGCAAATGCATATGCAGATAGTATGTTGATCATTGCAATGGACAAAGTGTTGTCCCATATTACTTATCACCTTTTGAGACATGCTATATATGGAAAAGAAAACCTCACGGTAACCTAATCCAAGACTAAATTATATAGACATTTCCTAGTTCTATTAACAAACTCACTTACCCTTCAGAACTAGGCATACATATATGTACCAGACTGACGATAACAACTGAATCACTGAAAGTTTAATTAATATGACAGCTAATAAAATAAACTATTTTTAAAGTGTTGCACCTCTTTGAAAAGTGTGGCCGCATATAGGACCTATAAGTATATACACATACATGTAGAACCACTTTACGTTGCACATACTTGCATAACTACCTACAAGTTACAGATGCATTTTAACCTGCTTCACGTTATATATATGGGTCACTCTCCTGAAAACTGGTCAGCATGAGATGGGATTTTAAAACATCAATAAAAACCTTCCTACTTATTTCTTTCCTTATACTTTTCATATTCATGTTCAGATTTGTTGAAAGAAATAAGGGAAATAAAATAAAACTGTGTGCAACTTTGGTCTTTTTAGTTATGAACTGTTTTTGTACCAAAAAAACCCGTTTTACACTCAGCCATTTGTAACATGACATATATGGGATGTGGTTGAATCCTTATTAACATCTTGTATTGCATTGATATATTAAACAAAACAGTTCTCAAATAAAAAAACAGTATTTATTAACATGTATGCATGCTTAAATTTAAAAAAAATAAAATTTAATGTCTTCAGAAATAACATTACAAATTTCCGTCACACGTGTAACCGTGGTGTCTGGATGCCACACAAATATTGTACACTAATTATTCAGTGAATAAAGCATGGCTGGGAATTACTTTTTGTTATCAATATAAGCACTAGATATTTCTGTATATTATGCCATGATTAATATGCTTCTAAGTATGATATTATTTAATTCTGATTAGATATTTATTAAGCAGACTGTGTGGTGTCCTAAACATGTGTTACACGTGTGACACACATGTTATACTGCTATAAGAGATACCTTATTCATGGACTACACCTTTATTTTTTATCTCATCAATTTATATGTTACATAGATGTAAAGGGGAGATTTCCAGCTTTCATTTGCAACCAAAAAATGTAAAAGATTCAAATATTAAATGTTAACTCTCCATGTGACACTTCTGGCCAGTTTTCAGGAGAGTGACCCATATACATTCATAGCCACACCAGACACATGCATACATAACCACTTACACATCACATAGATATACATGCATAACCACTTCCACATTAGTCCTCGTATTTACATTCCAAAATAAGTACATTTCTACTTGTCGCTTTCTAGCATGGCGCTCGCCATAAATAGGATAGGGCAAAGTCTGGTTAGCTCGGTGTCAGGATAATGTGACTGAGTGGGATATCGAGCCATGGTGCCGGTGCCATGCTCTCCCGGTGGGGCAGCACTATAAAGTCGCCATGAGTGTGCACTGTCACAAGTCGGTAACCCATCCTGATATGACCTTAGATGCTGCCAGGACGTAAAATTCCTCCAACCAACAACAAATCCTGTCATGGTTCTAATACAAATCCTCTCTTCCATGTCCTGCAGGCACACTATGTATTCGAAAATGCAAAACGTGTGCGACAGCTCAAGGGCTGAAGATGAAGAGTCGACGGATGACGACAGCGAGGATGAGCCCACTGACCACTCACCCCAGCCCGTCCGATCTGACCTTCAGGAGATCCGGGCCAATATAGAGCGCGAGTTCCAGTGCATCAAAGAGGAGCATCAAAGGAGCCGTACTGCCATCAATGACGACTTCCGCCAGAATGTACTCGGCCACATAACAGCTTCGACCAGTGCAGACAAGGCCGTGACTGACGATACTGCATCCCCGTGCACCAAGAGCACCCACGGAAGCAAGAACCGCATCGACCTGGTCTACGAAGATGAGTTTCTGAAGAGTGTAGCTGTGCAGAAGAACGCCCTGCTCCAATATGAGGACGAGAACTCGACCTGCACGACGTCCTCCTCCTCCTCCTCCCCCTCCTCTAGCCGCCTCCTCAGCCGGCCCCGTCTCCTCAGCCAGACCCGTCTCCTCGGCCAGCCCCTTCTCCTCAACCGGCCCCGTCTCAACGAGCCCGAGGAAGAGATGAGCGAGGACAGCGATGATTCCTCCCGCCAGATCGTTGAGCTCAAGAATATCATGACTGCCCACGGCAGCCTCAGCGGCAAGAAGCTGTCTACTTACAACCAGGCCAAGATGAGCCCCCGCTACAAAAACCTGCGCGCCTTGCATCACCGGCGAAAGCTAGGCGGTGGTAAGTCTGCCCATATGTCCGCCCCTCCTTGTGTTTTTGATTTTACTGTCTTTTTTGTATTTTTTTAAGTTAACAGAAGAAGTAATTGTTTCATGTTTTTTCATCAAATGTCCCGTTCTGTCTGTGGGAAAGTGCATATAAAAGAACCCCTGCTGCTTATCGGAAAGAGTAGGCTATGTGGTGGCAGCGGGTTTCCTCCAAAGAAACATGTCAGAATGACCATAAGTTTGACATCCAATAGCCGATGATAAAAATCAATATGCTCTAGAGGTGCCTTTAAATAAAACAAGTTTTTTTTTATGTATATTTTTTCATAGTAAGCTTCAGTAATCTGTACATATATTATTCTATTATAATATATATACATATACAGAGAGGTCAGTTCAGACTACTACCCATACATACGTACACGCAGCCTAACAGGGTGTGTCCTTGAAATTGCTGGAATTAACCTCCTTCCATTCAAGGCCTTAAAAAGTACCGTAATCTTTACTGTGTGCTTGAAAAACTTTGAAAACTAACTTTATCATATGATGAAATTTTTTTCAAGAGTAGAAGTAGGCAGTTTAGATAAAAGAAATAGATGATCAACTGCAGAAAATCACGACAGGGTCCTATGGATGGTTAACTCATGGTTTATATTATGCATGCGTATACATTAAATGTATGTTCATGAAAATGTATACATAAATGGACTTATAAAACGGTGTTTACACATTTTGAACATCCCGAAAAAAAGGTTTGTATTTTATCCTGACAAAGGTGTATGCATTCTCTATGTATGTATACATATATATGTGTACAATATTCCAATATTGAAGCAATAGTGGGGGAATGCAAATGGTCTATTGGTGAAAAAGGTATACAGGGCCAGGTGCATATATGTTATGTAGTTGCTGGTGGTGCTTGATTCATTGGCCAATAGTCATTGTGTGTTAGTCAGATAGTGTGTAAGGGATACTTAGAGCTCTACTCACTGTGATGACTCGCCGTGAATATGGCCTATGCTGCCGACACGGCTTAAAGCAACCACTAATCAATCACTCACTGGGATGTATGGTGTTGGCTGAGTGCAAGCCGGGAGAGCCAGCGAGCGGGTGACCAGCGCAGTATGGGTTTGACCTAACTAAACTCATTATGCAACGAGATGTCAATGTGTGTAATCGGTTATTGTACGTAACATTACATGGTGTCATATCGAAAGCGAACCTTTTGATATGCCATGGCACTCTCGGGTTTGAAACCACCTGGACCTCTAAACCTGGACGACAACATAGCAGCGAAATGGAAAACGTGGATCCATTCGTACAATATATACGCCACGACAGCTGGAGTGCTAAGCAGGAGTGAGAAAGTACAATGCTGTGTCTTTCTGCATGTCGCAGGGGCTGAAGCTCAGAAAGTTCATCAGTCGATGACTTTCACTCCGGGGGAGGCGGATAAAATAGCACCGCTCAGGGAGGCTTTCAGATTGTATTGCGAGGGAAAGAGCAAACATTACGGTCACAAGGTACAGATTCAATGCGAACAACCAAGGCCAAGAGAGTATGGATACGTACATCGGGGAAGTGAGACACAAGATAGGACATTGTCAGTATGGGGCACTGGAAGAGCCACTCATGTGTGATAGGTTGGTAAGCGGCATCGAATGCAACACTCTGCATGACCGACTGTTACAGACTCCAAAGTTGACGCTACAACTTTGCGAGGAGATGTGTCCGATGAGTGAGCATCGAGCGAAGCAAATAACTGCATCCAGTGACACTGAATATTCAGTAGACGCCGTACGGCGTTACGATTCGCCGCAACAGTCTACGCGTGGACAGCAGCCGCAGCAATAGCAGCGGCAGGGGCCGAGCTGGGTACGCGATCAACAAGGCGGCGGCATCGGGCACCATCCGGAATGTGCATGGTGCGGATACTCACACCGAGCGGACCGGGACGCATGTCCTGCCAAAGGAAAGGCGTGTTCTGCCTGCCAGAAGATTGGTCATTTTGCTAAACTGTGCCGGAGCAGATCTATGGTTGTGAATGAAATGACAGTGGAAGAGCACAGTGGCCAGAGTGACTGGCAGGGCGAGCTATCGGTGGACGAATTGTTCATTGGTGCGATATCGTCGGACACAAACGAATCTGCCGATTTGTGGTTCGCCAACATCCCTGTTGGGTCTGTAGATGTGAACTTCAAGTTGGACACGGGATCGGAGGCAAACATCATTCCGATGGAGGTGTTCACAAGGATCAACGGAGCTGAGATGATCAAGCCTCGATGGCGTCTGGTCACCTAGCTCCGAGTGCGCGATCAGTGGCTGAACTTCCAGGTCATCGAGAAGGGATGTCCGATCCTTGGGAAGGATGCATGTGTCCAATTATGCATCTTGTCTCGCGTGGACAGCGTTGGTGCGCAGAATCCAGGGGACAGCATTGAAGCACATAAAATGGTAAAGTCCTGTAATGATGTATTTACTGGCCTCGGTACCATTAAAGTAGAAGCGAAAATATATGTTGATAAGAGTTTCTGTCCAGTGTTAGATCCACCCAGGAGAATTCCACATGCCATAGAAGATAAAGTAAAGAAAGAGTTAGACAGAATGGTTGAGCTAGGGGTGATAGTTGAAGAAACCGAACCAACTCCATAGGTGAATTCTATAACAATAGTACAGAAACGTAACAAAATCCGGGTGTGTTTAGATCCCACCAAGTTGAACAGGGCCATCATCAGGGGACCGTACCCGACTAGAACTATCGAGGAAGTAGTAGCAAAGCTGGATAGGGCGACTTACTTTTCGGTCATCGATGCCAAGAGCGGGTACTGGCAAATTCAGCTTGATACGGAGAGTTCCAAATTGTGTACGTTCAACACCACATGGGGACGGTTCAGGTATACCCGGTTGCCGTTTGAAATCAAGACCACGGGAGATATTTTTATCTATGAAATGAATCATGTATTGCAGTGCTGAACCAAGCGAGAGAGGTGAATCTATGGTTAAATCCAGACAAGTCGAGCATCTATCAAACCAGTGTGGAATATGTAGGCCACATCATTATGGGTGCAGGTATCAAACCAAACAACGAGAGGGTGCAGGTGATCAATGACATGCCCACTCCGACTACGAAACAAGCAGTACAGCGGTTCTTGGGCATGGTTGATTTTGTCGGGAAATTTATTCCAAATTTGGCACAAATAGCGAAGCCGCTACGGGTATTAACAACTGAAGAAGTTGCATGGCATTGGCGGGCAGAACAGGAGAACGCGATTCAGAAATTAAAGCATTTAATAACGCATGCCCTGGTATTACGGTTCTACAATGTGAAGATAGACATAACCTTGCAGGTAGACGCCTCTAAGTCCAGGTTGGGAGATGCTCTGCTTCAGGAGGGAAGGACCATAGTGATGGTTTCAAAGGCATTAGATGACACACAGAGTAGCTATGCCGTTATTGAAAACGAATTGCTGGCGATATGTTTTGGATACACAAAATTCTACGACTACATTTTGGGAAAAAAGTAATGGTTCAGAAAGATCATAAACCGTTGGTAGTGATCATGACCAACCCATTATATCAGTTGTCAGCGCGTATGCAGCGCATGAGAATGCGTCCGCAGAAATATAATTTAGAAGTGACATACATTAAGGGTTGTAACATGTTCATTGCAGATGCCTTATCACGGGACCACAGTGAAACCACCAGTCCGAATGGGTTGTTTGATTAAAGAAATAACCGTCGCGGCGGTGGGGATGCTTCGAGAATCCTGGCAGGAGATTGGCAGGGAAACACGAAATGATATGGTCTTAGTAGAAGTTAGCAAACTAGTAAAGCATGGTTGGCCTGAAGACAAGCATGCGATTCCAAAATGCACCACACCGTATTACACTTTTCGACATGAAATCACGAAACAGGGAGACATTTTGCTTAAAGGAACAACATTACAAAAAGCAATGCTAGGGAAATTGGATGAAACTCATCAGGGCATAGTTAAGAGCATGATTGATTGATTGTTTGATTGGTGGTTGCTTTACCCTGTGTCGGCAGCATAGGCCATATTCACTGCGAGAAATGTTTGTTTTTTGTTCAAACCATCGCTTTTACATGTAAAAGCAGACAATCAATTATGTGCCAATAGCTCCCTCATTAAATTAGAAAGCTCACAATCATATATTTGTGGTCAAGGGAAACAAATTCCCATAGAAAAAGAAAAGTTTTATTAATAATTGATAGAATCTATTTAGTAAACTATAATCGGTGGTACAGTTCAGCTGCCCTCAAAAAGGCTCAAATGTTTTCCTGTTTTACCTTAGTAAAAAGGTCATGCATACTGTCTGCAGTGTAGAACTGTTGGCGCAGGGCCAAAAAATCAACGCAACTTAGTAAAATGTGTTTGAGTGTCAGTGGGGACTGACACCCAATACATTCAGGGGGAGGTTCCCCTTTGAGCAGAAAAGCATGTGTAAGCCACGAGTGGCCAATACTACAGCGGCTAAGGAATGCTTGGTCCCACCGACCTCCCGCATGAGTCTGTGGTGACTTTCCCACAGATGGTTCAATTTCTTTAAGTTTATTAATGTTTTCATCCCACTCATGTTGCCATTTGGACTTTATGTGGGTGGCTATTAGTGGTTTCAGATCAGAGTGCGGGATCAGACACGGTTCAAGATCACAGTTCAGGGCCTTCTTCGCAGCCCGATCAGCT
>CM059202.1:16669320-16834578 GCA_030323885.1 Branchipolynoe longqiensis
ATCGGTAGCCACCCTGAGATGACCGTAAATGATGCCATAACGTAAATATCAAATAATCAACCAACCATATTATAACGTACAGAATAAATTGTGGCTATCTTCCTGGATAGACATGGATAATAGCACAGCGGGACGTAGCTCAGACTGTAGTGTGTCCACCTGTAATGGTGTCAGTCATTTGCAGTTTGGGCTATTTCTGTTCAAACCAGTGGTCCACAACTGGTTCATCAAATGCTGTGGTATGTGCTGTCCTGGCTGTGGGAAAATGCATATAAAAGACCCCTTCCTGCTTATCGGAAAGAGTAGCCTATATGAATCGGTGGGTTTCCTTCAAGGATATATGTCAGAATGACCAACTGTTTGATGTCCAATAGCCGATGATACGGCAATGTGCTCTAGAGGCATTGTTAAATAAAACAAGCTTTACTTTAGACATGGAGAGCAAACACAAGCAGCCGACGTCATCGCCAGGTTGGCGATGACGTCGGTCCCTTTCCCGGAAGCACTTTCTATGATATGTTTAACACATACTGGGGTATTAATTTGGTAGCAGAATTCAACACCGCCCATTAAGTGCTAGAGTAGCATTCTCTAAGATCAGGTCCAACAAGTTCCTGGCTGCCAATTCTAGATGAAGTTCTTTCTCAGGGGAAAGGGTCCCTCTCAAGAAAAACAATGTCTACTAGTAGGTCAGGAAGTGGGTGAACACCAATACTGGAGGACCATGTGTATCTGGTAAGCTGCATGTATATTAGGTGCTATATAATTAATTATATTAATATAAATATCAGCTGGTATATATATTATGTATGTAATTATTGTCACCTGCTATGCAAGTTGTGCTATTTCGTGTGAGCCGGACGTTCCGTTATGGAACCTTGGCCCGCATTCAGGCGGATTTGCGGCAAGCTGGGCACTTCTAGCCGTTTCGAACACGCCTGTGATCTTCATTGCCGACATAATTTTGACTTGTGTACTTAGGGTAGGGCGCTTATTGCCTAGCCAAGAGCCTAGAAATAAAAGCTTGGCTCCCACCCCTACTGTGTCTTGTCCTCTCTTTGGTTAAGTAATCGTTAAATATGTATATATAGATTATATATATTATATATACATGTATATATAATTCTCAAGCGTGAGTGACAATGTGTATGCCCGCAGTTAGGGCTTGGGCCGGTGGTGGCGCCACCTGTCCCAGAATGTAAGGAAAGGAACAAATACATTTCGAATAGTGATGGGGAATAATGGATACAATGGATAATAATAATAAATTCCCTTCTGCGCTTTTTTACTTGCATAATGGATATACATCAGATATATACACATATATAATATTTACCTACATAAATAAGAAACAATAACAAAGCAATTAAGAACGATGAGAAACCACATTTTCAGTGGTATAAGGAATGAGCATCATGGTGGTTGAGAGATGGGCGGGTAGGTCGTGCCGCATGCAGAGCTGAGGTTGTATCAGTAGATGACCTAATGTATAGCCTCAACCAGTCGATGACTGAGGAAGCTGGGGAATAGATACTTCTTTCAACCAAGCAATGTCCGTATATATATATATATTATGTTAATTATATATATATATATATATATATATATATAATTATATATGCACTTCATTGGGCATGCATTTCGAAAACATAGGAATACATTGAATTTAGAGTGGAACTCAAAACCCACACTTCTGGCATTGTGAGGCGAGCATCCTAAGCATATCTAGGCTCCTTAAGGCAGGCCACACACCCAGGCCTACCAGTTCAAGTGGCATCCTTGAGGTCAGTGAACCTCAGTACACTCCTCAGTGCCACTGTCATCCGTACAATTACAAATATCCAGGTAGCACGCTTCCTTTACAACGAGAGTTTTTCTCCACCACACAGTGTGCAGCTTGTACAGCATCCTGGTCATAGCACCAATGTCGTGGAAGAGAACTACTGCAATCGAATTTAGGCGGGATTCGAACCCACACTATTACCATTCCTGCTCTACTATCATATCTAGCCTAACCATTTCGTCGCCCTACCCAAGCCTGCTTTTGTCCATGGCATTTCCCTTAAGGCCCTGTCACACTATGCTGTATTGTGTTAGCATATGCTGACATACGCTGTCATACTGCGGAATGTTGAACATGCTAAAAATCAGCATACATCAGCAGCATACACCAACTTACATCAGCATACACCAGTGTACGCCAACGTACACCAGCATCCATCAGCATACACCAGCTTACATCAGCATTCGCCAACATACACCAGTGTACACCATCGTACATCAGTGTGCACCAGCTTGCATCATCATAACCAGTGTACACCATCACATATCAGTGTACACCAGTGTACACCAGCGTACATCAGTGTACACCAGCATGCATCAGTGTACATCATCATACACCATCGTACGCAATCGTAGACCAGCGCACACGGGTGTTCACCAATGTACCCCAATGCACATCAGTATACACCAGCGTACACCAACGTACATCAACGTTACCAGTGTTCACCAACGTACATCAGCGTACACCAGCGTGCAACAGTGTACATCAGAGTACACCAGAGTACACCAGAGTACACCAGTGTACACCAGTGTAAACCAGTGTATATCAGCAGACACCAGCGTACATCATCATACACCAGCGAACACCATCGCGTACCAGCGTACACCAGTGTTCACCAGGGTACATCAATGTACACCAGCATACACCAACATGTTGGCGCAAAATGACATACATTGGCATACACTGACGCAATACGGCACAGTGTGACAGGGCCTTTAGGGAGGTCAATTGCATCTCACTCATCATGCTGTCAGTCGCAATGTGACAAAGACTGCTTTCATTACTTAATCGCCGCTTTGTGCGGTTGCACATTTCATAAAAGCTGCTTGCAAAGTCTTGAAGTGCTGCTGGCTTTTGCAAGTTACTAGCAGCACTCTCTCAGGGAGCAAATAGAGGTCTCACACCAGGAAGAACATGTCAAGACAGGCGCAAACTATTTGTCCCTGCAGTGGCTGGTTGGGAGATGTTGGGAGTTCCATACATCACCGCCCTTAATGCTGCCACGATTACATGGTTTTCTGTTAGGGTTTGCTCCCTTAGCCTTTGATTCTATCAAGAACCAGAACTTGTACCACAAGGCAGTGGTTTACAACTTTGCAAGGTAGGGCGTCAAACTCCATGAGGTATGTTAGCACCTAAGGTATCCGAGGTACTGCATTACCCACATCTCACTACACTCGTTTAATTAATCAGATTGAACGAGAATATCGATTAAGTGTTAGTACGCCAGTCCCCGTCACTATGGCTACACGGCGGGAGGGATGAGATCCCGATCAGACAGTTTGGCCTTTTAAATTCGCCAGGACGCATGCGCACATGAAGGGAGGCATCTTCTCAACAGCTGAGATCGTTGGCTCGCGTGACACCACCCACAGCGCCCTGTCACATATCGGACAGACACGGAACTACCGACAGATCCAAGGAGCTTGAGTCAGAGACAATGGGTGTCACGACAAAGCATGTGGTGGATTACGAGGACAGGGCAAGGATTGGCTTGTTCGGTATCACAATAATATGACTGAGTGGGATATCGGGTATTGGTGCTGGCTGTACTGGTTAAAGGCTGGACTGTCATTGACATGACACACCGGACATCGTGCAGTATGTCGTTGGCCCTCGGCCTGCCCTTAACTGCTTATTTGGGTCAGGTGTCCTACTTTAGGAGGTCACGTGGTGTTGCCTCCCGTGTTGACATTTATATCCCTCTCCTGTACCCACCAATCAGGACACTTACTGAGTGGTGACGTGGTGCTACTCCAGTGTAAATGTTTATGGCCATCTCCTGTACCCATCAATCAGGACAGTTACTGAGTGGTCACGTGGTGCTGCTCGAGTGTCGATGATTATGACCACTTCCTGTACCCACCAATCGGATACTAATACCCCAGTCACACGAGGCCTTCGCTTGCGATCGATCCACGAGCATTTTGCAATTAATTTACGACCATCTTATGACCATCTTATGACTAATCACTGATTGCTCTGCGAGTGATCGCCGACTGATTGCCGACCATTTCGAACCTTTTTGGTCACAAGGAGGTTGTTGCTGCAGCGCCAACAATCTCCTTGTGACCTCTGGCGTCTCCACTGATCGCCGACCAGTTGGCGTCGATCGTCGACCGGTCGGTGATCAATCACCGACCGATCGCCAACTGATCTGTGACCATAGTAGCTGTACTCAAGCGTCACACGAGGCCTGCATTCGCTTACGATCGATTCACGCGCATTTTGCAGTTAAATTACGACCACCTTATGACCACCTTATGACCACCTTACGACTACCTTATGACTACTCACCGAGCAATCGCTGACTGACACGATGTGGCGGGTGTACGATGATGTCACAATGTCGCCTGGTGCATCATTTTCGACATGGCGACGTATTAAAATAGTTTGTAACAAATTGTTTCAACTTAGTCAAAAGGAACTCGCAAGCTTTTGGTCGCGAAGTGATCGCAAGTGAACGCAGCCTGTCGTGTGACGGGGCTTTACTGAGCAGCACTATTTGGTTTCAGATCACGTGGTAGCTGGTTATAAACACTGATTCACTAGTTGCTATAGTCACTGAACTGTCAGTCAGTAGCTCTACGATTTTCTTTTCTTTTTTAGCTATTTCAATTGGTTTCTTTACGCAATGTTTCATCATCTTAACATAATACATAGAACTATGACGTGTAGCCATTATGCAATACCATATCTAAACATATAGCTGTTGACGCAATATGTTAATAACACGGGGCTAATGACTAGCTAGTTCTGGGGTAATGTTTTTTTTTGTTTTTTTTTGTAAATTACTTTTATTCATATATATCTATTTCAATGCCGTAGCACTGGTCTTCCCATCATTAGTTGTGTAGTCGTACACAGTGTTACAGATATGTAGCTATATACACAATTTGTTAATTTAATTTTGTACATGGTTAAAGCGGCTGTCACACATCACCGGATTGAGCGAAGGACAGAATTGTCTAGTCCGGTGGTGTTTCGGCGTGATAAGTATCAAAATCTATTAAAATGTGTCAAAATGTTGTGATATCGGGACAAGGGGGCTGGATGAACGGACATGAAATGGAGATGAAACAGACATGAAACGGACATGAATGGATAACCAACCGACGGTAAGCAGACTAAACGGACTCAAACCGGACAAGAACTGTAGACGTCATTTCATCGGCATCCCTTCCAAGTTTTATGCATGTTCAAAACTTGTACCAGACCGGGCCAGATATCAACAGATATCAACGGATATGCAATGGATAAGCAATTGACGCAAACCAGACTTTGCCGGATATCAACAGACTTTGTTCAGTTTCTTTCCATTTCCCCAATCTGGTGATGTGTGACAGTCGCTTTATATAGTAAGTTTAAATCTGAAGTAGCTGCTGAATGGTTTGCGCGATGTGACAGATGGGGGGGGGGGGGTGGAGAGTCAGACTGTGTGGATCACCTATTGGTTCCAGGATATTGAAAGTGAAGGGGCTCTATTGTGTCCTGATGTCAGTAGTATGCTATCCTAGTTAATCAATGAAATCCTTATTGGTGAGCGCCAGTCCAAGCCGACGAGTCAGACATGTTGCCTACAATGTTGATAGGACGTAAAACCCTACTCATTTGGAAAGGCATTTGTTATGGCTTGATTGACCGATGGTGGTTTTACACCATGTGACCAACACTATTCAACCATACGGGATGGCCGAATAAGTGGAGTGTCCATCTCCGTTTTGGTAGATCGTGGGATTCAAACCATTACCAGTGTTGTGGGTTCGAACCCTGGTCGAGTCAAACCAATGCCTTAGAAATTGATAGTTGTTGCATCCTACCCTGGCGCTCGCATTATCAGGATAGGGCAAGGAATGGTTGGGTCATTGTCCGGATAATGATAAAAGGCAAAATACAACTTTAAAAAAAAACTAAAATGTTACCGAGTTGGATATTAGGACATGGTTCTGGCGGACTGGTCTCTCAGTGGAGCAGCAGTATAAAGTTGTTATGAGTGCGCACTATCACAATTCGGGACACGTCCTGATATAACATTAGATGTTGTCAGGACCTAACACTCCAACAACCAACCAACCAACAATAATCTCTGCGAGAAGCGTTTAGAGTGGAGTATATTTGTTGACCATTGCTTTGTAAAGTAAATGCACCATCTTCAATTATAAAATCTGGGTCGGATATCACTTTCAGAAACCGTAAGATGGTACAATCAATTTAATCAACTGTGGCAAATGATAGTAATTTCCATGATATAATTTAGCGATGTTATATTTGTACAGGTTGGTTGTACCCAACTCTACAAGAACCCAAGAGGAGGATATCATGGTTGACGGAAACAAAGACCCTATAATACTAAGACTGCTCACTCCCTATCTCTCCCATGGTAATGTAAATTTTGAAGTGCCACCTTGTGGTGGGTTTGATCAACCCAGCTGCTGGTTTGTGTTTCACATGTAAACACATTAATAGTATACATGAGACAGGTAAGTATGAATACACATCAAATGAAATTGCTATGAACAAACACACATCATCATCACCATCATCACCATCATCACCATCATCACCATCATCACACAGCTTTCAAATTCATATATACATGTATACATATTATATAGCATCTGTTTAACCAAGAGAACAGCCAGGGCAACAAGTGGTGGATTTGATCATTTTGATTACACAGTACAGGCTGAGTGAGCTGTCTTAGTATTATAGGGTAATTGACGGAAACAAGCTGAACCCTGTTCCGGAATTCACCTACCTCGGAAGCACTATATCAAGTGATGGACACATTGATGCTGAAATACAAAGGAGGATGGCCAAGGCTAGCGCATCGTTCGGCTGACTACGCCAGAGACTCTGGACCAACCACCATGTATCCATGCGGGTCAACGGCAAGATCTACTGTGCAATCGTGCTATCCACCCTACTATACAGAGCCGAGGCCTGGACAGTGTACAGACAACAGGTGAAGAAGCTGCATACCTTCATGATGCGACATCTGCGTTCAATCATGAGGCTAACCTAGAAGGACAAAGTGACAAATAAGGAAATACTCGAACGGACAGCTCTGCCCTCTATGGAAGATCTTCTTATCAAAAAGAATCTACTGTGAACTGGACACCTCATGAGGATGCCATCAGACAGACTACCAAAGCAGACCCTCTACTCTCAACTGTCTTCTGGTTACAGAAAGAGAGGACGCCCTCGTCGCCAGTTCAAGGATACCATCAAGAGAAACCTGAAGCTGAGAGACATTAAGACCGACTCATGGACATCACTCTCACAGCAGAGAGCTAAATGGAGAGCGGCAGTCAAGTAATGAAAGCAGTCTTTGTTGCATCACGACCAACAGCATGATGATGGTTGTTGCAGTTTTATGTCCTGGCAACATCTAAGGTCATATCAGTATGGGAGTATTTGTAAAGATTATATGAGGTGATGCAGTGCTGCTTCCCACTGGAAGGCTAATACTTTTTGTTTTGCATTTGTGAAAATATGAGGCATGCTGGTTGTATCGTATAAGTGCGTGCATCAAGGTGCAGCTGTGCACATCTGAATATTCTTATATTTCACATGTTCAGGCAGCAGTGGAGTTCTGTAGCAACATCTGCTTCAGTAAAAAGAAGTCACTTGGTATCAGTGATGGAATGTGACTTGTCTTCCTTCTGGCGCGCGGCCAAAGCGAGGCTTATTTAAAGTTGCAGCGTCCGATGGTTTTGAGTTTCTGATATCTTCCGAGGTATGTGTTTGATGTTGATGTCCCATGAGTGTTACTCACTCTGTATAACATAAACATCTAAATCTAAAAGTGAAACACCTTTTTCTCAAATCTGACATATATGCACAACATTATTTGGAAGCTTTCTGCTATTATTTGAAAGGTTATCACTTTTGGTTTCCACGTCCCACGTTAGTGCCCAGTTTGAGCGCGTGACCAGTCTAACCCCACTCCCGACTAAAGCCCACAAAGGGAAGCGTCCTAACTATGTCAACCATTTAATCGCAAATGTCCGAGAGTGTGCGAGTCCTCACAGTTTACTATTGCACAGACCTGCCAAATTGTTTGGATAGGATTTTCACCTAAAATTCTGTATGATTCTATATATGTCTTACATAATAATTCTTATACATATATCCAGCATGCCATACACACAAGATGTCAGTACACTTAAATATGAAGACTCCAGTTGCAAAACCACGGAAACGCCAATCCAAAAATTGTATTTTTAATACAAGATTTGTATATCGAAATAAATAAACTTGTTGATCCAATTTTTAACTCCGATTTTGGATTGGCGTTTAGGTGGTTTTGCGCTTAAACTCTGTATATTTCCTGCATACCATAACACACATGTTAATTACTCACACATTATATACAACGAGCTACATTACATTCACATACAAGATGTATCACTGTGGTTATGGTTATGTATTCTTATTTCCATAAATTTAATAAGAAATCTGAATCAAAATGGAGTAAGGCCATATCAGTAAAAATAACACCAACATCCGTATGTCATGCAGATAACCGTATCATGTGACAGGACTGATAGGATAACAACAAACTACAAGTCCAGGCTGGACGCGCTTGTCCATGCTGGGTGCGCTTGTCCATGCTTGGTGCGCTTGTCCATGTTGGGTGCGCTTGTCCATGCTGGGCGCGCTTGTCCATGTTGGGCACGCTTGTCCATGTTGGGCATGCTTGTCCATGTTGGGCACACTTGTCCATGCTTGGTGCGCTTGTCCATGCTGGGCGTGCTTGTCCATGCTGGGCGTGCTTGTCCATGCTGGGCGCACTTGTCCATGTTGGGCGGACTTTTCCATGCTGGGCATGCTTGTCCATGTTGGGCGCACTTGTCCATGCTGGTCGCGCTTGTCCATGTTGGGTGTGCTTGTCCATGTTGGGTGCGCGTGTCCATGTTGGGCGCGCTTGTCCATGCTGGGCATGCTTGTCCATGTTGGGTGCGCTTGTCCATGCTGGGTGCGCTTGTCCATGCTGGGCGCGCTTGTCCATGCTGGGCACGCTTGTCCATGTTGGGCGCACTTGTCCATGCTGGGTGCGCTTGTCCATGTTGGTCGCGCTTGTCCATGCTGGGCACGCTTGTCCATGTTGGGCGCACTTGTCCATGCTGGGCGCGATTGTCCATATTGGTCGCGCTTGTCCATGCTGGGCGCACTTGACCATGCTGGGTGCGCTTGTCCATGCTGGGCACGCTTGTCCATGCTGGGCGCGCTTGTCCATGCTGGGCGCACTTGTCCATGTTGGGCACGCTTGTCCATGCTGGGCACGCTTGTCCATGTTGGGCACGATTGTCCATGTTGGGCGTGCTTGTCCATATTGGGCACACTTGTCCATGCTTGGTGTGCTTGTCCATGCTGGGCAGGCATGTCCATGCTGGCCGCGCTTGTCCATGCTGGGCGCACTTGTCCATGTTGGGCGCACTTGTCCATGCTGGGCGTGCTTGTACATGTTGGGCACACTTGTCCATGCTGGGTGCGCTTGTCCATGTTGGGCGCACTTGTCCATGCTGGGCGCGCTTGTACATGTTGGGCACACTTGTCCATGCTGGGTGCGCTTGTCCATGTTGGGCGCACTTGTCCATGCTGGGCGCGCTTGTCCATGCTGGGCATGCTTGTCCATGCTGGGCGCGCTTGTCCATGTTGGGCGCACTTGTCCATGCTGGGCGCGCTTGTCCATGTTGGGTGCGCTTGTCCATGCTGGGTGCGCTTGTCCATGTTGGGCGCACTTGTCCATGCTGGGCGCGCTTGTCCATGTTGGGCGCACTTGTCCATGCTGGGTGCGCTTGTCCATGTTGGGCGCGCTTGTCAATGCTGGGCGCGCTTGTCCATGCTGGGCACGCTTGTCCATGCTGGGCATGCTTGTCCATGCTGGGCGCGCTTGTCCATGCTGGGCACGCTTGTCCATGCTGGGCACGCTTGTCAACATTCCCCTCGATTGTTGCAGGTGTGAAACAAACCTCAGTGATTCCTGCAACAAACAAACATATGCCTTCACATCTTCATGAGCCAGACCCTGACTTGGCAGATTCTGAACACATTCACTTGTGCATCAATACGAAAGCCGGCTTCTAACAGCACCGGGCCGCTACCTACAACCAACATCCTAGCCTAGCAACATCTAAGGACGAACACATTGAGAATGTTCTGCTTGTATTGGTTGTGTATGGGACATGGTGTTCCGGCTGTGGATGGAGGTGGTGTTCTGCTGGTACTGAGTGTATATGGGAAGTGGAGTTCTGCTGGTACTTGGTGTGTATGGAATGTGGTTTTCTGCTTGTACCAGGTGTGTATGGGCGGTGGTGTTCTGCTGGTACTGAGTGTGTATGGGAGGTGGTGTTCTGCTGGTACCAATCGTGTATGGGAGTTGGTGTTCTGATGGTACTGGGTCTGTATGGGAGGGAGTTTTCTGCAGGTCCTGCATGTGTATGGGCCGTGGTATTCTGCTGGTACCGGCGGCGTATGAGAGGTGGTGTTCTTGTGATACTGGGTGTGTATTGGACGTGGTGTTCTGCTTGTACCAGGTGCTTATGGGCCGTGGTATTCTGCTGGTACCGGCGGCGTATGAGAGGTGGTGTTCTGGTGATACTGAGTGTGTATTGGACGTGGTGTTATGCTTGTACCAGGTGCTTATGGGCCATGGTATTCTGCTGGTACCGGAGGCGTATGGGAGGTGGTGTTCTGGTGGTACTGGGTGTGTATGGGACGTGATGTTCTGCTTGTACCAGGGGTGTATGGGCGTCATGTTCTGCTGGAACAGGGTGTGTATGGGATGTGGTGTGTATGAGATCTATGCAGGTACAGGGGGTGTATGGGAGGTGGTGTTCTGCAAGTACTGGGTGGGTATGGGAGGTGGTGTTCGGGAGGTACTGGGTGTTTATGGTAGGTGGTGTTCTGCAGGTAATGGGTGTGTATGATAGGTGGTGTTCTGCAGGTACTGGGTGTGTATGGGAGGTGGTTTTCGGCAGGTAATGTGTGTAGGGGAGGTGGTGTTCTGCTTGTACTAGGTGTGTATGGGAGGTGATGTTCTGCAGGTACTGAGTGTGTATGGGAGGTGGTGTCCTGCAGGTACTGGGTGTGTAGGGGAGGTGGTGTTCGGTTTGTACTAGGTGTGTATGGGAGGTGGTTTTCGGCAGGTAATGTGTGTAGGGGAGGTGGTGTTCTACAGGTACTGGGTGTGTATGGGAAGTGGTGTTCTGCAGGTAATGGGTGTGTATGGTAGGTGGTGTTGTACAGGTACTGGGTGTGTATGGGAGGTGGTGTTCTGCAGGTAATGGGTGTGTATGGTAGGTGATGTTCTGCAGGTACTGGGTGTGATGGGGATGTGGTGTTCTGCTTGTACTCGGTGTGTATGGTAGGTAGTGTCCGGCAGGTACTGGGTGTGTATGGGAGGTGGTGTTCTGCAGGTACTGGGTGTGTATGGGAGGTGGTGTCCATCAGGTACTGGGTGTGTATGGGAGGTGGTGTTCTGCAGGTACTGGGTGTGTATGGTAGGTGGTGTCCGGCAGGTACTGGGTGTGTATGGGAGGTGGTGTTCTTCAGGTTCTGGGTGTGTATGGGAGGTGGTGTTCGGCAGTTACTGGGTGTGTCTGGGAGGTGGTGTTATGTAGGTACTGGGTGTATGGGAGGTGGTGTTCGGCATGTAATTGGTGTGTATGGTAGGTGGTGTTCTGCAGGTACTGGGTGTGTATGGAAGGTGGTGTTCTGCAGGTAATTGGTGTGTATGGGAGGTGGTGTTCTGAAGGTAATGTGTGTAGGGCATTTGGTGTTCTGCTTGTACTGGGTGTGTATGGTAGGTTGTCTCCGGCAGGTACCGGGTGTGTATGCGAGGTGGTGTTCTGCAGGTACTGGGTGTGTATGGGAGGGGTGTTCGGCAGGTACTGGGTGTGTATGGGAGGTGGTTTTCGGCAGGTAATGTGTGTAGGGGAGGTGGTGTTCTGCTTGTACTAGGTGTGTATGGTAGGTGGTGTTCTGCAGGTACTGGGTGTGTATGGGAGGTGGTGTTCGGCAGGTACTGGGTGTGTATGGTAGGTGAGGTTCTGTAGGTACTGTTTGTGTAGGGGAGGTGGTGTTCTGCTTGTACTAGGTGTGTATGGTAGGTGGTGTTCTGCAGGTACTGGGTGTGTATGGGAGTTGGTGTTCGGCAGGTACTGGGTATGTATGGGAGGTGGTGACTGCAAGTAATGGGTGTGTATGGTGGGTGGTGTTCGGCAGGTAATTGGTGTGTATGGGAGGTGGTGTTCTGCAAGTACTGTGTGTGTAGGGGAGGTGGTGTTCGGCAGGTACTGGGTGTGTATGGCAGGTGGTGTTCTGCAGGCACTAGGTGCATATGGTAGGTGGTGTTCTGCAGGTACTGGGTGTGTATGGGGGGGTCGTGTTCGGCAGGTACTGAGTGTGTATGGGAGGTGGTGTTCTTCAGGTAGTGGGTGTGTATGGGAGGTGATGTTCGGCAGGTACTGGGTGTGTAGGAGAGGGGCTGTTCTGCTTGTACTGGGTATGTATGAGATTTATGCAGGTACTGGGTGTGTATGGGAGGTGGTGTTCGGCAGGTACTGGGTGTGTATGGGAGGTGGTGTTCTGCAGGTACTGGGTGTGTATGGGAGGTGGTGTTCTGCAGGTACTGGGTGTGTATGGGAGGTGGTGTTCTGCCGGTACTGGGTGTGTATGGGAGGTGGTGTTCTGCTTGTACCAGGTGTGTATGAAATTTATGCAGGTACTGGGTGTGTATGGGAGGTGGTGTTCGGCAGGTACTGGGTGTGTATGGGAGGTGGTATTCTGCTTGTACCAGGTGTGTATGAGATTTATGCAGGTACTGTGTGTGTATGGGAGGTGGGGTTCTGCAGGTACTGGGTGTGTATGGGAGGTGGTGTTCTGCAGGTACTGGGTGTGTAGGGGAGGTGGTGTTCTGTTTGTACTAGGTGTGTATGGGAGGTGGTTTTCGGCAGGTAATGTGTGTAGGGGAGGTGGTGTTCTGCAGGTACTGGGTGTTTATGGGAGGTGGTGTTCTGCAGGTACTGGGTGTGTATGGGAGGTGGTGTTCTGCTTGTACCAGGTGTGTATGATATTTATGCAGGTACTGTGTGTGTAGGGCAGGTGGTGTTCTGCAGGTACTGGGTGTGTATGGGAGGTGGTGTTCTGCAGGTACTGGGTGTGTAGGGGAGGTGGTGTTCTGTGTGTACTAGGTGTGTATGGCAGGTGGTGTTCTGCAGGTACTGGGTGTGTATGGGAGGTGGTGTTCGGCAGGTACTGGGTGTGTAGGGGAGGGGGTGTTCTGCTTGTACTGGGTGTGTATGGGAGGTGGTGTTCTGCTTGTACCAGGTGTGTATGAGATTTATGCAGGTACTGTGTGTGTATGGGAGGTGGTGTTCTGCAGGTACTGGGTGTGTATGTGAGGTGGTGTTCCGCAGGTACTGGGTGTGTAGGGGAGGTGGTGTTCTGTTTGTACTAGGTGTGTATGGGAGGTGGTTTTCGGCAGGTAATGTGTGTATGGGAGGTGGTGTTCTGCTTGTACTAGGTGTGTATGGGAGGTGGTGTTCGGCAGGTTCAGGGTGTGTATGGGAGGTGGTGTTCTGATGCTACCGGCTGTCTATGAGAGGTGGTCTTCTGATGGTTCTGGCCGTGCCTAGTAGGTGGTGTTCTGCTGGTACCTGGCCTGTCCACGAGGTGGTGCTCCGCTGGTTGTCGACAGGTTCGGAAGTAGTGCTATGCAGCAACAGGGTGGTCGCTGTGTAACTGCACACGTTATTATTAATTTAAGCAGATCTTGTATAACGCCGTCTGAGCGAGCTATTCTGGGCAGGGTGGCAAAGATAGATTGAGGGAAGGAGGGAGGGAGGGATGGAGGAGAGAAGGTGAGGAAGAGGCGTCAGGTATGGAGGGAAGAGACTGGGAAGGGAGGTGGTGAGGGAGGGGTGAGGGCGGTATGGAGGTAGGGACGGAGGGAGGGAGAGAGAAGTGGAAGGTGGAGGAGAGGACAGAGAGGAGAAGGGACGAAATGAAAGGGAAAGGGAGGAAGTTACTGAGCGAGAGGCTGGAGATGGAACCGGAAATGGAATTGCTCCGTCTTGTTTCCCTGAAAGCGGTGACTTATGGGCGTCACTGCGCATGTGCCTTGTGCAGTCTGTGCCCGTGGCGCCCCCTACAAGATTGGTGTAATCAATTGGCAACTTTAATAAAAGCACGACGCAGAGAAGTGCAGTCCCGCGCCGTCTCACATTCTCGCCAACAATGCCACGTGTAATATGAACGCCGTCATTAGGCGACGTCCTGGCGGGTCATGCACAGGAGCAGCCGCACGCCGAATTTCACATAAATCATCGCTTATCCGCACGTCACATCCCAAATAGCTCCAGTCTCGTGCATATATCTATGTACAATATAATGTATATGCCTATTTATATAGTATATATTATATATATATGTATTATATAATATATTATGTGGATATAAATAACAGCAGCCCCTTAAGGTTTCTCTCTAACCACCATGACTTCCATGTTATTTACTACGGAGCGGGCATTCTCTCCTCCCCCACCTCATATACGACATGAGCCAACTGTCACTCTGGTCACTTTCAAAACAATGTCTACATATATATCAAATATGGAGAGTTCAAGCGCAAAACCCCATGAAGGCCAATCCAAAAAAGGAATTACATTTACCTGAAGACAATTCAAATTCTACCAAATTCCACTTTTCTTGTGATGAGATGGTTATAGAGCAATGAACACAAACCTAGTGATGTACACAATTAACCTTCTCAAGATTGTACTATCATGTTTCTGCAATTTTAGAATTAGAGTTTACAGGATTTTGCCACTGAACTCTTCATACAAACAACTATGGTAATAAATATACATATATATATATATATATATATATATACATATACAGGCATATATATAGGCATATATATAGGCATATGTATAGGCATATATATTCTTGTTGTTGCATGAACAATTTCAATCACATACAATATGAGTATTCCGAGTTCGCTGCCACCTACAGCGACAATGACGACGACACACATAACTACCACCACCCCCACATCGATGCCCACACTCAACCACCACACACAACCACCCCACAACTCCCCCCGCAATTACACCCATTTGCTCAACTATAATCACTCCCACACTCTCACATACAGCGACAATTACGACGAAGCACACACTTACCACCACCCACTGTGGTCCCACCCCCACATGCCTTGCACACCCACCACACATGCACAACCTCGCCCTCATCCGCCCTGACACCCACACCCACAACCACAACCACAACCACAACCACACCCCACATACACACCCATTGCACACCTACCACACACCCACAACCAGACCCACTTCCACCCTAACCCCCACACCCACACCCACAATGGCACCCCATGCCCACACCCACAACCTCACCACAGCCACCCTTACCCCCACACCCACACCCACAACCACACCCACAACGGTACCCCGCATCCACACCCATTGCACACACCCCACACGCCCAGAACCTCACCTACATCCAAACTAACCACCCACAACCACACCCACAACCACAGCCACACCCACAACATCACCCAATACCCACATCCACAACCTCACCCACATCCACCCTAACCCCTACAAACACAACCTCAACCACAACCACAATGCCATCCCACACCCACACCCACAACCACACCACATCCATCCTAACCCCCACACCCACAACCACACCCACAACCACACCGCATCCATCCTAACCCCCACACCCACAACCACACCCACAACCACACTGCATGCATCCTAACGCCCACACCCACAACCACACCCACAACCACTCCCACAAGGGCACCTCACATCTCCCCCATTGCACACCCACCACACACCCATAACCTCACCCACATCCACCGTAACCCCCACATCCACATCCACAACCACAACCACAACGGCCCCTCACACCCACGCCCATTGCACGCCCACCACACACCCACAACATCACCCACAACCACAACGGCACCCACACCCACACCCACACCCACAACCTCACCCGCATCCACCCTTACCCTCACACCCACGCCCACAACCACACCGACAACGGCACCCCACATCCACACCCATTGTACACCCACCACACACCCACAACTTCACCCACAACCACAACCACAACGGCACCCACACCGACAACCTCACCCTCATCCACCCTAACACCCACACCCACAACCACAGCCACAGTGGCTCCCCACATCCACACCCATTGCACACCCACCACATGTCCACAACCTGACCCACATCCATCATAACCCCCCCCCCCCACACACACACACACAACCATACCCACAACCACAACCACACCCACAACGCACCCCCCACCCACATCCACAACCTCACCCACATTCACCGTAACCCACACAACCACAACCACAAGGGCACCCACACCCACAACCTCACCAACATCCACCCTAACCCCCATAGCCACAACCACAACCACAACGGCACCCCATACCCACACCCATTGCATCCCAGCACACACCCACAACCTCACCAACATCCACCCTAGCCCCCACACCCAGAACCACACCCACACCCACAACCACACCCACACCCACACCCACACCACACATCCACACCCATTGCACCCCCCGCACACACCCACAACCTGACCCACATCCACCCTAACCCCCATAGCCACACCCACAACCACAACAGCACCCCACACCCACACCCACAGACTCACCTACATCCACACCCACACCCACCCCCACACCCACCCCCACGCCCACCCCCACCCCCACCCACACCCCACCCCCACCCCCACACCCACCCCCACACCCACCCACACCCACACCACACCCACACCCACACCTCACCCACACCACACCCACCACAAAACCACACCCACTTCACATCCACACCCACACCCACACCACACCCACACCCACACCATACCCACCCACACCCCACACCCACACCCACACCCACACCCACACCCACACCCACACCCACACCCACACCCACACCCACACCCACCCCCACACCCACACCCCACACCCACACCCACACCACCCCACACCACACCCACACCCCCACCACACCCACACCCACCCCCACCCACCCCACACCCACTACCACACCCACACCCACACCACACCCACATCCATACCCACCCACTCACTACCACACCCACACCCACACCCACACCCACAACCACGCCCACACCCATACCCACACCCACACTCACACCCACACCCACACTCACACCCATACTTGGGTAGACTGCTAGAATCAGAAGTCACTTCTATATGTGCATAACACATTTCCGCATAACATAACTCTATCCTGCTCGCACTGGTTACGTCTCATCACCCGGCCTCTAGGTCTTGTGCTGTTATTCTTCTCTCAGACCCGCTAACATGTCACCATGTTATACACAACACATTATTTGAACGTACTTTCAATTCAATGTTGTAGAAGTATCGGTTCAAATATTCTGATGATAGTGATATCCTAGATCTAAGTTTATGTTGGTTGGTTGTTGGTTGTTGGAGTTTTAAGTCCTCGCAACATCTAATGGAATATCAGGATGGGTACCGACTTGTGACAGTGTACACTCATGGCTACTTTATAGTGCTGTCCCACTGGATGACCAGGCCACCAGCACCATAACCTGATATCCCACTCAGTCACATTATCCTTGCACTGAACCAACCAGTCCTTGCCCTATCCTAATAATGCCCATCGCCTGGCTATAAAGCGACAAGTATCAACTTGTAAGTCATTTGTGGGTTCGAATCCCACGATCTACTAAAACGGGAGACGGATGCTCAAATCATTTGTACATGTCTCCTGTCTGGTCTCTAAGTTTAGGACTTAGCTGTGGAATCACGAAAACTGACTGAATACACAATTTCCCTGACTAGTACGACACCTGGTGATATGCAATGACACTGGTGTTGTGGGTCGACAGTGTGTTTCTGTGTTGTTTTACATGGATGATCAAGCTTTTCAATCAATCAATCAATCAATAGGATACAGCTATAATTATCAAAAATGATTAAAAAATTGTAAGTATGTTTTTCTCTATGACTCCACATTTGTGCCGAAAAGACTGTGTCAGTTGCTCAATATGAAGCCAGTGTTAACAGAGCCTCAATTGCCTCTCCACAGATGCTGTGACCCACAAGTCCAGTCTGGATTAGTTTGGATTGTTGTTGTTTTACATCCTAGCAATATCTAAGGTCATATCAGGACGGGTACCGACTTGTGACAGTACACACTCATGGCGATTTTATAGTGCTGCCCCACTGGGAAATCAGGCCGCCGGCACCATGATCCGATATCCCACTCAGTCACATTATCCTGACACCGAGCTAACCAGCCCTTGCCCTATCCTAATAATGCCGAGCACCAGGCTAGGAAGCGACAAGTATAAATTTTTAAGTCATTGGTTTGACTCGACTGGGAACCGAACTCGCGAACTCCCAATCTTCCGCATGCAAGGCCTGTGCTCTACCGATTCGGCCACCGCGCCCAGTCTCCCAGTCTGGATTAGGCTCTGCACATGCGTCGCAGTAATTGTGTATTTGTAGAATTTCAAAATGTCATACCTGTTGAGTGCATATAGAGCGCGCCAGTAAGAGATATACAAGGTAGTGAGGTGCACCAATCTCCCCAGGTCAAATGTCACATACAGACGTAGGTGTAGTGTAGTGAGGTGCACTCACCTCCCCAGTTGATGGTGATGGTGGAGGTGGTGGTGGTGGTGGTGGTGGTTGGTGGTGGGACGGTGGTGGTGGTGGCAGTGGTGGTAGTGGTGGCGGTGGTGGTGGTGGCGCTACTGGTGGCGGTGGTGGTGCTGGTGCTGGGGCGGTGGTGGTGGTGGCAGTGGTGGTAGTGGTGGCAGTGGTGGTAGTGTTGGCAGTGGTGGTGGTGGTGCTACTGGTGGTGGTGGTGGTGGTGGCGGTGGCGGTAGTGGTTAATGGTGGGGGTGGTGGTGGTGGTGGTGCTGGTGGTGGGATGGTGGTGGTGGTGGCAGTGGTGGTAGTGGTGGCGGTGGTGGTGGTGGTGCTACTCGTGGCAGTGGTGGTTGTGGTGGTGGAGGTGGTGGTGGTGACGGTGGTGGTGGTGGTGGTGGTAGTGGTGGTAGTGTTGGTGGTTGTAGTGATGGTCGTGGTCGTGGTGGTAGCGGTGGTGGTGGTGGTGGCGGTGCTGGTGGTGGTAGTGGTGGCGGTGTTGGTGGTGGTGGTCGTGATAGTGCTGTGTGTTGATGGTGGTGGTGGCGGAGGTAATGGTGGTGTTGCTGTTGGTGGTGGTGGCGGCGGGGGGTGGTGGTGGTGGTGGTGGCGGTGGTGGTGGCAGTGGTGGTGGTGGTCGGTGGCGTGGTGGTGCTGGTGTTGGTGGCGGGGTGGTGGTGGTGGTGGTGTGGTGGCGGTGACGGTGGTGTGGTGGTGGTGTTGTGGTGGTGGTGGTGGGTGGCAAGTGGTGGTAGTGGTGGCAGTGGTGGTGGTGGTGATACTGTGGGGTGGTGGCGGTGGGCAGTGGTGGTAGCGGGGTAATGGTGGAGGTGGTGGTGGTGGTGGTGGTGCTGGTGGTGGGATGGTGGTGGTGGTGGCAGTGGTGGTAAGTGGTGTTAGGTGGTGGTGGTGGTGGTGGTGGTGTTAGTGGTAGTGGTGGTGGTGGTGGTGGGAGTGGTGGTGGTGGTGGTGGTTGCGGTGGCGGTGGTAGTGGTGGTAGTAGTGGTTGTAGTGATGGTCGTGGTGGTGGTGGTAGCGGTGGTGGTGGTAGTGGTGGCGGTGGTGGTGGTGGTGGTGGTGATAGTGGTGGTCGTGATGGTAGTGGTGCCAGTGGTGGTGCTGGTGGTGGTGGTGGTTGCGGCAGTGGTGGTGGTGGCAGTGGTGGTGCCAGTGGTGGTGGTGGTGGTGGCGATGGTGGTGCTGGTGGTGGCGGTGGTGGCGGTGGTGGTGGTGGTGGTGGTGGTAGTGATGGTAATGGTGGTAGTGGTGGTGATGGTGGCGGTGGCGGTGGCGGTGGCAAGGGCGGTGGCAATGGTGGTGGCAGTGGTGGTGGTGGCGGTGGCGCTAGTTGCAGTGGTGGTGGGGTTGGTGTTGATTAATGTTGTCGGTGTGGGTAGGTGGGGATTTGAGTATATATTAACACACACTTTTGGCATGTCCACCCTCAATGAACGTGACCAGACGGGTTCAAACGCTCATCAATTTTTACCGATGCCTTACAAAATGTATACATTGGTAACTTCAAGAAGAATCCTTGATAGACATTTTTTACTTTAATTTTTACTTTAATATAGATGCAACTGTTCAGAGCGAACCCGCTGCGGATGTGGATTAAACCATCTATGTACGAACCATTCTTGTTTGAATGATAATAATTTAATAGCAATGCATTGGTGAATTGGTGAATGTTGAACTGCCTGTCAACACTGTAACCGCCAATCCAAACATCTTATTAATATCAAAGTGTTGTACCTGAAGGTCATTTTAATGTTCACTGATTCCAAATTTCTTGTGATGAAATGATTATGGAGCAATGAACACCAACTTATGAATGTATAAACAAAAAGAACTTTTTGAAAGTATGATCCCGATGTTTATCCCAATTTTTGGATTGACGTTTACAGGCTTTGCACCTGAAAGTTTCGTATTTACATTGAGATTTACATGGAAATAAGAGAATGAAGGAGAATATTGTAAATTGTGTACAGCGGCATCACTTAAGGGGCTGAGCGATAACAGCGTGGTTCGATATATTTAGACCTTGGTTACAAAATGATAGGGGCATTTCATTGACCACCACAAATTGCCGTGAACTGCTACCTGCTGGGTCGTGGGGGAGAGAAGCATGTGAGCGATATTAGGGGTATTTGGTGCTTTCTCCTCCAGTTGGTACAACAACAAAGACTTGGACCGGAAGTGGATCAGCAGAAAATGTGGTAGTGTAGCCTGGGAATCTGCCCAGGTGACCAGCTCTCAAGCCTTCGTGTAGTCATGGCACCAGTAGTAGGGCGTGGTGTCCCAGGCAGAAGGCCTACCGCTGTCCCCTACTCCTGACTGCCTCAAGTAACAATCATTCAACCCAGCCAGCTATTCACTGTCGACACACGTGAATTTTGTGGGTTTTTTGTGATGAATTTATTTACCCTGTTCATAACGGATAAGTGTGTTACGACTTGTTTTCACTGCAGCACTACTCTAATTTGATTTAAATCTTCTGTATTTAGTTTGAGTAATAATTGTAGTTTTCTTGCTTGTTGATGGCTTGTAACTGTTTGTAAATTGCAAACAATCCAAAATCCAACTTTTACTATACTTTGGGTTAGTCCATTTAAACGTCATCTCTTTTTCTAGGTTATATGATTTTTGCCTCATCCGATAGTTTTTTGTTATCGTCAGTTTGTTTCAGATAAGTATATTAGGTTAATTATTATAAATAATGTTACATTTGATTGAAGGAGCTTTGATTATAAAGGGTTGAGTTTGGACATTTTTCAACTTTCAAGTGGAAATCACATTTGGTGAACACACCGAAATACTGGGGCCATATGCTTCAGCAGGAACATATTGCATTACCTTGGCTCGGTATTCCCTTCTATGTGGCAACACATGTCTAAGTTGGTTCTGTTGGATCAGATCTACGTAAAGCTATCGGTCTTTCAACTATCAGTCCTTTCATCGGAATATGCAGCTGAATAAAATTATAACTGAAAATATTATTTGCGAGAGAATTCACTTCACTGAAATTGCTTTTTCGCGCACGGGAAAACAATCAGAAAACATACAAATTGTATTTGTATGTCATATGACCTGTTTCCAGGATATGATATCCCAACAAACACACGATGGTCACGTGGTACCGTGTTTCACGTTGCAGCAACTTTGATTGGAAAGGGTTGACTTTGGAGAGAGTTGAAGGGAGGACATTAACTCTGGATAATATTTCATCATCCATCAAGAGGTTTCAATTGAAAAGTGTAATCTATCATGTAGGTAACACGTTGTAAAGTCGACGGCTGGCAGTGTGAGTGGTGTAGATAGGCTAATAGGAAATCACTACAGGCAAGGAAGGAAAGTAGATATAGAGTGAAAGGTAGGAGAGTTAGACTCCCTTCTTTATTACATATATATAGTCTCAGGAATCAAGATGGTGGTGGACACATGACCAAATCATCCAATCACCAACAGGCATTCTTATAGATTTCCAAAGACTCTCTCACATGTCAAGAAGTAACCCTCTCTCATGTCAAGAAGTGACCCTCTCTCACTATCTATATTAATATACAATTTCTACCTTTGATTCGTAATGGATCACCAACACCACATATACCTAATATGGCTTTTGTTTTACATACCATCTACCATTATATATAGCCCAATTGCAATTTATTATAGAATAGTTCTCCATAGCCAATATCTCAAATATCGGACAATTTTACAACGTACTCCAATGTACTCCACCCCTCCACTTCTTACCACCTGCCCAGCAGCGCAGAAAGAAGTGCATAGTACTACGTTGTACTTCCATCACCATTAAGTCTCATTCTATCAACTATAATAATACATTGAAGTCTAAAGAGATGTGTTAGTGGATAAGGTATATCTGACTTCGAGAGAAAAAACAAAGAAATGTTGATGAAGCATCAACTTTTCAAAACCAAAACACTTATCTAGATATGATTCTACATATTTATCTGAGATACTGGGCATACAGTTGTTAAGCATTTGTTGTCACATAGAAGGGCATGGGGAGTCAATTTGATAGAACCTGTTACTGGATAAGTCTATGGCATCAGAGTTTTGGCGGGCTTGCCAAAATTAATTTGACATGTTGTCACTTCAAATATCTCCAAAGTTAGCCATTTAAACTAAAAATTACTTCAACCTAAAGTAAGTAGCTTAGACTGATCAATTTAATGTATTTATCTCAGAAAATGACAGAAACTAAAAGCCATCGGACTATGCAACTTTAATCATACCTGATTAGTGTGGATAATTAGAACGGCTGTGACCTGCGTGCACATACCACATCTGCGTCTCGCCAGGTGTCCTCCCGCTCCTTTCTTTTTATTTCAATGCTGCTATGCTTTTTCTTCTTCTTCTTTGCTTCTATTTGTATTTTCATTTATTTATTTTTATTTGTATTCTGTTCCTGAAGAGATGAGTTTGAGAAGCACGGCGGACTTTGATGGTATGCCCGTGAGTCTCCTGAGAGAAGGTGAGCTGTTCCTTGATTCTTTCTCAGCACCCTCTGGAGACTACCGCACTAGAACTTACACTTATGGCTCAATTTAAATATTGACACAGAAGATTAATGTGTATCATACCTAGCGACTGGTTCGTGGCTATAGGGCCTGCCCCCTCCTATTCTGCTCGTTTTGCCAGTCGCCACCTCTAACCTCTCACTCCTACACCAATGGCCGCCTCTCACTACTACACCAATGGCTACCTCTCACTCCTACACCAATGGCCACCACTCACTCATACATGAATGGGTGCCTCACACTCCTACATGAATTGATCCCTCTCACTCCTACACCATTGGTTGCCTCTCACTCCTACACCAACGGCCACCTCTCAGTCCTACCCCAATGGTCACCTCGCACTCTTACAGGAATGGCTGCCTCTCACTCATATACCAATTGCTGCCTCTCACTCCTACACCAATGACTGCATCTCACTCCTAAACCAATGGCCGCCTCTCACTCCTACACACCAATGGCAACCTCTCAATCCTACACACATTACCATCGCTCACTCATACAGCAATGGCCGCCACTCACTCCTACACCAATGGCCACCTCTCACTCCTACCCCAATGGTCACCTCGCACTCTTACAGGAATGGCTGCCTCTCACTCATATACCAATTGCTGCCTCTCACTCCTACACCAATGACTGCCTCTCACTCCTAAACCAATGGCCGCCTCTCACTCCTACACACCAATGGCAGCCTCTCAATCCTACACAAATTACCATCGCTCACTCCTACAGCAATGGCCGCCTCTCACTCCTACACCAATGGCCACCTCTCACTCCTACCCCAATGGTCACCTCGCACTCTTACAGGAATGGCTGCCTCTCACTCATACATCAATTGCTGCCTCTCACTCCTACACCAATGACTGCTTCTCACTCCTAAACCAATGGCCGCCTCTCACTCCTACACACCAATGGCAGCCTCTCAATCCTACACAAATTACCATCGCTCACTCCTACAGCAATGGCCGCCTCTCACTCCTACACCAATGGCCACCTCTCACTCCTACCCCAATGGTCACCTCGCACTCTTACAGGAATGGCTGCCTCTCACTCATACATCAATTGCTGCCTCTCACTCCTACACCAATGACTGCTTCTCACTCCTAAACCAATGGCCGCCTCTCACTCCTACGCACCAATGGCAGCCTCTCAATCCTACACAAATTACCATTTCTCACTCCAATTCAATGGCCACCTCTCACTCCTACACCAATGGCCACCTCTCACTCCTACACCAATGAATTGCCACCTCTCAGTAATTCAGCAATGGCCACCTCTCACTCCTACACCAATAGCCGCCTCTCACTCATACACCAATGGCCGCCTCTCACTCCTACACCAATGTCTGCCTCTCATTTCTACATGAATGGCCACCTCTAACTCCTATGCGAATTGCCATCTCTCACTCCTACATCAGTGGCTGCTTCTCACTCTTACACCAATGGCTGCTTTTCACTCCTACACCATTGGCCACCTCTCCCTCCTACACCAATGGCTGCCTTTCACTCATACACCAATGGTCGCCTCTCCCTCCTACACCAATGGCTGCCTCTCACTCCTACACCAATGGCTGCTTTTCACTCCTACCCCAATGGCCGCCTCTCACTCCTACACGAATGGCCGCCTCTCCCTCCTACACCAATGGATGCCTTTCACTCCTACAACCACTGATAATCCAGTCTTGTCGAGCCTATGTATATGGAGACCAGAGAGCAGACAGGGGCTGAATGAGTTGAGCGTCGTTTTGGTAGATCGTGGGATTAAAATCCACGGGTTCGAACCATGGTCGAGTCAAACCAATAACTTAAACATTGGTCGTTGCCGGTTCCTAGCCTGGTACTCGGCATTATATGGTAAAGACTGGTTGGCTCAGTGTCAGGATGATGTGAGTGAGTGGGTTATCAGGTCACCACGCCGGTGAACTGGTCTCCCAGTGGGGCATCACTATAAAGTCGCCCTGAGTGCGCACTGACACAAGTCGGTACCCGTCCTGATATTACCTTTGATGGTGCGAGGGTGGACAACTCAAGTAACCAACCAACAAAGCACACCCACCCACACCCACACCCACACCCACACCCACACCCACACCCACACCCACACCCACACCCACACCCACACCCACACCCACACCCACACCCATACCCACACCCACACCCACACCCACACTCACACCACCACAACACACCCACCCACACCACACTCACACCACCCAACACCCACCCCCAACCCCACACTCACACCACCCACACCCACACTCACACCCACCACACCACCACCCCCAACCCCACACCCACCCACACCCACACTCACACCCACCCACACTCACTCACACCCACCAACACCCACACCGACACCCACCGACACCGACACTCACACCCACCCACACCCACACTCACACCAGCCGCCCCCATTCACACTAACGTAACAAATCGTAGCTGATGACTTTACATAATTGGATACCTGATAAGATCACGATGCAACGACGGGAACCATCAATGTGGCTTTGATATAATTAACCTGGCTATTGTAGCCATCGTTACATAACCATGCTCTAGGTAATGTCCACCTACTTACGTCATCGTTCCCACACTATGCACACACGACTGACCTTGCTTTATAGAGTCTGGGTACCATCTGATCCCCTGGATGCCATCATACTGTATCATATATCATCTCATGTCTGTTCCGGTTGTGTATTTTAACTTGATATCTAGGTTGTGTATTGACCTGTAATGTGAAATGGCTGGACAATCAGCGCTCGGACATTGATTAGAAAACTATTCAGATGAATAATCAATTTGTGTGTGGATGGTGTAACATGGCAGTGAATATATGGAGACTGCTTCCTAACAGGTAGTTTGCCTTTTATAAGTAGTTACAGCTTATGGGATGGATTCAACTTGCTGAGCTTCTACAATATTGACCAATGGCCATGGGGAGGATTGGTGACTGTGGTGTATGCCTTTTCCCACATCACTGCTGCTTAGCCTGACATGTACATCCATCATCAACTGAGACTCTATACCTGTATGGTTGGTGACAGCTCACAGACAATGGATCATCTATATCTATCAACTCCTCAAGCCAACTGAGACATAGAATAAGCACCAAGAGGACTGAGTGTATCTATCATCCATATGGACTACACAGACAGTTGTGAGTGTAATATCATACCATTGAGAATGTATATGTAACTGTACACTTTGTAATTGAGAATATATGTTATACATACATATATGTGTATCGTTATTTGTCTTCTTTACTAAGAATAGAAGATGTTCCAACTTCTCTTTTCTCCTCACTATATTAACTAGTCTATAAGATTAGGCATTAGTTATTATACATGACAATGGATATTAGTCAGACATCTACAGTTTGTGATTCAGCTAAGGAACGACAGAATGACCGACAGCAGGAGACATGGGTAGGAAGAGCTGGTTGCTTATGTAAGTACACACAGAAGCAGCTGGTCCCAGCCCCAGTTTGGGAAAAAACAATTAAAGTAGGCGGAGGATTGGGTGGCACTTTTGCACTTTTGCAACGTCTGACTTTGTGAAAACGAAGCGGCAGCAGTGGGTGGTGGCGAAGCAGGTGTGAAAGTCAACTGGCCAATCGGGTTAACAGAAAGATAAACTCATCCATCCACCAAGAGATAAGTCCAGCGTGCAGCGGGCACGGGACAATGTAGGCGTGTCGTTCCCACTGAATGACATGCAATGTGAACATTGTGATCAACCATAATTGCTGCCAACCAGGAGGGTGTGAACAGGTCAGACTTTGATAATTGTTGCATGACGAACGCAGTAGAGCGATAATTCAGAAACCAAACTTGAAACAGTTTCTTTCCATTTCAAAAAGCTGGTGTGCTCACAAGCAATATCCAATGTCTAACAGCCAGTTGCACTGAATCTTTCTCCTCCATTTTAAATTAACATTCTGCTCTGAGGAATTAAGTTGATTCAGAAGTGTGGGTAACTATCTGTACACCTGTTTATCGCGCGAGGGGGCGCAACTGGCGCAGTTTCAGCTGGTCAGGCAGACATGTGTATTTACAGATATGAACAGCATTAAGTTATTTGCCAAGCAATTCACAGATTTACTCTAATTATCGCCTACCGATCGCATTCTGCCTTGTGCGAGGGATCTACATTAACCTACTCCAATTATCGAGTGTAATATGCACAAGAGTGGGCGATAATTAACTGATTCCCCTAACATACCTCTCAGTAGTGATGAGTGTATGGCAGATTCATTTCCCCATTCACACCAAGCATTGCCCACCATGTTGATTTCTCCAATTAGCGCCCACTATTGTGCACATTCTTTAGGCCCGTTCACACACACACCTTAAGATGCTTCGACTAGGTTGCCTCATCTAAGTCACATCAAAACATGTGTGTGAAGGCTCAGCTGAGGTGAATTAGGGCTGATTCGACTCAACTAGATTGCCTCAAGCCAACCACTTTGCGAGGTGGATTAGATTAGGTGAACTAGTTGAGGCGACTTAAGGTGCATGTGCAAATGGGGCTTATGATCTCTAGTGAATGGCATTGAGCAGTGTGCAACTGACGTGGCGAACCTGCCAAAATTATTGTCACCTCTTGGTAATATCCTCACATTATCGCCCTCTCATCTAGACGTTGCAATTATAGGCTGAGTATTGAAAGATATTGGGGAATGTGCAACTGATTGATGTCTCTAATTAATTCCAATTATCGACACATGTGGATGTACTTGAATTATCGCCTATTCTTCTACCCATTCTACGGACTAGCAAATTCTACTCAATGGACTGTATGTGATGTCTTTGTCGTCCCTGTTTAGGAATGAGGCACTGCTCTTCAAGCAATAATAATTGAGATGGAGGGGATGAGGGAAAAGAAAAACAGTTGCACCATGAGGATTAGCAGGAATGCTACCAGCCTGTTACCATAGAGACCTTCATTTTGTGTGTGGAAGCGTTATTATTTCATGGCTTCTTTATGTATTGTTTCTTAAAGTTGCATAGTCCGATAAAAGCATCAAACTTTCGAAAGCAAAACAGTTACCTAGATGTGACCCTACATACCCAACTTAGCTACTGATGTGTGTATTATTAAGCATTTGTTGCTGGCTAGAAGGGCATACATATTGAGTCAATTTAAGAGAAGATGTTTCTGCTGAAGCCTATGGGGTGAGAGCTTTAAAGCCCTGTCACATTATGCCATATTGTGTCAGCATATGACAACGTATGTAATGTTGTGCCGACACGCTGGTGTTTGCTGGTGTACGTGGAGACAAGTTTTGGGTATGTTATGGGTATGTTTGCCATAAGTAGTATTCGTTAAAGCCCACTGGTATACACTGAGATAAGTTATGGGTAAGTTTGGCATAAGTCTATTTTTGAGCATGTTCAGAATTCTGACATTTGAAAGCGTGTTTTGGCTTACACTCATACAATACGGCATATAGTGTAACAGGGCCTTTAACAAGCACACAAACATTAATTTGACATGTTTACTCATCAAATATCTCCTAAGTTAGTCATTTAAAATAAAAATTACTTCAAGCTAAAGTAAGGTGTTTATAACTCCCAGCCTAATAGATTTATCAGAAAATGACACATACCGAATTTGAAAATCATCGGACTATGCATCTTTACGGTTGCTCTTTGGCCGAATTTTCACATTTTAATGTATGGGGACTGTAGGTTGTGGAAATGAATGTGAATGAGATAAATGGGGATGGAGCTGAGAAGGAAGGACCTTACTGCGAGACAGGGAAGCATTGGTTGATGATCATGCTATGCCATCTGGGCAGTAAAGTCAATATTCACGCCCAAAAGTGAGTGGAATCTATTCTGTTTGTCTGGTTTTTTTTCCTTTCATCTTTAGAAACTAACATGTGTCAACAAATGGTAGGATTAGTGTCGGGGTAGAAGGGTGCAGTTCTAGGGTTGTAAACCCACTCTTATCTAATCTACCTAAGTTAGATCAGTCTGATATAGTATAGTTTGGCATAATGTAAGCTACCCTAGTCTAGTCTAGTCTGATCTAGTTTAGTATAACATACTATTTGACAATGTACCTAAGTTAGATCAGTGAGATATAGTATAGGTTGGCGTATTCTAAGCTAACCTAGTCTGATCTAGTTTTGTCTAAGATACTCTTGTACAATCTACCCAAGTTAGATCAGTCAGATGTAGTATAGTGTGGTGTAATCTAAGCTAACATAATCGAATCTAGTCTGATCTAATTTAGTCTAACATACTATGGTACAATATACCTAAGTTAGATCAGTCAGATCTAGTATAGTTTGGTGTAATCTAAGCTAACCTAGTCAAATCTAGTCTGATCTAGTTTAGCATGACATACTCTAGTACAATGTACCTAAGTTAGATCAGTCAGATATAGTATAGTTTGACATATTCTAAGCTAACCTAGTCAGATATAGAATAGTTTGGCATAATCTAAGCTAACCTAGACTAATCTAGTTGTATCTGGTTCAGATTAATGTAGTTTAATATGTGTTCAACTCATCTTATCCAATGGGATATAGTAATATATGTATCTATAAAAATGTAAGACTCCCCTACGAAATGACAAGGAGACCAGCAAATTGGGTTGGTTCGTTTATTCAACTCCAGGCTGAGCGATAAATGCCCTACCTAATTCAATCAAAAGCAAAAACGGGGCGGCAATTGATGATTCAAATTCAGCGAGAGGCATTGGAAGCCCTTTGTAGCTCAAAGTAGTGGCTATGCTGCGTGTATACTAGTTTACAGAATTCCCTTTAGGTCTGCTACAACCGAAGACGGTCCTACCACCACCACCGTCTTTCGGTACCACAAAGACCGAGTGTGTACATTGAGGGTCATCCTCTACCCTGGATATATTCCCATTCCCTAGCTCTGCATGAAACTTTTCATAAATTATATCGCGCTCCCACTGGTTCCTGGACTTCCTCTCCTTGGGGCTATAGGTAAGAGCACAATCATCATTTATCACCCTGAAGCCATATACAACTCTTAACAATAAAAATATAGCATCAGGGTCATTATCCCCTCTAAAGAACAGTTCTACTACAAATCTACAAGGCTTCAGTTGAGAACGTTTACCTGCAATGAAGTGGATGCCCTTAAAACATGACTCATATACCTCAAATAGGAATTGTTCAACACCTATCACCTCAGATATCGATACCATTATATGATCACCTCCGTCCCAAATATGTAATCAGCCATCAACGTCTTTTGTATTAACCGTACCCCATATGCAACCTGTCTCCCTCACTCCCTCCTGTACATTGGAAGAAACAATCAGATTATCAGCATTGGTATAACAAAAACGGGCGGCAATTGACGATTCAAATACAATGAGATGCATCGGAAGCCGCTGGGCCCAATAGGTCTGCAGCAAAGCAGCTGGATGATGGTGGTTTGTTAATAATATACTCCCGTGAGTCGCCTAATAAATAATTAAATAATTCTCCGAGCTTTTTTATGTATATAATAGATTATATACAATATATGTACATAGAAATGTATATATATATATAGAGAAATGGGTATCTAGAAACTGAGCATCCATATTGATTTATTATCAATGCATTTTTGAAACACTGCCATGGATGGGGATTGCGGTCGGTGAAGAATGATTTATTTGTGGGAATAACAGTGGTGGTGAGCAGGTGATGTTGTGGTAAGGAAGAAGGGAGAGAGGTGTGTGTGGTGGGGGAGCAGACCAGTGTTGCTGTATGGCTATTGTGCTGCTTTGTGTCGGTGCATTGAAGGGGATGGGCAGCTGGGGCAGCCATGCATGACTCCCTCTACCATGAACCTATGGTTAATGTAATGGCCTCTAGTTTAGCATAATCTAATGTAGAACAATATTGTGTAGTATCATCTCGCGAAGTCTATTTGACAGTAGTCTAAACTAATATTGTCTGTAGCCTAATGTAATGGCGGCTAATTAAGTGTAGTTTAATAGAATACAATATAATCAAGTATGGTTAATCTAATGTAATCTCTAGTGCAGTTTACCCTATTGTGTATCCTCTAGTGCAGTTTAATCCAATGTAGTCTAAAGTAGCATTGTCTATAGTCAAATGTAGTGTTGGATACTCAATGATTGTCCAATCTAGAGTAGTCTATTGAAGTCTGGTATAATCTAGTGTAGTCTGCCCTAGTGTAACTTACTCTAGCATAGTATGTTATTGTGCAGTATAACCAAATGTAGTAAACGTCGATACGATACAGGCCTTCATTAACAGGATGATCAGCGAGTCAGCAGTCATGGTATACTGACATATATAGCACCGACAAAAGGGTTTGCTGAATATTAAACATGACCAACCTCCACATAACTAGAAGCACCATGGGGACATGGCAGGCAGCAGTTCTCAATTACCTTATATATATTGTTGTTTTGTTTGTCAAATTAGTTTATGAAATGAATGAAGTTTGTTGTCAGGGCAGTGGCCCTGATCTTCCAACCACGTGACAATACAGTTAGTTAGTTACAAAGCATCACATGCATATGTAGTCTGACATTGTCATCAGTAGCTAGATCAAGTCAAAATAACAATATTAATCATTCCAGAACTTACAGATGGTATAGTTTGACAATTTACAGATGAAATAGTAATTCTATTTTGCAATACACATACATGAGTACTGATGACGTCATTACGTTACAGAGTGATTATGTGCATGGTTTCCCTTTGCAAGTGTGTATACCTCTAGTATGAATTGCCTAATTGTCATGTTTGTTGGAGATAGATAACATTTTCAGATATAGCATTAGTAGAATGGCTAGTTTATTCTGTCAGATGGAGCATATTTAGGTGCATGGTTGTGTTTAAAAGGTAAAGGTTTTGACCACATGAAGTAATTTTAGTAAGTAGGTTATTAGTAAAGATGGGATAACTATGTTAGGAAGATTGTACATTTCAGTCAGTTAGCAGTCTAGTACACTTGTTGGTGTCCATGTATATAACAATACCTCCAGGGAAATATGCAGGCTTCTAAGGGCATTTTCTGGTGCTGTTTGACAAATAATTGCGAAGCTGGATAAGTTGGTTTGTTGTTGCGCGTATTACGTATCGCATTAAGCACTGCTTGCATTATGTGCATATTTGTCCATATCGAATATTCACATTTTATTGGGAACAAATAATGGGCCTAATACTTGCAACTCTGGTTGACACTTAGTGGGCAGTTTATAGGAGGGCTACTGTGTTTTATGCACATGTCCTTGTTGGAAGTATTGCGCATTTCCACTGATTGTAGTCTCGGTTTCACTCCAGTCTCGATTGGATTCACCAAAAAGAACATATTATCATCACCATGCCAACATTTAATATCCTGTTCCTGAGGCCTGGTTGATTACCTCACCACTTCTTGCAATGACGCATGTTTTTCCTTCCATCAGTTGATTAAACAGGCAGAATTTAACTCGCGGATAATTTGTCTTCCTCATTCTACTGCTCCTGGCCCTAACCAGGTAACACCGTAATGCCAAGCACCAGACTAAGTAGCAACAAGTATCAAGTTTCAAGTCATGGCTTCACTCGGCAGCGACTCTGGGGTTTGAATCCCATGACTTGCCAAAACAGAAAGCGAGCTCTAAACACCTTTGGTTATCGCATCTGAAAATAGTCCCACTACCAGACCAGTCTCAATGACCAGGTGTGGACACCAGCCCTATCAGGATCAACTGTGAGGTCAATCCTCCACCACGTTAAAACAAAGACTTGCAAAGTTGACAGTTCTCACTTCTTTTCCTGGTGCTTGACATTGCCAGGATAAGATATTGACTGGTTGGCATAGTGTCAGGATAATGTGACTGAGTGGGATATTGGGTCATGGTGACGACTGGATCCCAGAGTGCGCCATGGCATGAGTCATTGCTGGTCGTCACATATACCTACATGTTGCTAGGAGGCAAAGCCCCAATGCACCAAGCCAAGCTAGATGGATCTCTGGTTCGGCGAAATATAAAATAATTAGAATCTGAGTAAGTTATTCAAATATAGCCGATAACCCTGTTTGGAATACTGACTATAGCAGCTGATTAGGTCTTTAAATGCAGTGTGTGGTTGTTTGTTGGAGTTTCACGTCCTGGTAACATCCAAGAAAGGGTACCAACTGGTGACGCTCAACACTCATGGCGACTTTATTGTGCTGCCCCACTGGGAAAGCATGCCACCAGCATGATCCACCATGACCTGACATCCCACCCAGTCACATTAGCCTGACACTGAGCCAAACAGTCCTTGACCTATCCTAATAATGCCGAGCGACTGGCTAGAAAGTGGAGGTATGCGCTCTATCGATTCGCCTACCACGCCCGGTAAATATCCTGTTAGTTCCCAGTTCATACCACCAGATGGAGGCTACAAATGTCGGTTATCAATTAACGAGGCAATGGGCGCCTTCAGACCAAGTCACTTTTATTTTCTATTTTCTCTAAACTCAGCAACATTAACTGATGACAGCAGACAAAACGCCACCCACCCTTCCGAGTTCATGCAGTTGGAATTAAGAGCCTCAGCACAGCGCGCCTTACCGGATGGTCACTGGTTATGACATGGTGCCGGATCCTAATTACCACCGTGAGACGAGTGCTTACTATTACCCAGGCACCAGTTACTAATGGTTGGTAATTTATGCAGTCACTTTGTGTCAGGTACGTCGATGGCATAGCTCCATCTCTCCAATTGATTACTTGGATTATTATTTATTATTTCATTATAAAATTAAGTTAACAACAATGCATATATCCTTTCAGTACTGCATGAATTAAAAGTGAACTCTTTTCTGAATCTCAGTACTAAATAAATACATAAAATATTGATCAGAAATCCCAAGCATGTTTGTTGTATCTCCCCTAACTCAGGGTGGAGCACATTCTATAACTTCATTTCTCTGTGGCTAGATTTTCCGTTGGTTGGTTGTTGGAGTTTTATGTCATGGCAACACCTACGGTCATATTAGGACGAGTACCGCTGTGTGACAGTGCACACTCATGGTGGCTTTATGATGCTGCCTCACTGGGAAATCAGGCCGCTGGCACCATGGCCTGATATCCCACTCAGTCATATTTTCCTGACACTGGGCCAACCATTCCTTGCCCTATCCTAATAATGTTGAGTGCTTGGCTAAGAAGCGACAAGCATACATTTTTAAGTCATTGGTTTGACTCAGCCTGTGGGGTCGAATCCCACAATCTACCAAAGTGGGAGATGAACGCTCAACTCACTCGGCCATCCCGTCTGGTCCTGGTGGTCACGTGACTGCCCCTTTAAAAGGCATGATGTACGGTGTACCTATGGAACGCATTGCAAAGCCCTGCGCCATGTTGGCCTTGTCCTCAAATGGCATATCCGTTATCCAATACGAGGCGGCTCCTCTGGAATGTGAACTGTGGTTGGCTGCCCATTCTGGGCAGCTCGAGGCGCCACCTGGCGTCAGAATGTCAGCTTTAGTAAGCAGCAAGCAGGAAGGAGATTACTTTTCCGAATGCACCCGAAGCTGTAGAACTTCCCGAACGTCCCCGCTAAAACAACCCAGCAGGTTAAGCCGCAAACATAAGCTCCTGACGTTTTCTTCCACGCGCCTCCCCATTATCACCTGCTTCCCCAGGCTTTTCTGTACAACAACAACATTGACTAGTAGGTCCCTAGCCACCCGGAAGGGTGTGTTCCACCTCCCGCTAAGTCCTGATGGTATTATTGTCATGGCCCTCCGGCTGACTGTATGTGTTTCTTTGTTGTGGGTCGTTGCCTACTAGCAATATATAAAGTCTTAAAAGGGCGGAGACCGACTTGTGACAGTGCGCACTCATGTTGGCTTTATAGTGATACACCACTGGGAGACCAGGCGGCCGGCACTATGACCTAATATCCCACACAGTTAAGCATTATTCTGATGCTGAGCTAACCCACCTTTGCCAAGTAACAGGCTAAGGTGCCGACAAGTGTCAATTATATAATTCATCGGTTTGACTTTTAACTTGCTTTGGGTTCGAATGCGTGTGCTCCCAGACAGGAAGCCAGCCAGCGCTCTTACCTATTGTGCCAACCTGTTAGATCTCCTCGTACTGGTAAGCAGTCTTTGTCCTATTCTAGTGGGTAGACTCTCAAATAGTCCATTTTGTGACGTCATTAAAAGAATAGGCAGCAGTACATAGGTTTAATGTATATCAAAGGGCTTCAAATTCACTATTAGTCAAAGTAGGTGTGGCACTCTCCTTCAGGCCAGCTATTGAAGTGAACTGCGGCATTATAACATGTCATTACCATGTGCTGTCTATGAGTCTAAACATGTTTCAGTTCTATTCAGGAGAGCGCGTATTAAGCTGTGTAGATATTCCCACATCTACCTCACTTTAACAATTGAGAAGGGTCGACGCGGCTGAGTGGCCTAATAGTCATGGCTTAATGAAGGGGATGTTGAGCCTTCATTTGATGCCGAATCTTCTTCTTGGTTGTCCATCGGTCACGATTATGACAGCAACACATCATTTGTTGTGAACTTGTTGATGACTTATGAGTCCAATTTGTGCTCGGAATGTGCGGTGTCACATTTGACATGTGTGTCTAGCTGCTGTAAGAGAGTCTGGTAGATGAAGCAGACAATCTTTTCTCTCCTAACGCTTTTGCTTAGCTTGAGATATACAATATTTATGACATTCATGAATAGAAACACGCCATGAACTGCTGTCCTTGGCCACTATCTCCCAGAGAGTAGATGGTTTTAAGATATACAAACCATGGATCCTATTCAAACAGGGTAACACTGTGTTATCGTTAATCTATTGACTACCTGACTGGCTAGACAGTTTAACAGACCACGTCCATCAGCAGAATCACGAGAATATGTTGTATTTTTATTAAATATCCACTAAGTTGGCTACTTATAAAAGAAGTGAACAAGCATGAAGGCTAACTAGCTCGTGACATTAACAGTTAAGGGACAAGCTGTGCAGCGCGTCCCAATTAACAACAATTAAGGCATAACCAATAAACTGACAGGTATTCCTCCATTATTTGTGACCTGATTTGGAAAAATCACACTTTGTGAAAAGTGAAAACCAGTATATGAATCTTCTCTCTGCAATGAAGATATGTGGATTTGTTACCGGACGCAGTCGCCGAACCGGTAGAGCGCAGGCCTCCCGTGCTGAAGGTCGGGAGTTCAATTCAAGGTCGAGTTAAACCAATGACTTATACAATGTATTCTTCTTGCTTCCTCTTCATTATTAGGATAGGCCAAGAACTGGTGACTGAGTGTCAGGATAATGTGACTGAGTGGGATATCAGGTCACGATGCTAGTGGCATGGTCTCTCACTGGGGCAGCACTAACAAATCACCATGAGTGTGCACTGTCACAAGTTGGTACCCATCCTGATATGACCTTGGATATTGCCAGGACGTAAAACTCAAACAACCAACCAACCAAATGTGAATTTTACTTATTTTGCAGGTCATATTCATCGATTAAGTGGCTCCAATGTCAATCGCAATATCGATCAAATCAAAGTTCCCTCCGAGTGTATTAGATTAGGACGATGGACCTAACAAATATATCCACAAAGTATCACAGAAACTGAAAGCGTATGAGTGTGCGCATGGGGCGTATGGACGTGCGCCTTTAATAGGATCTACGATGTGAGGGGTTTGGTTGAGAAAATGCGATGTGTCCTCCAGACAAAACATTGTAAACTATGCATCTAACTATGGCGAAATTCCAACCAATCATACGATGTAGCGTTAATTGTGAAGGCTTGTGCATTTGTTACAAATAATAACACGATATTATACAAGAACTATGAGGTGAAAACAACCAGTAATATTGTACTAATATCCGCAATAAAGCGAATATCGAATTAGGGCAGGCACAGCGCAGAATATATCTTAAACTCATTTTTTTAAATGTTATCACATGTAGACAACTGAGAAGGATATTAGGGCTGCTGCTTGTATGCTCTTATTTGGTCTGTGAAGAAATAATGGGGCTCTCACACTACGACGTTTCGGCCCAACGAAGGTCGACGCGTGCCAACGTTTTTGGTTTTTGGTCGAAACGTCGGTAAACGTCGGGACGCAGAGGTACCCGTTATTAATGCGTTACGTGCGCGTTGGTAGCTGTCGGTACACGTTCACTGATAGCAACGTGTCAAAGGAAACGTCCGCGCACGTCGGTCCGTGCAGAAAGTTTTGTGCAAGCACAAAACTTTCGCCGCGGACCGACGGGCGCCGACGGGTTGGAGGGGGCGTTACGGACGCGTTAGCAACACGTTGACACACGTTGGCGGCAGGCCGGCGGAACGCTGACAGAACGCTGATCAACGTGGGCTAACGTGGGCTTTTTTTCCGCCAAACTGCGACCGTTCCATCGGCGCGTCTGCAACGTCGAATCGATGGGTAGTGGACGCGACATTGTCGTTGCTCCAGCGTATCTCGGCGCGTTGGACGTGTTGACGGCGCGCCTGGATGCGTTGGCGGCGGGTGTGGACGCGCTGCGGGCGCATCCTAAAGTGTTGCTGACGGGTATGTACGCGTTGACACGCTAATATAACTGTCACATTACGACGTTTCCGCCGGCGTGCCGGCAACGCGCAAAATATTTGCAACCAGTCATTGGGTTTCGACCTGTTGTTAACGCGTCCGTAATGCCCCCTCCAACCCGTCGGGGTGCGTCGAAAGTTTTGTGCAAGCACAAAACGATCGGCGCGCCCCGACGCACGCCGACGTGTCCATCCACACGTTGCTATCAGTCAACGTGTATCGACACGCCACTAACGCGCCGCTAACGCGTCCCGACATGTGCCGGCGTTTCGCCCAAAAAGGCGACACGTCGGCATGCGTCGACTCGCGTTGGTGAGAAAAGTCGTAGTGTGACAGCCCCATATCATGACACCAATGCGCTACTCCCACGCCGTCGGCGCGCCGGCGGAGCGCCGACAACGCGCCGATAACACGCTGATGGCACGCTGGGAACCCGCTGGCGGGGCGGGGCGTTGACACTTTCGTCCGCCACGCGTCGAACCTTGTTGGCTGCGCGCTAATAGCATGCTACTAACCCGTCCAGTTTTCTCCCAAGACGCCGACAACCTGGACGTGTCCAGCCTGCTAGCAAATATTTTGCGCGTTGGCTACACGCCGGAAAACACGTTGTATTGTGACAGGGGTATTATAGGTTGCAATTCTACCAATGCAGGCCTATTTTGGTCGGGTTATTAATAAACTATGTCACTCATTGTTAGCAAATAAGGAAGCGTGGCCGTTGTCAAATAAAGACGCCCTCTGTCCGTGTCGGTGAGCACCACCGCGATGACCGCTAGGAGCGCCACACACTAGTGTCAACGGGTCAGGTGTGCATCGGTAGCCTAGTCGCTGTGTGATTGGTTCCCACAAGTTCAATATGTGATTGCTTCCCAGCCGTTTGTTGTATGATTGGTTCCACAAGTTTGCTGTCTGATTGATTCCCACAAGTTTGCTGTGTGATTGCTTCCCAGTCGTTTGTTGTATGATTGGTTCCCACAAGTTTGCTGTGTGATTGCTTCCCAGTCGTTTGTTGTATGATTGGTTCCCACAAGTTAACTGGGTGATTTGTCCTAGAAGTTCTCTGTGTGATTTGTCCTCCAAGTTTGCTGTGTGAGTTGTCCTATAATGTCACTCTGTGAATTTGTCCTACAAGTTCACTGTCTGATTTATCCTACACGTTTCCTGTGTGATTTATCCTACAAGTTTGCTGTGTGATTTATCCTACAAGTGTTCTGTGTGATTTGTCCTACAAGTTTGCTGTGATTTGTCCTACAAGTTTGCTGTGTGATTTGTCCTACACGTTTGCTGTGTGATTTGTCCTACAAGTTTGCTGTGTGATTTGTCCTACAAGTTTGCTGTGTGATTTGTCCTACACGTTTGCTGTGTGATTTGTCCTACAAGTTTGCTGTGTGATTTGTCCTACAAGTTCGCTGCAAGCTTTGTGCTCAGTTCAGGCCATATGGACCAGGCACTCTAATCCTGGCGCGATCCCAGAGCCTTACAGGCTGCCATTAACCAGGGCCTTTAGTGCCTCAGGCATTAAATCACACTCGGTCTTAATGTGCCCTAATTGCTACCTGGAACTGAACACAGCGGCCACACTGCTCGCCACTCTGCTCGCCACAGTCGGATCACCGACCAATGTCAAATATAGTTCTGTTTATCTCCGCGTGGGGGGCCGGTGTTCCGTCCATATGAGTGTAGTCTGTGCTGCATTGTGTACACTATACGTCGCTCAGAATGCATGGTTAATAGCAAATCAAAGTAAATATGCAGCGAAGATAGTGTTTCAGGTGGAAGCTAGTTTGTGCGTTGTGTTTGAAGTTGTAGGTGTAGTTGGTAGCGCAGTTGGAAATAGTTTGTTTGCGGTGTTTGAAGTTGTACTTATAGTTGGCAATATGGTTGGGAACAATCCTGGACAATCATTCAGTTAAATTACCATTTACCAAAGGTGCGATTCGGTAAGGAATGGCTAAAGGCGCAGAGCCATATACAAGGACAGTTTATTTACAAAGAACAGGTGGGCACACTGTCTGTCCGTGGCTTAAGAAGTAACGTAGGTAAGGTACACAACGAAGGGGGGTGGGTGGAAGAAACCGGAGATGTGGGCGCTTTGCAGACTTTCTGGGAAGTGCTGACGGACAGTGATGGCCGAACCTCTGACGGAGGGTGGAGTAACGCAGGGTGTGAAAGCACTGTAGTTGTGCCTGCGTAGATAGCGTAGGTGCTTGGTGCTGGTGACCTGGTCTACATGTAGGGCAGCACTATAAAGTTGGCATGTGTGCGCACTGTCACAAGTCCGGACACGTCCTGATATGAACGTATATGTTGCTAGGACGTAAAATTCCAATAATCAGCCGACCAGCTGGAGACTAGAGAATAACGGTCGGTTGACGTACTGGAAGGCGTGGGTTCGATCCACTGCGGTGTCAAACCAAGTATTTAAAATGGTGGATCTTGGTAATAGAGGGATAGGAAAACCACCGGTTTGCTTTAGTGTGAGGCTAATGTGAAAGATGGGGTGGGCTGGTCTGTCTTCAATTACAGGCTTATTTCCTTTAACATCCAACCATGTCTCTCGAATTGTCCCAGGAATTTAATTGCTTGCCCAAAATAGAGCCTCAATAAACATGCTTTTGAATTAATTAAACGCCTACCACACCCAATCAAGATGGCCATTCATGTAATTAGAGACCCACCAGTCTCGTTTAATGGAAACCTTTTATTTTGAATGTCCTGACGTAACTTGAAGCATATTATCTACATCATTTGTAATAATTATTGCGATGTTTCGGTAAATTGTACCAATTGATCCAAATTAAGTAGTTCGAGCATTTCTGATGACGGAAATACTCATTGTTTATTCCCACCATCCATACCACTCGCCACACATAATTAACTGAGCACATATCTTATGTATCTACACATCTTGTACCTTATACCATAACACTCACCCCGCATCATTAAATGAGCACATATCTCATGTATGTACACATGTTGTATATTATACCATAACACTCACCATGCATCATTAACTAAGCCCATATCTCATGTATCTACACATGTTGTATATTATACCATACCACTCACCATGCACCATTAATTAAGCCCATATCTCATGTATCTACAGATGTTGTACCTTATACCATAACACTCACCACGCATCATTAACTGAGCACATATCCCATGTATCTACACATGTTGTATATTATACCATAACACTCACCATGCATCATTAACTAAGCACATATCTTATGTATGTACACATGTTGTATATTATACCATAACACTCACCATGCATCATTAACTAAGCCCATATCTCATGTATGTACACATGTTGTATATTATACCATAACACTCACCATGCATCATTAACTAAGCCCATATCTCATGTATCTACACATGTTGTATATTATACCATAACACTCACCCCACATCAGGAACTAAGCCCATATGTCATGTATGTACACATGTTGTATAATATACCATAACACTCACCACACATCATTAACTGAGCACATATCTCATGTATATACACATGTTGTATATGATACCATAACACTCACCATGCATCATTAACTAAGCCCATATCTCATGTATCTACAGATGTTGTACATTATACCATAACACTCACCACGCATCATTAACTGAGCACATATCCCATGTATCTACACATTTTGTACATTATACCATAACACTCACCACCCATCATTAACTAGGCACATATCTCATGTATCTACACATGTTGCACATTATACCATAACACTCACCCCACATCATTAACTTAGCACATATCTCATGTATCTACATATGTTGTACATTATACCATAACACTCACCCCACATCAGTAACTAAGCACATATCTCATGTATCTACACATGTTGTACATTATACCATAACACTCACCCCACATCAGTAACTAAGCACATATCTCATGTATCTACACATGTTGTACATTATACCATAACACTCACCCCACACCATTAACTAAGCACATATCTCATGTATCTACACATGTTGTACATTATACCATAACACTCACCCCACATCATTAACTAAGCACATATTGCATGTATCTACACATGTTGTACATTATACCATAACACTCACCCCACATCATTAACTAAGCACATATCTCATGTATCTACACATGTTGTACATTATACCATAACACTCACCATGCATCAGTAACTAAGCCCATATCTCATGTATCTACACATGTTGCATAGTATACCATAACACTCACCACGCATCAGTAACTAAGCACACATCTCATGTATATACACATGTTGTATATTCTACCATAACACTCACCATGCATCAGTAACTGAGCACATATCTCATGTATCTACACATGCTGTATATTATACCATAACACTCACCACGCATCATTAACTGAGGACATACCTCATGTATCTACACATGTTGTATAGTATACCATAACAGTCACCACACACCATTAACTAAGCACATATATCATGTATCTACACATGTTGTATATTATACCATAACACTCACCATGCATCATTAACTAAGCACATATCTCATGTATCTACACATGTACCTCATACCATAACACTCACCACGCATCAGTAAATAAGCACATCTCTCATGTATCAACACATGTTGTATATAATACCATAACACTGACCATGCATCAGTAACTGAGCACATATCCCATGTATCTACACATCTACCTTATACCATAACACTCACCACGCATCCTTAAATACGCACATATCTCATGTATCAACACATGTTGTATATTATACCATAACAGTCATCACGCATCAGTATCTAAGCACATATCTCATGTATCAACACAGGTTGTATATAATACCATAGCACTCACCATGCATCAGTAACTGAGCACATATCTCATGTATCTACACATGTTGTATTGTATACCATAACACTCACCCCACATCATTAACTAAGCCCATATCTCATGTATCTACACCTGTTGTATATTATACCATAAAACTCACCATGCATCATTAACTAAGCACATATCTCATGTATCTACACATGTTGTACCTTATACCATAACAGTCAGGACACATCAGTAACTAAACCCATATCTCATGTATGTACACATGTTGTATCTTATACCCTAACACTCACCCCGCATCATTAACTAAGCACATATCTCATGTATTTACACATGTTGTATATTATACCATAACACTTGCCACACATAATTAACTGAGCCCATATCTCATGTATCTACACATGTTGTACCTTATACCAGAACACTCACCATGCATCAGTAACTAAGCCCATATCTCATGTATGTACACATGTTGTATAGTATACCATAACACTCACCCCGCATCATTAACTGAGGACATATCTCATTTATGTACACATGTTGTATATTATACCATAACAGTCACCACGCATCAGTAACTAAGCCCATATCTCATGTATGTACACATGTTGTATATTATACCATAACAGTCACCCCGCCTCATTAACTATGCACATATCTCATGTATCTACACATGTTGTACCTTATACCATAACACTCACCATGCATAATTAACTGAGCACATATCTCATGTATGTACACATGTTGTATATTATACCATAACAATCACCACACATCATTAACTAAGCAGATATCTCATGTATCTACACATGTTGTATATTATGCCATAACACTCGCCACACATGATTAACTGAGCCCATATCTCATGTATCTACCCATGTTGTACCTTATACCATAACAATCACCATGCATCAGTAACTAAGCCCATATCTTATGTATGTACACATGTTGTATATTATACCATAACACTCACCCCACATCATTAACTAAGCACATATCCCATGTATCTACACATGGTGTACCTTATTCCATAACACTCACCATGCATCAGTAACTAAGTCCATAGCCCATAACTGAGCACATATCTCATGTATGTACATATGTTGTATATTATACCATAACAGTCACCACGCATCAGTAACTACGCCCATATCTCATGTATGTACACATGTTGTATATTATGCCATAACAGTCACCCCGCATCATTAAATAAGCACATATCTCATGTATCTACACATGTTGTACCTTATACCATAACACTCACCACACATCATTAATTGAGCACATATCTCATGTATGTACACATGTTGTATATTATACCATAACAGTCACCACGCATCAGTAACTAAGCACATATCTCATGTATGTACACATGTTGTATATTATACCATAACAGTCACCACGCATCAGTAACTAAGCACATATCCCATGTATCTACACATGTTGTACCTTATTCCATAACACTCACCATGCATCAGTAACTAAGCCCATATCTCATGTATCTACACATGTTGTATATTATATCATAACACTCACCCCGCATCAGTAACTAAGCCCATATCTCATGTATCTACACATGTTGTATATTATGCCATAACAGTCACCACGCATCATTAACTGAGCACATATCCCATGTATCTACACATGTTGTATATTATACCATAACACTCACCCCGCATCATTAACTAAGCACATATCTCATGTATCTACACATGTTGTACCTTATACCATAACACTCACCACGCATCATTAACTGAGCACATATCTCATGTATGTACACATGTTGTATATTATACCATAACACTCACCCCACATCATTACCTAAGCACATATCTCATGTATCTACACATGTTGTACCTTATGCCATAACACTCACGATGCATCAGTAACTAAGCCCATATCTCATGTATCTACGCATGTTGTATATTACACCATAACACTCACCCCGCATCATTAACTGAGCACATATCTCATGTATGTACACATGTTGTATATTATACCATAACACTCACCCCACATCATTAACTGAGCACATATCTCATGTGTCTACACATGTTGTATATTATACCATAACACTCACCACGCATCAGTAACTAAGCCCATATCTCATGTATCTACACATCTTGTTTATTATACCATAACAGTCACCCCGCACCATTAACTAAGCACATATCTCATGCATCTACACATGTTGTATATAATACCATAACACTCACCACGCATCATTAACTGAGCACATATCTCATGTATGTACACATGTTGTATATTATACCATAACAGTCACCATGCATCATTAACTGAGCACATATCTCATGTATGTACACATGTTGTATATTATACCATAACACTCACCATGCATCATTAACTAAGCCCATATCTCATGTATCTACACATGTTGTATATTATACCATAACAGTCACCATGCATCATTAACTAAGCACATATCTCATGTATCTACACATGTTGTATATTATTCCATAACAGTCACCCCGCATGATTAACTAAGCACATATCTCATGTATCTACACATGTTGTACATTATAACATAAGACTCACCATGCATCATTAACTGAGCACATATCTCATGTATGTACACATGTTGTATATTATACCATAACACTCACCCCACATCATTAACTAAGCACATATCTCATGTATCTACACATGTTGTACCTTATGCCATACCACTCACGATGCATCAGTAACTAAGCCCATATCTCATGTATCTACGCATGTTGTATATTATACCATAACACTCACCCCGCATCATTAACTGAGCACATATCTCATGTATGTACACATGTTGTATATTATACCATAACACTCACCACGCATCATTAACTAAGCACATATCTCATGTATCTACACATGTTGTATATTATACCATAACACTCACCCCACATCATTAACTGAGCACATATCTCATGTGTCTACACATGTTGTATATTATACCATAACACTCACCAGGCATCAGTAATTAAGCCCATATCTCATGTATCTACACATCGTGTTTATTATACCATAACAGTCACCCCGCATCATTAACTAAGCACATATCTCATGTATCTACACATGTTGTATAGTATACCATAACACTCACCACGCATCATTAACTGAGCACATATCTCATGTATGTACAGATGTTGTATATTATACCATAACAGTCACCATGCATCATTAACTGAGCACATATCTCATGTATGTACACATGTTGTATATTATACCATAACACTCACCATGCATCATTAACTAAGCCCATATCTCATGTATCTACACATGTTGTATATTATACCATAACAGTCACCATGCATCATTAACTAAGCACATATCTCATGTATCTACACATGTTGTATATTATACCATAACAGTCACCCCGCATGATTAACTAAGCACATATCTCATGTATCTACACATGTTGTACATTATAACATACCACTCACCATGCATCATTAACTGAGCACATATCTCATGTATCTACACATGTTGTATATTATACCATAACACTCACCACACATCAGTAACTAAGCACATATCTCATGTATCTACACATGTTGTACATTATACCATAACACTCACCACGTGTAATTAACTAAGCACATATCTCATGTATCTACACATGTTGTATAGTATACCATAACAGTCACCACGCATCAGTAACTAAGCACATATCTCATGTATCTACACATGTTGTATATTATTATACCATAACACTCACCACGCATCATTAACTGAGCACATATCTCATGTATCTACACATGTTGTATATTATTATACCATAACACTCACCATGCATCATTAACTAAGCACATATCTCATGTATCTACACATGTTGTACATTATACCATAACACTCACCACGCATCATTAACTAAGCACATATCTCATGTATCTACACATGTTGTATATTATTATACCATAACACTCACCACGCATCATTAACTAAGCACATATCTCATGTATCTACACATGTTGTATATTATTATACCATAACACTCACCACGCATCAGTAACTAAGCACATATCTCATGTATCTACACATGTTGTATATTATTATACCATAACACTCACCATGCATCAGTAACTAAGCACATATCTAATGTATCTACACATGTTGTATATTATACCATAACAGTCACCACGCATCAGTAACTAAGCCCATATCTCATGTATCTACACATGTTGTATATTATACCATAACACTCACCACGCATCATTAACTGAGCACATATCCCATGTATGTACACATGTTGTATATAATACCATAACAGTCACCATGCATCATTTACTGAGCACATATCTCATGTATCTACACATGTTGTACATTATAACATAACATTCACCACACAGCATTATGTAAGCACATATCTCATGTATCTACACATGTTGTACATTATACCATAACACAGGCAGCTATCAATCCGTCCATACACTTAACGTCAAACTTCTTCCTGTTGACCTCTGCCATTTACTTTATCACGTGTCCTGCACACAACCCCTGTTGGAATTATACGTCCTGTTAACATGCATAGTCATAGTTCGAATCCTGGTCGAGTGAAATCAATGACTTAAAAATGTATATTTGTCATTTCCTAACCTGGCGCTTGGCCTTATTAGCATGGGGCAAGGACTGGTTGGCTCAGTGTCAGGATAATGTCACTGAGAGGGATATTGGGTCATGGTGCCAGCAGCTTCAATGGGGCAGCACTATAACCTCGCCATGAGTGCGCACTGCCACAAGTTGGGACCCTCCTGATACGACCTTAGATGTTGCCACGACGTAAACTCCAACAACCCAACCAATATTTACACAGATCCTCACTAAAGCATTACCTGTGTGTGCTGCTACAATAGTACAATTGTATCATTACACACAATGTTTATCCCGGTCTCCTGCATGTCTCCGGGTGTCATTCCTTATCCATGCATCAGGACAGTTTAATGGTCAAATACGGTAATATAGGAGGCTCGAAGCCTGATGCTACATACCCCACAACATGAATTTGTTCGATGAATACAATTACATTTACTAAAAATATAAGTCAACAGAAAGCCGCCTCTGGTTAACATGACGCCAAAACTTAAGAACGCATTTTAATGTGCTTACTGCTGATTGTACACGCAGTAGTGTCCGACAGGAACTACCATGTTCCTTTGTATTGTGAACCATTGATTTGCTCCTGTGGAGAATTCTGTGAATATATTTGTACACCAAAACTAGAGACAAACTACTGAATGGAGTTTTAATTGGCACTCCTACAATTCACTTTGTCCATAGAACTAACAGAGTTCCATTCTCTCCTTAAACTGAGTTCCTCCACCGTCGTCACAAAGGGACTTGGTGGTGGAAATCCTCTAGTAAACCTGTTCCGCAAGGCGTGTTGCATGTTGAGCTGCTAACCACACCATTAATTCATATGCTACCGTCAGATGGCGCGTTTACGGTGGAAAATTCTATATAAACCCGTTTTCCAATGGAGCCTGCTGCATAGCGAGACAATAATTCTACCACTCCGTCTGAGGGCCAGTTGGTGGTGGAAATCTCTTATTGGATTCGCAAATAAAAGCCGATGGTTTGATTTTGGGTAATTTGTCAGATATGCGTATTGGTGCCTGCCTAGAAGCAGACCACTTCGATCCACAGGTCGCTCACTGCCTCCCTCAGGGACCTCAGATAACAATTAAATGTTATAGGAGTTATTAAACATTTTTATAATATCAGCAATATTTCAAATAGTTGGTTGGCTGTTGGTGTTTTACGTCCCGGCAAAATTTAAGGTCATATCAGGACGGGCATTACAAATATACTAGATAACAATTAAAATTACAAGACAATTACATAATGAATAATACACGTAAAGTAAATTGATGCATTCCATTATTTGAACCACACATATTGTTGATGTCCAATAGAGGGAAAGCACGTGACTACAATTAAGGTGTCTCCAGGCGCAGCATCAGGCCGGTAGAGTGGCCTATTTGTAGCGCTGTAAGGAGGTAAGGACTTGCCGCCAATAACTCCTCTGTTCCAGTTTGACCCCGATGAAGAACCACACACCGCCTCATGCCGCCAGTCATGCTCACCGACACCCACAATGCACATGCCCCTGGCGGCCTTACACGCCGGACTTCCGGTTCCAATCTCACCATCATGTCGCCGATACTCTATTTCCGGTTTGATAGGTGAGTTGCTCGTCATTAAACAACCCGGCTCCTCATTGCCAGCTCATGCGAGGCGAATCAAGATGGGATGTGCATTGTCTGCTCATACCGGAAGGTGTTCTAAGATAAGAATGCCTGGTGTCGAAGTACATCCGTTTAGGGTGTATACACCGGAGACCGAAGGAGACGGAGGCGAGCTGGGAGTCAAAGGTTCAGTTTATTCAGCCAATCGAGAGAAGGAGAGCCCCGAACAGCCCTCCATGCTATGAAGAGTAACAAGTAAGAGTAAAGAAAGAACAAGAACATGAGATAAAGGAAAATAGATGCAAGGTTGGGTGGGTGGAAAAATGGGGAAGTATGGTCAGGTTCACAGCTGGAGGAGGAGTGGCTCCAGGCAGGGCGGGAGGTGGCGAGAAATCGGGGAGGATTGAGGGCGCCACCGGACCTTTTCCACAAGGCGTGTTGCATGTTGAGCTGCTAACCACACCATTAGTTCATACGCTACCGTCAGGTGGTTCGTTCGCGGTGGAAAATCCTATATAAACCTTTTTTTCCAATGGAGCATGCCGCATAGTGAGACATTAATTCTACCACTGCCTTCTCTGGATTGGCTGAATAAATTGAACCTTTGACTCCCAGCTCGCCTCCGTCTCCTTCGCTCACCGGTGAGATGTCGGGGCAGGCGAGGAAGGAGCCTCGGAGTGAGAGAGGGGACTCTTCCGCTGCCACGATTCAAACGCGATGCATGCATTATGATAAATTCTCAAAAAGAACAGGGTAATTTGTAGTTTGAGTAATTGTACATCTTGCGCTGATCATTGAATACAACTCTGAGAGGGGAGGATGATTGTGTGGTCATTGCGTTTAGAGACGCTAAAGGCCACCCACAAACAAATGCTTGTTGAGACCTTCACACAATGATCATGGAGCCCCAGCATTGCTACACCGTCCATCCGCATCAAGCTATCAAGAGAGATAAATAAAGAAACAAAGACGACCCGACCAAAGTGTAAGGTTGGCTTCTTCATTAGGAAGAGCACATGGTATGATTGTGAGGCAAATGCCTTTCGTTAAGCCGAATGTTGGCCCTAACCGAGCATCGCTGTTCACACTATTAAAGGCACTGTCACATGAGGAAGGAACTGTGCGTATTCACAATTATTATGATCAGATACGGTGAGTCATAATTTGACTAGCTTGAAAATCATATTCTTTTTGAAGATTTATACTGCCTCTCATGGATAAGTCTGAATAGGCTTGTTTTCACCATTAGACAGTTTGTCAATAGAAAGCCCGAGCCTACGGTTTTACCAACCCTAGGGATTTTTAACGTCCCACACCACAAAGACATGGTATGATAGCAACCAGCCTTTGATGATGCTGTAAGTTATACACAGCGAAGGAAATCCAAATTGGTAGAGGTGGGGGGGGGATGGGGAATCGAACCACCGACCTATAGGAGTTAGTTAGGGCTCAACCATGGTCTGATGGTTGCTGTGGTCAAACTGTGGTTATAAGCGTCATTCAGCACTAATGAGTCTCCTCAGTGATGAAGGGTGGGCGATATTACAGATTTGGAAAGTAGTGCAGGCCCTACAATCATTGAAAGTACATTTGAAGCTATTGTTTAGACTTCATAACCTATGTAAGTCCACCATCTCCTTCCATATATGACGTCATATAACTACTATTAATAGCTACGTGGTCCTCATAGTCTAAAATTGCCAGCCAGACCCAATGATGACTGTACTTTCCTATATTCCGATATGTTATTCAGTATTTTACTGTACTTTCCTATATTCTGATATGTTATTCAGTATTTTACTGTACTTTCCTATATTCCGATATGTTATTCAGTATTTTACTGTACTTTCCTATATTCTGATATGTTATTCAGTATTTTACTGTACTTTCCTATATTCCGATATGTTATTCAGTATTTTACTGTAATTTCATATATTCCGATATGTTATTCATTATTTTGCTGTACTTTCCTATATTCTGATATGTTATTCAGTATTTTGCTGTAATTTCATATATTCCGATATGTTATTAATTATTTTACTGTACTTTCTTATATTCCGATATGTTATTCATTATTTTACTGTAATTTCCTATATTCTGATATGTTATTCAGTATTTTACTGTACTTTCCTATATTCCGATATGTTATTCAGTATTTTTCTGTATTTTCCGATATGTTATTAAATATGTTATTGTATGTTCCTATTCTCTAACTCTTAGTTGATTTCTGGTCATGAATAGATGCCAGATCTGGAGCCGTGAATCTGGCCTTAGCTGCCATCACCAATGCCTCTCTATAACCACAGGACAAGCACTGAGCCAAGTCAGCGAGTCTGTAAGTGTAACTAAATATAAATAGCAATAACTTCCTCATGCTATGTTATGGCATTTATGTATTCAATGAAACATTCCCGGAGAATTACTGTATAACAACAACTTGCCTAATAACTCTCCGCGTTAGTACGAGTAATGCACATGTAGCTGGTTCTGTCAGTAGTGTCAGTGTGGACACTATGGTGCAGTTGGTCGGTCAGTATGAGTAATGCACACGTAGCTGGTTCTGTCAGTAGTGTCAGTGTGGACACTATGGTGCAGTTGGTCGGTTAGTACGAGTAATGCACACATAGCTGGTTCTGTCAGTAGTGTCAGTGTGGACACTATGGTGCAGTTGGTCGGTTAGTACGAGTAATGCACATGTAGCTGGTTCTGTCGGTAGTGTCAGTGTGGACTATGGTGCAGTTGGTCGGTTAGTACGAGTAATGCACACATATCTGGTTCTGTCAGTAGTGTCAGTGTGGACACTATGGTGCAGTTGGTCGGTTAGTACGAGTAATGCGCACATAGCTGGTTCTGTCAGTAGTGTCAGTGTGGACACTATGGTGCAGTTGGTCGGTTAGTAGGAGTAATGCACACATAGCTGGTTCTGTCAGTAGTGTCAGTGTGGACACTATAGTGCAGTTGGTCGGTTAGTACGAGTAATGCACATGTAGCTGGTTCTGTCGGTAGTGTCAGTGTGGACTATGGTGCAGTTGGTCGGTTAGTACGAGTAATGCACACATAGCTGGTTCTGTCAGTAGTGTCAGTGTGGACACTATGGTGCAGTTGGTCGGTTAGTACGAGTAATGCACACGTAGCTGGTTCTGTCAGTAGTGTCAGTGTGGACACTATGGTGCAGTTGGTCGGTTAGTACGAGTAATGCACACGTAGCAGGTTCTGTCAGTAGTGTCAGTGTGGACACTATGGTGCAGTTGGTCGGTTAGTACGAGTAAGGCACACGTAGCTGGTTCTGTCAGTAGTGTCAGTGTGGACACTATGGTGCAGTTGGTCGATTAGTACGAGTAATGCGCGCGTAGCTGGTTCTGTCAGTAGTGTCAGTGTGGACACTATGGCGCAGTTGGTCGGTTAGTACGAGTAATGCACACGTGGCAGGTTCTGTCAGTAGTGTCAGTGTGGACACTATGGTGCAGTTGGTCGGTTAGTACGAGTAATGCACACATAGCTGGTTCTGTCAGTAGTGTCAGTGTGGACACTATGGTGCAGTTGGTCGGTTAGTACGAGTAATGCACACATAGCTGGTTCTGTCAGTAGTGTCAGTGTGGACACTATGGTGCAGTTGGTCGGTTAGTACGAGTAATGCACACGTATCTGGTTCTGTTGGTAGTGTCAGTGTGGACTATGGTGCAGTTGGTCGGTTAGTATGAGTAATGCACATGTAGCTGGTTCTATCAGTAGTGTCAGTGTGGACACTATGGTGCAGTTGGTCGGTTAGTACAAGTAAGGCACACGTAGCTGGTTCTGTCAGTAGTGTCAGTGTGGCCACTATGGTGCAGTTGGTCGGTTAGTACGAGTAATGCACATGTAGCTGGTTCTGTCAGTAGTGTCAGTGTGGACACTACGGTGCAGTTGGTCGGTTAGTATGAGTAATGCACACATATCTGGTTCTGTCAGTAGTGTCAGTGTGGACACTATGGTGCAGTTGGTCGGTTAGTACGAGTAATGCACACGTAGCTGGTTCTGTCAATAGTGTCAGTGTGGACACTATGGTGCAGTTGGTCGGTTAGTACGAGTAATGCACACGTAGCTGGTTCTGTCAGTACTGTCAGTGTGGACACTATGGTGCAGTTGGTCGGTTAGTACGAGTAATGCACACGTAGCTGGTTCTGTCAGTAGTGTCAGTGTGGAGACTGTGCTGCAGTTGGTCGGTTTGGGTGTTGGATGTTTATGTCCTGGCAACATCTGTGGTCATATCAAGACGTGCAGTACACACCGGTAGAGCATTTAGCGATAAGAGACACTATGCAGGAAAGGTGTATTATCATTAGTGATGGAACAGAGCATTTAGTGATGGTTGACCACCATTAATTAGGGCCGAGACCATTTAAAGAACGTTGATTAGCACTACTGAGGGCATGCAACATTGAGAGAAGGTTGATTTGCACTAGTGAGGGCACACAACATTGAGAGAAGGTTGATTTGCACTAACTGAGGGCACACAACATTGAAAGAAGGTTGATTTGCGCTACTGAGGGCACATACCATTGAAAGAAGGTTGATTAGCACTACTGAGGGCACATTACATTGAAAGAAGGTTGATTAGCATTACTGATGGCACATACCATTGAAAGAAGTTTGATTAGTACTACTGAGGGCACTCAACATTGAGAGAAGATGGATTAGCACTACTGAGGGCACTCAACATTGAAAGAAGGTTGATTAGCACTACTGAGGGCACACCACATTGAGAGAAGGTTGATTAGCAATACTGAGGGCACACCACATTGAAAGAAGGTTGATTAGCACTACTGAGGGCACACCACATTGAACGAAGGTTGATTAGCACTACTGAGGACACATACGATTGAAAGAAGGTTGATTAGCACTACTGAGGGCACACAACATTGAGAGAAGGTTGATTTGCACTACTGAGGGCACATATCATTGAAAGAAGGTTGATTTGCACTAACTGAGGGCACACAACATTGAAAGAAGGTTGATTAGCACTACTGAGGGCACATACCATTGAAAGAAGGTTGATTAGTACTACTGAGGGCACACCACATTGAGAGAAGGTTGATTAGCACTACGGATGGCACACAATATTGAGAGCACGTTGATTAGCACTCCTGAGGGCACATAGCATTGGCAGAAGGTTGATTTGCACTACTGAGGGCACTCAACATTGAAAGAAGGTTGATTAGCACTACTGAGGGCACATACCATTGAAAGAAGGTTGATTAGTACTACTGAGGGCACACCACATTGAGAGAAGGTTGATTAGCACTACTGAAGGCACACAACCTTGAGAGAAGGTTGATTTGCACTATTGAGGGCACACCACATTGAAAGAAGGTTGATTAGCACTACTTAGGGCACACCACATTGAAAGAAGGTTGATTTGCACGACTGATGGCACACACCATTGAAATAAGGTTGATTAGCACTACTGAGGGCACACTGCATTGAAATAAGGTTGATTAGCACTACTGATGGCACACCACATTGAAAGAAGGTTGAGTAGCACTAATTGAGGGCACACCACATTGACATAAGGTTGATTAGCACTACTGAGGGCACACCGCATTGAAATAAGGTTGATTAGCACTACTGAGGGCACACCACATTGAACGAAGGTTGAGTAGCACTAATTGAGGGCACACCACATTGAGAGAAGGTTGATTAGCAATACTGAAGGCACACAACATTGAGAGAAGGTTGATTTGCACTACTGAGGGCACACCACATTGAAAGAAGGTTGATTAGCACTACTTAGGGCACACCACATTGAAAGAAGGTTGATTTGCACTACTGATGGCACACAGCATTGAAAGAAGGTTGATTAACACTAGTGAGGGCACACCGCATTGAAATAAGGTTGATTAGCACTACTGATGGCACACCACATTGAAAGAAGGTTGAGTAGCACTAATTGAGGGCACACCACATTGAAAGAAGGTTGATTAGCACTACTGAGGGCACACCGCATTGAAATAAGGTTGATTAGCACTACTGAGGGCACACCACATTGAACGAAGGTTGAGTAGCACTAATTGAGGGCACACCACATTGAGAGAAGGTTGATTAGCACTACTGAAGGCACACAACATTGAGAGAAGGTTGATTTGCACTACTGAGGGCACACCACATTGAAAGAAGGTTGATTAGCACTACTTAGGGCACACCACATTGAAAGAAGGTTGATTTGCACTACTGATGGCACACAACATTGAAATAAGGTCTATTATCACTACTGAGGGCACACCGCATTGAAATAAGGTTGATTAGCACTACTGATGGCACACCACATTGAAAGAAGGTTGAGTAGCACTAATTGAGGGCACACCACATTGAAAGAAGGTTCATTAGCACTACTGAGGGCACACCACATTGAAAAAAGGTTGATTAGCACTACTGAGGGCACACAAAATTGAAAGAATGTTGATTAGCTCTACTGAGGGCACATACAATTGAAAGAAGGTTGATTAGCACTACTGAGGGCACACACCATTGAGAGAAGGTTGATTAGCACTACTGAAGGCACACAACATTGAGAGAAGGTTGATTTGCACTACTGAGGGCACACCACATTGAAAGAAGGTTGATTAGCACTACTTAGGGCACACCACATTGAAAGAAGGTTGATTTGCACTACTGATGGCACACAACATTGAAAGAAGGTTGATTAGCACTACTGAGGGCACACCGCATTGAAATAAGGTTGATTAGCATTACTGAGGGCACACCACATTGCAAGAAGGTTGATTAGCACTACTGAGGGAACACCACATTGAAAGAAGGTTGATTAGAACTACTGAGGGCACACCACATTGAAAGAAGGTTGATTATCACTACTGAGGGCACTCAACATTGAAAGAAGGTTGATTGCCATTAGTGAGGGCAAACAACGTTTAAAGAAGTGTAATTACCTTAGGGAGGGCACATACCATATAGATAAGGCTAGTGAGAGCTCACCATATTAGCAAATGTTGGTTAATATTAGTTAGGGAACACAATATTTAGCGATGGTTGATTACCATTTGTGAGAGAACACACTATTTGAAGAAGTTTGATTACCATTATTAAGAGCACTCAAAGTTTACTGATGGTTGATTACCTTAAATAAGGTAAACACCAGTGACTGATGGATGATTACTTTAAATAAGGTAAACACCATTTACTGATGGTTGATTACCTTAAATAAGGTAAACAACATTGACTGATGGTTGATTACTTTAAATAAGGTAAACAACGTTTACTGATGGTTGATTACCTTAAATAAGGTAAACAACGTTTGCTGATGGTTGATTACCTTAAATCAGGTAAACAACATTTACTGATGGTTGATTACCTTATATAAGGTAAGCAACATTTACTGATGGTTGATTACCTTAAATAAGGTAAAAAACATGTACTGATGGTTGATTACCCTAAATAAGGTAAACAACATTCATTGATGGTTGATTACCTTAAATAAGGTAAAGAACAGTGACTGATGGATGATTACTTTAAATAAGGTAAACAACATTTACTGATGGTTGATTACCTTAAATAAGGTAACAATGCTTACTGATGGTTGATTACCTTAGATAAGGTAATCAACATTTACTGATGGTTGATTACCTTGAATAAGGTAAATAACAGTGACTGATGGATGATTACTTTAAATAAGGTAAACAACGTTTACTGATGGTTGATTACCTTAAATAAGGTAAACAACGTTTGCTGATGGTTGATTACCTTAACTCAGGTAAACAACATTTACTGATGGTTGATTACCTTAACTAAGGTAAACAACATTTACTAATGGTTGATTACCTTAAATAAGGTAAACAACGTTTACTGATGGTTGATTACCTTAAATAAGGTAAACAACATTTACTGATGGTTGATTACCCTAAATAAGGTAAACAGCATTTACTGATGATTGATTACTTTTCGGGAAGGAAAACAACATTTATTAATAGTTGCTTAAACTTTTCTTGAGGGCAAACAACGTTTATTGAGGATCATTACAGGCGTTACGACAAACAACATTTAGTACTAGTTGATTACAAACAACATTCAGTCAAGGTAGTTTATCCTTAATGACGACACATAATAATGAAATATGGTTATCCTTAAGGAGGTCAATCGACATTTAATAATACAAATAGAACGTCAACACCATTTACTGTGCAGTAGGCAGTGTGCCAAATACCTCTGTCATCCTGAGAGTTAACAGCAGGCCAAGACGCCTCATTAACCCCCATCCACTCTAATTAATACCAATTCAACCTTAATTTCCTGTTCGTGACTTCGCCAATGCTTTCCCTTCCTGCGACCTCTTTGAATCGATTCTTGTCCATTCACTTTTAAGTGACATTTTAATTAATATAAAGGTAATTAAACTAACAGGTCTTTGATGTCCATGAGAGCATTCGGGACATTGTCTGGGCTTGGGGAGGTTGATTAGCACTACTGATGGCACACCACATTGAAAGAAGGTTGAGTAGCACTAATTGAGGGCACACCACATTGACAGAAGGTTGATTAGCACTACTGAGGGCACACCGCATTGAAATAAGGTTGATTAGCACTACTGAGGGCACACCACATTGAACGAAGGTTGAGTAGCACTAATTGAGGGCACACCACATTGAGAGAAGGTTGATTAGCACTACTGAAGGCACACAACATTGAGAGAAGGTTGATTTGCACTACTGAGGGCACACCACATTGAAAGAAGGTAGATTAGCTTGGGGAGGTTTTCGTGCTGAAGCTGATTTAGCAGTTGAAGCTGACCCACATACCGTCCATGTTGTGTTGCCTTAAGCCTGTCTCACACAGAACGACAAATTGTCTTGGATCTCACCACTCTGGTTTCAAGGACTACACACCTGTATGTGTTGATGCGCTAAGCCTGTCTCACACAACACAACCATTTGTCTTGATTCTCACCACTCTGGTTTCAAGGACTATACACCTCTATGTGTTGTTGCTCTAAGCCTGTCTCACACAGCAAAACAATTTGTCTTGATTCTCACCACTCTGGTTTCAAGGACTACACACCTCTATGTGTTGATGCTCTAAGCCTGTCTCACACAGAACAACAATTTGTCTTGGATCTCACCACTCTGGTTTCAAGGACTACACACCTGTATGTGTTGTTGCTCTAAGCCTGTTTCACACAGCACAACACTTTGTCTTGGATTTCATCATTCTGGTTTCAAAGACTACACACCTTTATGTGTTGCTGCCCTAAGCCTGTCTCACCCAGCACAACAATTTGTCTTGGATCTCACCACTCTGGTTTCAAGGAGTACACACCTTTATGTGATGATGCTCTAAGCCTGTCTCACACAGCACAACAATTTGTCTTAGATTTCATCATTCTGGTTTCAAGGACTGCATACCTTTATGTGTTGCTGCCCTAAGCATGTCTCACATAGGGCAACACTTTCTCATGGATCTCCGAATGGACCAGACATGGTGGCCGAATCGCTAGAGAGCAGGATTCCTGTGCAGAAGGTCGGGATTTCGAATCCCGGCCGAGTCAAACCGATAACTTATAGAATTGATTATTGTCGCTACCTAGCCTTGCGCTCGCCATTATTAGGGTGGGGCAAGGACTCGTTAGCACACTATCAGGATAATGTGCCTGCCTGGGATATTGGGTCGTGGTGTTGGTGGCCTGGTATCTCAGTGGGGCAGCATTATAAAGTCGCCATGAGTGCGCGCTGTCACAAGTCGGCGGCCCTCCTAATATGACCTTAGAAGTTGCTAGGACCTAAAACCCAAATCACCAAATCACTTCAAATAGATAACAACGATCAATCTAATAGATTTATCTCAAATATAGGGCATAAACTTAAAGCTACTGGCTTCTGGAACTTTAGCATATTCGCACACAGGCATGTATTGATAGATTTCCAGTCGATCCATTGAACTGCCACTACCTGTACGCCGATAGTGTTTGGCCAGTGCCCCAGGGCATCACTGTCCTGTGGACACATTGTTCATGGCATGCTCCCGTATACAACTACATTCATGGGGTTGCACTATCCAGACACTATGATTATTCTGATACAAGTTTATTTAAAAACCTCTTGTTGATTTTACACTATTATACACGTGAATGAATGTAACATGATATGGCGGAAGACCAGTGCTTGACAAAACTAATGTTACATGTTTGCACTTCAAATATCTCAAGAGTTAGTAATATAAATGAAAATTGACTTCAAACTCAAGTAAAGTAGAGTATAATGTCCAATGTAATATATTTATCTCATAACAATGACAGAAATGCAAAGCAATCGGACTATGCAACCTTAATTGATGAAAACATCAAGCAAATTGGCCAATACCAAAAGAGATGTCCATCATTTTGTCGCCTCACCTTGGCTATCTTGAAGTGAAGCCGAAATGATGTTAGTGTCTTGCCCTTCCGTGATATTGTACCAATATGGCCATATTTCCTTAGAATTTCTGAAGACTGTTTCCATGGTGATCAGATTCCTGCATGAAGGCAGCTCTCCTTGTGAATCTGACCCATTGGCAACGGTTATATCAAATATCCCCTGTTTTGGGTTTACCTTCCTAGCACCATCTGAGGTAATATCAGTAAATGTACCGATTTGTGATAGTGTGCTTTGTGCTAATATGGGCCAGGAGCAGCATGACACGATATCCCACTCAGTCACATATTACCATACAAACAGTCCTATGTCATAGAAAATAGCCGTCCGGATTTGAACTTAGTTATTGCTAGGATGTGCAGCACCAAGAACCGTCAATCAGAACAGAGATAACCTACCTACCTGTAAAGTGTTACCTAGCTTACATCTCTCCAACAGCTGAGGAGAGTCGTTAGGACCGAGTGACCCCAATATTCACACCACAAGCATTCATGCGATCAGCCTTAATTGCGTCCTATAAGCAATTCCCGGAGAATTGGTCGCTGTACATAAACTGTGTGAATAGTCATATTCGATCATGATTGACCAGACGGCATGGTCTAATGAGTTCAGCATACGCCTCCTCTTTTGCTAGGTTGTGGGATTCAAAGCCACAGGTTCGAACGCTGGTCGAGTCAAACTAATGACTTAACAATTTGATATCTGTCACTACCTAGCCTGGCATTATTGAGATAGGGCAAGGAGCAGTGGAAAGAGGAAGACCAATCGTCTGTGATTGAAATTCTCGCTGCTTAATCAACTAATGTACACAAAAAACAACAACTTAAAATTGTGTTGGTCATGTTATTGCCCTTTACTCAGTCAAGTATGGTCAGCCATGATTCTCGCCTTAAACATGGCGTTCTCTGTGGTGGAGTGGTTAGAGTGTCTGACTTTTTTCTAGGTCAGACTCCTAATCTGAGGGTCGGCAGTTCGATTCCCTTTGCCCCCAGCTCTGCCAATTTGGATTTCCACCGCTGTGTATAACTTACAGCGTCATCAAAGGCCGGTTGCTCTCATAACATGTCTATGTGGTGTGGGAGGTTAAAAATCCCTTGGGTCGTTAAAAGTGTAGGCTTGGGCTTTCTATCGACCAGCAGTGGAATGAGGAAGACCAGTTGTCTATGACTGAAATTTCCCCTGCTTAAACAACTAATGGACCAAACAAACAAAAACAAAAAAACAAACACTGGATCAAGCTATATCATAAGTCGGCGTTATCTGACTAATTAAAGGCCATTAGGTAGTTTCCCATTATGAAGATCCCCCGTGCAGAGTATCGAGTTGATTTATGTAATACAAGACCACTGCATTGTGCTGTGAACAGAACAAGTTCAGCCGGCCCTGCCAGCGGGCTTTGAGGCGGGGGTGAGTGTCTCAGCTCTCACCCGCCCCACAATGGTATTGGCTTCACGCAGATCTGCCAGCGCGCCCTGCACCCCGTGCACCCCGCCCGGGCGCCAAATGGAAAGATATAGTGTGCATATCCAAGCAGACAAGCGCCACAAAGACGCCAGCTTCGGCTCGCTGCCGCCAGGCGGCATCAGAGGGAAAAACAAGCGCCTTCTCCATTCAGGCGGATGGTAGAAGGTGGTCGCACTTCCGGTCACGTGTCCAATGGGTGATGGCGGTTGGTCTGTATGGAATATAATGTCGAGGGGTTCGGGGGTCGGTATGTGCGTGGGTGGGTTGGTGGATGGGTTGTGGATGGGTTGCTTGGTTGTCAGTGTTTTACCTCCTAGCAACATCTAAGGTCATATCAGGATGGGTACCGACTTCTGAAGGTGCACACTCATGGCGACTTCATAGTGCTGCCCCACTGGGAAATGAGGCTGCCAGCAACATGACCCAATATCCCACTCAGTCACATTATCCTGACACTGTGCGAATCAGTCCTTGCCCTATCCTATTAATGCCGAGTGCCAGGCTAGGAAGCGAAAAGTATCACTTTGATAAGTCATTAGTTTGACTCGACCGGGAACCGAACTCCCGACCTGCTGCATAAGAGGCCCGCGTTCTACCAATTAGCATTACGCCCAGTGGGTGGGTGTGTTGCTGGGTGGGTTGGGGGGGGGGAGGGTCAAGCTGCAGGGACCGGAAATGGCACCTTGTGATGCCAGTGCGCATCCACTTGGTTACAGATGTAAAAGATGCATGCAGGTATATCTGTGAGATGCGTTGTATCAAGGAATCATAGTTATCTATATATCTGTGTGATGTGTTGTATCAAAGAGGTGCAGTTATCTATGTATTTCTGTAAGATGTGTTGTATCAAAGAGTCGCAGTTCTCTGTGTATTTCTGTGAGATGCGTTGTATCAAAGAATCACAGGTATCTGTATATCTGTGAGGTGCATTGTATCAAAGAGTCGCAGTTCTTTGTGTATATATGTGAGATGTGTTGTATCAAAGGGGTCGCAGTTCTGTGTGTATATCTGTGAGATGGGTTGTACCAAAGAATCAGAGTCCTGTGTTGTATCAAGGGTCGCAGTTATGTGTGTATATCTGTGAGATGGGTTGTTCTGTGTACATCTGTGAGAACCTAATTCACTAGATATATCGTTATCCAAGTTTCTATTGGGCAATAGTTAACAAGAAATCTACTGCTGTAGGTTCATCTCCATCCATGTTTCTAGATTTCTAATGGGCCTTTTTTACTAAGCCAGATTTAAAACGTTGCAGAGTAAACCTTACTAAGCTGGTCAGTGTTTATTTGTTCTCACAGTAAACATTCCTTAGCTAAGCACTACTGATGAAGTTACATAAATGACATCAATGCCATGAATGACGCAAATGCCACACATGGCATACATGACATAAATGGCATAAATTACATAAATTACCCAAATTACACAAATTACATAAATTGCATACATGGCATACATTACATAAATTACACAAATTACATAAATTACATAACTTACATAAATTGCATAAATTACATAAATTACATGAATTACATAAATTACATAAATTACATAAATTACATAAATTACATAAATTACATAACTTACATGAATTACATAACTTACATAACTTACATAGATTACATACATTACATAAATCACATAAATTATATGGATGGCATATAGGACATAAAGGACATACGGGACATAAAGGGCATAAAGAACATACTGGACATACAGACCATAAAGGACATACAGGAAATAAGGACATAAAGGACATAAAGGACATAAAGGACATAACGGACATAAAGGACATAAAGGACATAACGGACATAAAGGACATAACGGACATAACGGACATAACGGACATAACGAACATAAAGGACACACACTCTGTCTTCACATGTCGGTAACCAAGTCACGTCGTCGTTAGGAGCTTTGTCAGGTGTCCTAGCAACCACTTCGTGCACCTGGACGCTGCTTCAACCCTTAGCATCCTGTAGGTGTGAGCAGAGGCAGCGGCAGAGAGCTGAATCAGCATTGTGTTGACATTTTAATTAATACCCATATGTATATAGTTAGTTGTGTGCTACAATCAGGCAGTTTATTGGTCATTTATTAGTTTACAGCCCACGACATCTCCTTATTTGATGAAGATTATTGAATCCGCTGTAATCCATGACACAAGACAGGTACAATGGGCTTTAATTCACATATATGGTATATCATCAGTACAGTGTATTTGAGTAATTCATGAGAGCAATACATATGAGTCACTGAACCGGAAACCGCCGTTGATCTGCTTTTTCTTCGTAGGCCATGCTGTTGGTTTGAATCGGGCGGGACTGGAACCCTCAACCCTATGGAGTCACTTTTTATCTAGCGGTGTGGGTGGGTGGGCGAAGATAGCTGGATGGTGCAAAGATGGCGGTGGCTGGGACGGTTGCGTGCAGGTTTCAAAATGCTGTTAGGTCACGTGACCGAAATGGCGGGAAATTTGATCTGGGAGTCACAGTTAGTTTGGGCTGGAGCCAGGAGGTGGCGCCAGAGTATCATATTTGGTAATGTTATCGGCTGTCCAGTCTTGTGTCCGAATTACCCATGTTAATTATAACATGTACCATTATCAGAGAGAGGTCTACAGGTCTAGCAGCGTTATGTTGAAATTATAATTAATATCTCTGTAAATGTATATACATATAGATATTTGGGGGAGTGTGACGTCACTGCCTTGGATGTTGCTAGGATATATACAAAGCGAAAAAGAAACAAGCAATCAACACGGTGTAGCCAACGGTAGTTATTAGGGATTGATGTTTCAGCATTCTATTGACATCTTAATAATATATATGTGCTTGCCAAAAGTAATTTTACATGCTGGTACATAAACTATCTCAAAAGTTATCCATTTAAAATAAAACTTACTTGAAACTGTATTAAAATGGTACTCATGATCAATCAAATATACTTATCTCAGAAAAATGACAGAAACTCAAAACCATCGGACCATGCAACTTTAACGTCAGAGTGCAGGGCACTGCACGTCCAATGGTTTTGAACGCTAGGTTCCAACTCCCTTCTCCTGTAGACAAGTCGCCATTGCCCATCTAAGGAGCCGCCTACCGGAAGAAGGAAATACTATGCCTTTCTCGGCGTTTATGGCATTTTGCCGGCCTAATGACGCACAAGCGAATATGGGTATTAACAAGTCACTAGCATCATGCCAGCAGATCCTAAACTCGGCCTCAGGCTCGTCCACTTCATGTGCACATCACGCATCACACGATGAAACGACAGACGTCATACGCCAAATGCAAGCTATTCGGTGAACTGAAATATGGTGATGGCCAACTAAAATGTCCATTAGTATTAACACACACTGCCTGCTTGTGGGACTGGTGGCATCTCACCTGGGGAAGGTCAGAGACAAAGTCCTACACATTTCAAGCACACTGTCTCGGGCCTTCTTACTGTTTATACTCCCACTGTGCGTAGTGTTGTATATTCTCCATGGTTACTGCATGGTTACTGCATGGTGACTGCATGGTTACTGCACCTACTCTAGTAGATTCTTATCGCCTAGAGCATATCATCTGTTAAATACTGCTCACCACGTACACACCTGATTGGTGTTTGTTTACTCAGACTAACAGTGACACATGATTCCACAAGGGCGGCAGTTCAGTCATGTCAAACCAATGACTTTAAAATTGATATATGTCACTTCCCAGCCTGGCGTTTGTCAGTATTAAGATAGGGCAAGCACTGGTTAGCTCAGTGTCAAGATAATGTTACTGAGTGGGATATCCCGCCATCGCTCTGGTGGCCTGGTCTCCCAGTGTGACAGCACAATCAAGTCACCATGAGTGTGCAGAGTCACAAGTCGGTAGCCGTCCTAATATGACCTTAGATGTCGCCGGGATGTAAAACTCCACAAACCAACCCACAGAGTTCATTACAAAATTCATTGGATACAAGTGTGCAGACTCGCCCTATAGATACACCTTTGTAGTATGGGTGGTGGGTGGAAAACAATCGGTAGTCTAGTGTGGATGCATCGCTGGCTCACTGAGAATTGTCGACTGCTAGCGGCTGGCTGGCTTAAGCCCAAGTCACACCTACCCGGACATGGCCCCGGATTTTTAGCGGACCACCCCCGGACCATTTCCCCGGACTGTCCCGGAGAGCCCCGGATAAAATCGCTATTTTTGCCTTTCTCTCACACCTACCCAGACGATCCACGGACTACAAGCCCAGATCACCCCGGATGAGCCCCAGACAACCCCTGGACTACCCGGATGAGCCCCGCACAACCCCCGGACGAGCCCCGGACAACCCCCGATGAGAGCCTGAAATGCGGGACTCATCCTGGGGTAGTCTGTGAATAATACGTGGTCATCCATAGCTATTTGTGGCGATCCGTGGTTAATCTGTGGTCATCAAGCCTGTCCGGATCTTATCCGGGCAGTCCTGGAGTGGTCCGTGGCTCTGTCGGGGCTAGTCCTGGCTAAACCGGGGCTAGTCAGGGCTAAACTATGGCTAAAACGTGGCTCTTCCGGTTTAAAAATGACCCGGCTACTCCAGACGGGACACAGACTACCCCCGGACCACCCCCAGACAACACCTGAACTACCCGGACAACCCCCGGATTACACCCAGATGATGCCGGATCGACCCCGCACTGCAATATTCCCGGGATCACCCGGATGTTTTAAGCATTTTAAAACATCTGGGGCCGCCCCTGGATGATGCCGAATCACCAAGGACCAGCCACGGATCACCAAGGGTCACCAAGGACCAGCCACGGATGAGCCATGGATCATGCCAGACCGCCACGGAGTACGCCGGATCACGGTCCGGGGCTCATCTGCCCACATGATCTGGGTAGGTGTGACTGGGGTTTTATATAGAGTAGTGCCAGGTGTGACTGGGGTTTTATATAGAGTAGTGCCAGGTGTGACTGGGGTTGTATATTGAGTAGTGCCAGGTGTGACAGCTCACTGTCACAACTCGCATGGATGGAGGAAAACCAGCTGACCATCCATGAGTTGATCAGGCATGGCGGTGGCACTGTGGGGTGAGTCGGTCAGGCATAGCAGTGGCACAGTGGGGAGAGTCGATCAGGCATGGCACATGCACTGTGGGGTGAGCCGATCAGGCATGGCGGTGGCACTGTGGGGTGAGTCGATCAGGCATGGCGGTGGCACTGTGGGGTGAGCCGATCAGGCCTGGCGGTGGTACTGTGGGGTGAGGCGATCAGGCATGGCGGTGGCACTGTGGGGTGAGTCGATCAGGCATGGCGGTGACACTGTGGGGTGAGTCAATCAGGCATGCCGGTGGCACTGTGGGGTGAGTTGATCAGGCATGGTGGTGGCACTGTGGGGTGAGTCGATCAGGCATGGTGGTGGCACTGTGGGGTGAGTCGATCAGGCATGGTAGTGGCACTGTGGGGTGAGTCGATCAGGCATGGCGGTGGCACTGTGAGGTGAGTCGATCAGGCCTGGCGGTGGCACTGTAGGGTGAGTCAATCAGGCATGGCAGTGGTACTGTGGGGTGAGGCGATCAGGCATGGTGGTGGCACTGTGGGGTGAGTCGGTCAGGCATGGTGGTGGCAGTGTGGGGTGAGTCGATCAGGCATGGTGGTGGCACTGTGGGCTGAGTCAATCAGGCATGGCAGTGGCACTGTGGGGTGAGTCAATCAGGCATGGGGGTGGTACTGTGGGGTGAGGCGATCAGGCATGGTGATTGCACTGTGGGGTGAGTCGATCAGGCATGGTGGTGGCACTGTGGGGTGAGTCGATCAGGCATGGCGGTGGCACTGTGGGATGAGTCGATCAGGCATGGCGGTGGCACTGTGGGGTGAGTCGATCAGGCATGATGGCGGTGGCACTGTGGCGTGAGTCAGTCAGGCATGGTGGTGGCACTGTGGGGTGAGTCGATCAGGCATGGCCGTGGCACTGTGGGGTGAGTTGGTCCCTTCGAATCAAGTACAATGCCAACATTGGAACTGTTTCCATATAACGCCTGCTCACCTGAGGTTATTAGTGTCTCCTCGTCTGAACCTTCCCTCTCTCCCATGCACTCCCAGCACCAGCAGCATGGTCTATGGTCACCCGCCCGGATTTAAGTCAGTCTTTACACAGAGTTAATAGCAGCAGTCTGAAACGTGCATGTCTTTACCATAAAACCCAACTAATCTCTGCCATGAATCCCATCGTGTATACACAATTACTGCAGATTTAGCTGGTTTGGTTGTTCACTGCAGTATTATGAGTACACAATCGCTACAAATAGGTGTGCTGTTCTCTCTAGTCTCTGTTCAAATCGCTATGCCCAGGAGCGGTAGTGATGACAGGTCAGTAATAACAGCAACTGTAACAATAGCCCGAACAACATTCTCCAACATGTATAGAGTGTTAACATCAAGTAAGATATTAATACAAACAAGGAAAGCGTATTCTTCAGTGTTATGTGTGGTCTACTCTAATGTATGGGGCTGAGACATGGACAATCTCTAAGAAAATGTACAAACGTTTAACAGCATTTGAGATGTGGACTTATCGAAGGATGAGGAAAATATCATGTACAAAGAAGGTCACCAACAAAGAAGGTCTCAGAAAAATTGAAAATAAGAAAAGCTTGTTTGCCACTATACAGACAAAGAAACTTATTTATTTTGGCCACATCATTCGTCAGACTTCAATATGCCATACATTGTTGGAAGGGAACGTGAATGGCAGCAGAGGGAGAGGGAGACCAAGAACATCATGGTTTACAAATATTTCACAGTGGACAGGCTTGATTGAATTATGCACAGTCTATCAGAACAGCACACCATCGGGACAAGTGGAGAACCATTGCATCCAACCCTCGACTAGAGGACGGAACTATTGATGGATTGATTGATTGATTGTAAGTTAGGATTGTATAAAGAACAAACACAAAATTAGGAACCACTATTTGCTGATTGATGCGTACAGACACAGGTTGCAGGTCACATATACAGGGTACAGTTCAAATTGGTAGCATGGCAACCAAAAGTGAAATTCTAAAATAATAGCTAAAACATTCCAAATAACAGCAGAATCCATGTTCATATGAAAGCTTACATGAGTTGAAAAAACCTATTTTAGTTTTTGATTTTGATGTTATACAAATTTAGCAATACATTTATATTGTATGTGTAATCAAAGACACATCCAGAATTTCATTTTAACGTATGCAATAAAGTCAAACAAGATTGAATTAATTACAGGTACGCAAACAAGATTTAGAAAAAGTTTGAAAAGATGTTTGGACAAATGCATGGTTTTGATGTGTACATTTTCAGATTTTCGCTTTGGCAAAAATCATCCAAGCATACTTTTGAAATATATTATGGGATACATTAAATACATGTAGTATTGGTAATTTTGTAATATACTTAAAGTTGCAGTCTGATGGTTTTGAATTTCTGCATTTCTTCTGAGATAAATAGATTAGATCGATCACTAGTATCTACTTTACATTAGTTCAAAGTTACTTTTATTTTAAATGGTAAACGTTTGAGATATTTTGAGTGCAAACATGGAAAATTAGTTTTGGCATGCTCTGACACCATAGACTTATGCAGTAACAGGTTCTGTTAAATTGACTCAGTATTGCCTTCAAATGCTTAATAAGTGTATCAGTGTCTAAGGTAGATATGTAAAATCAAATCTAGATAATTGGTTGGTTTTGAAAATTAGATATTTCATCAGACTATGCAGCATTAACACACAGAGGCAACAATACCTAGTTTACTCACTAGCAATTTATTTTTAAAAAGAATTAATTATCAGCATTGCAAAGTACAAAACAAATATGTGGTGCCCAGTTTTAGAGAAGGACCCATATATAGATGAACACTCTAGGCAGCACTACATGACTTCCTGAAATCGGACACCAGCCCCAAACATGGGGCGGGAGAGCCGGGTCTAATTGGTCACAGATTGGCGCGTTCTGCCGCTGGGCGTCTGGGCTTTGAACCTTGACCTGTCTGGACTGGTTTGTGACTAATAGCCCTGTCACACGACAACTCATCGTGCAAGCATAGGCCGACACAGGTGATTTTGCACCAACATGTTGGTGTATGTTGACATACATTAGTTGTACATTATACATACGTTATGCATACATTGGTATACATTGATATATACATTGTTATACGGCATCATACAACTTTGCACGACAAGGGGTCGACAATGGGTTGCAGCATGCTCAAAACTGTTGACGTATGACAAATTGTGTCTTATTCCGTTAGCATACACTTTGTATACATTAGACATATGTCAATGTATACTAGACATATGTTATACTTATGTTATAAATATGTTGAAGTAAGTTGAACTACATCAGGCGTAAGTCGAGCCGGTGGACACGTACAATCCGCACATTGAAAAGCGTATGGATAATGTAGGTCTAATGTATGGATAATGTACATCTAACATATGGATAACTTATGCTTGGCATTTTCCACCATGTTTTAAAGTATGTAATAGATAAGGCATACTTCTGGTGATTGAATAACGTATATGACTTTCACCGGCATCCTGCGAGCGTTCCATGGGCGTTTTGTGAGCGTATCATACTTTCTATGATACGATGTCATACGCTGTCATATGCTAGCAATACATGACACATACGTTGTGCATATGTTCAGTAGATTGTGTATTCGTTAAACTATGCTCCCCCCCTCGCAAAAAAGTTTGATGCTTCTCGACGTATAAAATTGATTTCATCCATTAAGCGTACGCTAATACGATGCATAGTAGTGTGACAGGGCCATAACCTAAAAGCCTGATTCGTCATACAGGGTAGCTGACGGGTGCTATCAGAGTGTGTGTGTGTGGGGGGGGGGGGTTCACCAGACCAATATTTGCGATGTTACTTGTTCAAGGCGAGGTGGCGCACCCTACCGAGACCGCGTGACATCCATATGTAGGGATAATGGACGGTGTTGTGGATGGCGTATTGACTTTGAGTTGCTACACACACTGCACGCCGCTCCAGCAAGCCTGTCAAGTGGTGGACAGTGTTGTGAAGCACACATTGACTTTGAGCTGCTCCACACACTGCACACCACTCCACCAATCATGTAGAGCTGTGGGCAGTGTATAGGAATGAACATTGACTTTGAGCTGCTCGACACACTGCACACCACTCCACCAATCATGTAGAGCTGTGGGCAGTGTTTTGGAGCAAACATTGACATTGAGCTGCTCCATACAGTGCATGCCACTCCTGCAAGCAAGTAGAGTGGTAGGTAGTGTTGTAAAGCACACATTGACTTTGAGCTGCTCCACACACTGCATGACACTCCACCAATCAGGCAGAGTTGTGGGCCGTGTTGTGGAGGAAACATTGACTTTGAGCTGATCCACACACTGCATGCCACTCCACCAAGCCCATAGAGCGGTGGGTAGTGTGTGAAGCACACATTGACTTTGAGCTGATCCACACACTGCAGCCGACCAGACGGGATGGCCGAATGACCTAGAGTGTCCGTCACCCGTGTTGGTAGATCGTGGGGTCGTGGTTTTGAACCCTGGTGGAGTCAAAGCAATGACTTAAAAATTGATACTTGTCGCTTCCTAGCCTGGCACTCAGCATTATTAGGATAGGGCAAGGACTGGTTGGCTCAGTGTCAGGATAATGTGACTGAGTCGGATATCAGGTAATGGTGCTGGCGGCCTGGTCTTCCAGTGGGGCAGCACTATAAAGTTGCTATGAGTGTTCACGGTCACGAGTCGGTACCCGTCCTGATATGACCTTAGATGTTGCTAGAACATAAAACAAAAACAAACAAACACACTGCATGCCACTCCACCAAGCACATAGAGTGGTGGGTCGTGTGTGAAGCACACATTGACTTTGATCTGCTGGAATCACTGCACGCAATTCCACCAAAGAAGTAGAACCATGGGCAGTGTTATAAAGCAGACATTGACTTTAAGCTGATCCACGCACTGCCTGCCACTCCACCAAGCACATAAAGTGTTGGGTGGTTTTGTGAAGCACACATTGACTTTAACCTGCTGGACACACTGCATGCTACTCCATCAAGCATGTAGGGCGATGGACATGGTTGTGAAGCAGACTATATCCGTGTTCACACCTGCAAGTTCAGGCCGAACTAGATAAGGCAAACTAGATGAGGCGAACTAGTGTCGTGTCCACACATGCAGTACTTTTAGCCGGAAATCGATATCTGCGTATGAGCAAGTCCATACTAACCAGCACCAGTTTCGGTTAGTCGACGTCGGCACGAGAGAGTGTGGGTTCGACCTAGATCTCTTTCGACTGAATAGTATTGTTTTGGAACGGTCAAAACTTCTGCTGGGCAGTGAAACCCTACAAATAAATGATGAAAAAAATATCTGTGCACAGCTAGCAGTTTCATAGAGCAAATTTACTAGAAACTCAGGTCTTGACTGTGACGTCCTTACTCCGCCTCATCTAAACCGCTACCGTCCACACAGGCAATATGGGCCGACTTAAGCTAGTTTGCGTCATATAAGCTACCTCTCGATGCGGTTTACATGAGGCGAACTAGTTGAGGTGAATCAGCCCTAACCCGCCTTAGCGCCGCATCCACATGGCGAATGTGAGCCGAACTAGACAAGGCAAATTAGTTGAGGCGACTTATCACTCGTGTGTGAACACGGCTATTGACTTTCAACACTGCAACTCCACCCAATACATAGAGCAGTGGGCAGTGTCATGGAACACACACTCACTTTGATTTTCTGCACACACTGCATGCCACTCGACCCATTACGTAGTATGGTGGGCAGTATTGTGGAAGACACATTGACTTCGAATTACTGGACACACTGCATGCCACCCAACACAGTATATAGAGCCGGAGGCAGTGTTCTGAAGTGCAGATAGACTTTAAAATGATGGACACACTGCACCCCAATCGACACAATATGCAGAGCAGTTAGCAGTGTTCTGAAGTGCACATTGCCTTTCACATGCTGGACACAATGCACGCCACTCGACACAATATGCAGAGCAGTTGGCAGTGTTCTGAAGTGCACATTGGCTTTAACATGTTGGACATACTGCACGCCACTCAACACAGTATGTAGATCAGTGGGCAGTGTTCTGAAGTGCAGATATACTTTAACCTGCTGGACACACTGCACGCCACTCAACACAGTATGTAGAGCAGTGGGCAGTGTTCTGAAGTGCAGATATACTTTAACCTGCAGGACACACTGCACGCCACTCAACACAGTATGTAGAGCAGTGGGCAGTGTTCTGAAGTGCAGATTTACTTTAACCTGCCAGACACACTGCACACCACTCAACACAATATGTAGATCAGTGGGCAGTGTTCTGAGTGCACATAGACTTTAACCTGCCACACACACTGCACGCCACTCAACACAATATGTAGAGCAATGAGCAGTGTTCTGAGTGCACATATACTTTAGCATGGCGGACACACTGCATGCCACTCAACACAATATGTAGAGCAATGAGCAGTGTTCTGAAGTGCACATAGACTTTAACTTGCGGACACACTGCACCCCGGGCAGTGTCTTGGATGGCAGATTGACACCCGCCACGTGACTGTACACTTGGGCCGTATTCGATTAACACGACCCGGGCGACTCGGCTCACACCAAGTTGCTAGAATTTCAAATCAAACCCAGCGAGTGGAGTCGAGAAATATAAGTGCTGTGCGCAAAAAGTGCCGAGTCCAGTAACCCACGTCTTGGCTGGGGATGACTAGGAGTGATGAAGTCTCATGTGTCCTTATACCCATAGGATACCCGCTAACGGTACAAGTCCTTCGTGCTGTTTTAATGAGGTTTTTTTATTTTAAATAATCCAAATTAATGAAATGGAAATATAACTAATCTATGCAATCATAACATACCTTAAATCCTAGTTTGCTGTAGTTATCTGGGTTATTAAAAACAAACAACACGTTTTGGATTCAACCACCATTTTGTCCACCCCGAGCGTGGAGAAGTGTATTCATTTATTCATGGTAGTCTGTAGGATGTGCGCATGCCCCAAAAAGTGACTAGGATGAGCCCAGTTGGTTGATCAAATATGCCCTTGCAGGCAGTGCATGCAGGCTTCCAATCTCACAATTCGTCGCCAGGTGGCCTGTCGTCACAGCGCCCTCATCGAATTACTCTCATTTTGGGAAACCTTGCCTCTAGCGCGCATGCTCAAAGTAGGTTACACTTTCATAGTCCATTTTCAACACCCCACGCTCATATCCCGGAGAATGTACTGACTGGTAGGGGCGCCTTTATTTTAATGCGGTGCCTCTGGAACTATTCTACCAGAGGGCGCTGTGACGCAAATGAGGTCACCGGAGCATGATGAGACACTATGTGTTGATGCGACTTGGGAAGGAGGCAGAGCTGGGTGCCAGTGGGCAGGGTGAGGCAGGGCTGGGTACCGGTAGGCAGGGTGAGACAGAGCTGAGTGCCTGTAGGCAGGGTGAGACAGAGCTGGGTGCCAGTAGGCAGGGTGAGGCAGGGCTGAGTGCCGGTAGGCGGGGTGAGACAGAGCTGGGTGCCAGGAGGCAGGGTGAGACAGAGCTGGGTGCCTGTAGGCAGGGTGAGACAGAGCTGGGTCCCGGTAGGCAGGGTGAGGCAGAGCTGGGTGCCGGTAGGCAGGGTGAGACAGAGCTGGGTGCCAGTAGGCAGGGTGAGGCAGAGCTGGGTGCTGGTAGGCGGGGTGAGACAGAGCTGGGTGCCGGTAGGCGGGGTGAGACAGAGCTGGGTGCCAGTAGGCAGGGTGAGGCAGAGCTGGGTGCTGGTAGGCAGGGTGAGGCAGAACTGGGTGCCGGTAGGCAGGGTGAGACAGAGCTGGGTGCCGGTAGGCGGGGTGAGGCAGAGGTGGGTGCCAGTAGCCAGGGTGAGACAGAGCTGGGTGCCGGTAGGCAGGGTGAGGCAGAGCTGGGTGCCAGTAGGCAGGGTGAGGCAGAGCTGGGTGCTGGTAGGCGGGGTGAGACAGAGCTGGGTGCCGGTAGGCGGGGTGAGACAGAGCTGGGTGCCAGTAGGCAGGGTGAGACAGAGCTGGGTGCTGGTAGGCAGGGTGAGGCAGAACTGGGTGCCGGTAGGCGGGGTGAGACAGAGCTGGGTGCTGGTAGGCAGGGTGAGACAGAGCTGGGTGCCGGTAGGCGGGGTGAGACAGAGCTGGGTGCCAGTAGGCAGGGTGAGACAGAGCTGGGTGCTGGTAGGCAGGGTGAGGTAGAACTGGGTGCCGGTAGGCGGGGTGAGACAGAGCTGGGTGCCAGTAGGCAGGGTGAGGCAGAGCTGAGTGCCGGTAGGCAGGGTGAGACAGAGCTGTGTGCCAGAAGGCAGGGTGAGACAGTACTGGGTGCCGGTATGCGGGGTGAGACAGAGCTGGGTGCCGGTAAGCGGGGTGAGACAGAGCTGGGTGCCGGTAGGCGGGGTGAGACAGAGCTGACTGCCTGTAGGCAGGGTGAGACAGAGCTGAGTGCCTGTAGGCAGGGTGAGGCAGAGCTGGGTGATGGTAGGCGGGGTGAGACAGAGCTGGGTGCCGGTAGGCGGGGTGAGGCAGAACTGGGTGCCAGTAGGCAGGGTGAGACAGAGCTGGGTGCCAGTAGGCAGGGTGAGACAGAGCTGGGTGCTGGTAGGCAGGGTGAGGCAGAGCTGGCTGCCGGTAGGCAGGGTGAGACAGAGCTGGGTGCCGCTAGGCAGGGTGAGACAGAGCTGGTTGCTGGTAGGCAGGGTGAGACAGAGCTGAGTGCCAGTAGGCGGGGTGAGACAGAGCTGAGTGCCGGTAGGCAGGGTGAGACAGAGCTGGGTGCCTGTAGGCAGGGTGAGACAGAGCTGGGTGCCAGTAGGCAGGGTGAGACAGAGCTGAGTGCCAGTAGGCAGGGTGAGACAGAGCTGGGTGCCTGGAGGCAGGGTGAGACAGAGCTGGGTGCCAGTAGGCAGGGTGAGGCAGAGCTGGGTGCCGGTAGGCAGGGTGATACAGAGCTTGGTGCCGGTAGGCAGGGTGAGACAGAGCTGGGTGCTGGTAGGCAGGGTGAGACAGAGCTGAGTGCCGTTAGGCGGGGTGAGGCAGAGCTGGGTGCCAGTAGGCAGGGTGAGACAGAGCTGGGTGCTGGTAGGCAGGGTGAGGCAGAGCTGGGTGCTGGTAGGCAGGGTGAGACAGAGCTGGGTGCCAGTGGGCAGGGTGAGGCAGGGCTGGGTGCCGGTAGGCGGGGTGAGACAGAGCTGGGTGCTGGTAGGCAGGGTGAGGCAGAGCTGGGTGCCAGTAGGCGGGGTGAGACAGAGCTGGGTGCCAGTAGGCGGGGTGAGACAGAGCTGGGTGCCTGGAGGCGGGTTGAGGCAGAGCTGGGTGCCAGTAGGCGGGGTGAGACAGAGCTGGGTGCCAGTAGGCAGGGTGAGGCAGAGCTGGGTGCCGGTAGGCAGGGTGAGGCAGAGATGGGTGCCAGTAGGCGGGGTGAGACAGAGCTGGGTGCCTGTAGGTGGTGTGAGATGAGGTGTGTGTCGGTAGGTGGGGTGAGACGGAGCAGGGTGACAGTAGGCGGGGTGAGACAGAGCTGGGTGCCAGTAGGTGGGGTGAGGCAGAGCTGGGTGCCAGTAGGCGGGGTGAGACAGAGCTGGGTGCCAGTAGGCAGGGTGAGGCTGAGCTGGGTGCCAGTAGGCAGGGTGAGGCAGAGCTGGGTGCCAGTAAGCGGGGTGAGACAGAGCTGGGTGCCTGTAGGCAGGGTGATGCAGATCTGGGGGCGGGTAGGTGGGGTGAGGCAGAGCTGGGTGCCGGTAGGTGGTGTGAGATGAGGTGGGTGTCGGTAGGTGGGGTGAGACGGAGCAGGGTGCCGGTAGGTGGGGTGAGATGTGGTGGGTGTCGGTAGGTGGGGTGAGACAGAGCTGGGTGCCGGTACGTGGGGTGAGATGTGGTGGGTGCGTGGTGGGTGCCGGTAGGTGGGGTGAGACATGGTGGGTGCTGGTAGGCGGGGTGAGAAGTGGTGGGTGCCGGTAGGTGGGGTGAGACGTGGTGGGTGCCGGTAGGTGGGGTGAGACGTGGTTGGTGCTGGTAGGTGGTGTGAGATGTGGTGGGTGCCGGTAGGTGGGGTGAGACATGGTGGGTGCTGGTAGGCGGGGTGAGAAGTGGTGGGTGCTGGTAGGTGGGGTGAGACGTGGTGGGTGCTGGTAGGTGGGGTGAGATGTGATGGGTGCCGGTAGGTGGGGTGAGACGTGGGGATGCCGGTAGGTGGGGTGAGATGTGGTGGGTGTCGGTAGGTGGGGTGAGACAGAGCTGGGTGCCGGTAGGTGGGGTGAGATGTGGTGGGTGCGTGGTGGGTGCCGGTAGGTGGGGTGAGACATGGTGGGTGCTGGTAGGTGGGGTGAGACGTGGGGGTGCCGGTAGTTGGGCTGAGATGTGGTGGGTGCCGGTAGGTGGTGTGAGACGTGGTGTGTGCTGGTAGGTGGGGTGAGACGTGGTGGGTGCCGATAGGTGGGGTGAGATGTGGTGGGTGCTGGTAGGTGGGGTGAGACGTGGTGGGTGCTGGTAGGTGGGGTGAGACGTGCTGGGTCGGTAGTGGGGTGCGGTAGGTGGGGTGAGACGTGGTGGGTGCCAGTAGGTGGGGTGAGACGTGGTTGGTGCTGGTAGATGTTGTGAGACAGGGTGGGTGCCAGTAGGTGGGGTGAGACGTGGTGTGTGCCGGTAGGTGGGGTGAGACGTGGTGGGTGCCGGTAGGTGGGGTGAGATGTGGCGGGTGCTGGTAGGTGGGGTGAGAAGTGGTGGGTGCCGGTAGGTGGGGTGAGATGTGGCGGGTGCTGGTAGGTGGGGTGAGAAGTGGTGGGTGCCGGTAGGTGGTGTGAGATGTGGTGGGTGCCGGTAGGTGGGGTGAGACGTGGTGGGTGCAGGTAGGTGGGGTGAGACGTGGTGGGTGCTGGTAGGTGGGGTGAGACGTGGTGGGTGCAGGTAGGTGGGGTGAGACGTGTGGGTGCGGATAGTGAGTGAGCGTGGTAGGTGCTGGTAGGTGGGTGAGACGTGGTGGGTGCGTGGTAGGTGGGGTGAGACGTGGTGGGTGCTGGTAGGTGGGTGAGACGTGGTGGGTGCCGGTAGGTGGGTGAGCCGTGGTAGGTGCTGGTAGGTGGGGTGAGACGTGGTGGGTGCTGGTAGGTGGTGTGAGACGTGGTGGGTGCCGGTAGCTGGTGTGAGACGTGGTGTGTGCCGGTAGGTGGGGTGAGACGTGGTGGGTGCCAGTAGGTGGGGTGAGACGTGGTGGGTGCTGGTAGGTGGGGTGAGACGTGGTGGGTGTTGGTAGGTGGTGTGAGACGTGGTGGGTGCCGGTAGGTGGGGTGACACATGGTGGGTGCCGGTAGGTGGGGCGAGACGTGGTGGGTGCTGGTAGGTGGGGTGAGACGTGGTGGGTGCCGGTAGGTGGGGTGAGATATGGCGGGTGCCGGTAGGTGGGGTGAGATGTGGTGGGTGCCGGTAGGTGGGGTGAGACATGGCGGGTGCCGGTAGGTGGGGTGACACATGGTGGGTGCCGGTAGGTGGGGCGAGACGTGTTGGGTGCTGGTAGGTGGGGTGAGACGTGGTGTGTGCCGGTAGGTGGGGTGAGACGTGGTGGGTGCTGGTAGGTGGGGTGAGACATGGTGGGTGCTGGTAGGTGGTGTGAGATGTGGTGGGTGCCGGTATGTGGGGTGACACATGGTGGGTGCCGGTAGGTGGGGCGAGACGTGGTGGGTGCTGGTAGGTGGGGTGAGACGTGCTGGGTGCCGGTAGGTGGGGTGAGACGTGGTGGGTGCCGGGAGGTGGGGTGAGACGTGGTGGGTTGTGGTAGGCGGGGGTGAGACGTGGTGTGTGCCGGTAGTTGGGGTGAGACGGAGCTGGGTGTGACGGGCCGGCTGACTCAAACAAAGAGACACACAACATGTGGGTGTACCTTGCCTAACTGACTGGATCCATGTCACGCTATTAATAACAACGTTTAGGTTAATTATGAAATTAATTGCATTGCAATAAAGCGCCCTGACTATTTACTGTGGGATTCTTTCCTTTCTTTTTGTGCCGCAGTCATTGATTCACTTGGGATATTTCAATCGTGGACAAGTGAAGTGATTTTCCCCATTCTTTCGCCTCTTTTTAAAAACAACGTGTTTTTTGTAGGGGTGTTCAACCCCAGATTGGTTGGTTGTTGGAGTTGTTCGTCTTGGCAACATCTGAAGTCATATCCGGACAGTACAATGCCAGATGACTGGCCTTCCAATTGTTTACACAATTTTATTTATGTATTTAGTTATTGGACGTCACATACCACAGCCTTTGATGAACCAATTGTGGACCACTGATTGGAACGGAAAATAGCCGCACTGGAAATGGGTCCATTGAGCACCATTGAGCAGAAGTTCCCTTTGCTGACGCCTGCATAACGGTGGCACAGTTAACGGTGTGTGCGACCCACTCAGATATGATGTTTGATGATTCAGTCGTCTATCACAGAAAAGTACCTGTCACGTGACGATCTCTCGAAGTAGATTTGGTTTGACCGTGGTGTCATTGCTTGTGTGTAGATGGCGTGATGGAGTGAAGGGGTCGTGTAGACAAAGGTCAGTGGAGGGAAATTTCCGGATATGAAACTTTAATATATATTTGTCTAAATATGACAGACAACACAAGGCAATTCTTATCTGTAACTGTAATACATAGTTCTTTAAGCGGCATTACCTACAAACAATCGGATTCTGCAACTCTAACTTCTGCTTCTTTGTTGGGGTTTTATGTCATAGCAACATATCAGGACGGGTACCGACTAGTGACAGTGCGCACTCATGGTGACTTTACATGGTGACTGCTCCACTGGGTGACAAGGCTGTGTGCACCATAATGCAATATACCACACAGCCACATTATCCTGATACTGTGCTAACCAGTCCTTGTCCTATCCTATTAATGCCAAGCGTCGGGTGAGGTAGCGACAAGTATCAATTTAATAAGTTATTGACTCGGCTGGGAATTGAACTCCCGACCGTCCGCACGGGAAGCCTGCACTTTACCGATTCAGCCACCTCGTCTGGTTCAACTTCCAATTATCACAATTGCTGACAGAATGCTAGATGTTCCTGGGATGTAAAACTACCCTTCCCCCCAGCACCACTGTGCTGGCCGCCCGACAGGCACCGGCCCAGGTCACGTGCACCCCACGTGACCCCAGGCGCATGTCACGTGTCAGGCCACCGGGGTGAGGGCGGGGTGACGGGAGGTGACAGTGGGGTGACAGCGGGGTGACAGCTGGGTGAGGGCAGGTGACAACGGGGTGACGGCGGGGTGACAGCGGGCGTGGGGCGGGGAGCCAAAACGCTCCTTCAGCCCGTGAAGCGGCGGGTTGAAGAACCAGTGGCCGGCTCGCGGTGCATTGTTGGACACGGGATATTTCCTCAATTAAACATGAGCGAGTGACCTGAAATGGAGTGAGAAAGCTGTCCCTCCTCCCTCAGCAGCGATCGTTATAGTCGCTGATTGGTTGGTTGTGTCTCAGTGACGCCCTCTCGCTGATGAGATCTGCAGTGCACCCCACTTGTGTTACTAAGCTATTTATGTTTAACGCCAAGTGTATTACACAGTTAGTTCTGTTGAACCCTACTTTGTTACACAGTTAGTTATGTGGAACCCTACACAGTTAGTTGTGTTGAACCCTACCTTTGTTACACAGTTAGCTGTGTGGAACCCTACACAGTTAGTCGTGTTGAACCCTACCTTTGTTACACAGTTAGTTGTGTGGAACCCTACACAGTTAGTTGTGTTGAACCTTACCTTTGTTACACAGTTAGTTGTGTTGAACTCTACCTTTGTTACACAGTTAGTTGCGTTGAACTCTACCTATGTTACACATTTAGTTGTGTCGAACGATACCTTTGCTACAGAGTTACTTCTGTTGAACCCTACATGTGTTACACAGTTAGTTGTGTTGAACCCTACATGTGTTACACAGTTAGTTGTGTTGGACCCTACAGGTGTTACACAGTTAGTTGGGTTGAACCCTACATGTGTTAGACAGTTAGTTGTGTTGAACCCTACATGTGTTACACAGTTAGTTGTGTTGAACTCTACCTTTGTTACACACTTAGTTGTGTTGAACCCTACATGTGTTACACAATTAGTTGTGTTGGACCCTACATGTGTTACACAGTTAGTTGTGTTGAACCATACAGGTGTTACACAGTTAGTTGTGGTGAACCCTACATGTGTTACACACTTAGTTGTGTTGAACCCTATAGGTGTTACACAGTTAGTTGTGTTGAACTCGACATGTGTTACACAGTTAGTTATGTTGAAGTCTACATGCGTTACAAAATTAGTTGTGTTGAACCCTACATGTGTTACACAGCTAGTTGTGTTGAACCCTACAGGTGTTACACAGTTAAGTGTGTTGAACCCTACATGTGTTAAACAGTTAGTTGTGTTGGACCCTACATGTGTTAGACAATTAGTGGTGCTGAACCCTACATGTGTTACACAGTTAGTTGTGTTGAACCCTACAGGTGTTACACAGTTAGTTGTGTTGAACCATACCTGTGTTACAGTTAGTTGTGTTGAACCATACATGTGTTACACAATTAGTTGTGGTGAACCCTACATGTGTTACACACTTAGTTGTGTTGAACCCTACATGTGTTACACAGTTAGTTGTGTTGAACTCTACCTTTGTTACACACTTAGTTGTGTTAAACCCTACATGTGTTACACAATTAGTTGTGTTGGACCCTACATGTGTTACACAGTTAGTTGTGTTGAACCCTATATGTGTTACACAGTTAGTTGTGTTGGACCCTACATGTGTTACACAGTTAGTTGTGTTGAACCCTACATGTGTTACAGTTAGTTGTGTTGAACCCTACATGTGCTACACAATTAGTTGTGTTGAACCCTACATGTGTTACACACTTAGTTGTGTTGAACCATACAGGTGTTACACAGTTAGTTGCGTTGAACCCTACATGTGCTACAGTTAGTTGTGTTGAACCATACATGTGTTACACAATTAGTTGTGTTGAACCCCACATGTGTTACACACTTAGTTGTGTTGAACCCTACAGGTGTTACACAGTTAGTTGTGTTGAACCATACATGTGTTACACACTTAGTTGTGTTGAACCCTACATGTGTTATTCACTTAGTTGTGTTGGACCCTACCTGTGTTACACAGTTAGTTGTGTTGAACCATACATGTGTTACACAGTTAGTTGTGTTGAACCCTATATGTGTTACACAGTTAGTTGTGTTGAACTCTACATGTGTTACATAATTAGTTGTGTTGAACCCTACATGTGTTACACAGTTAGTTGTGTTGAACCCTACAGGTGTTACACAGTTAGTTGTGTTGAACCCTACATGTGTTACACAGTTAGTTGTGTTGAACCCTACAGGTGTTACACAGTTAGTTGTGTTGAACCCTACATGCATTACACAATTAGTTGTGTTGAACCCTACATGTGTTACACAGTTAGTTCTGTTGAACCCTACAGGTGCATAGCAAAGCAAGTTGTGTTTCCCCATCCTGTATAACACAGCTAGTTGTGTTTCCACTTCCTGTATAACAGAGGTAGTTGTGTTTCCCCTACCTGTATAACAAAGTTAGATGTGTTCCCCTACCTGTATAACAAAGCTAGATATCTTTCCTCTACCTGTATAACAGAGGTAGTTGTGTTTCCCCTACCTGTATAACAAAGTTAGATGTGTTCCCCTACCTGTATAACAAAGCTAGATGTCTTTCCTCTACCTGTATAACAGAGGTAGTTGTGTTTCCCCTACCTGTATAACAGACGTAGTTGTGTCAATGCTAGTTGTGTTGAACCTTACCCGTTTAACAAAGCTATTGTTTTGCTGTTATTCATATGGACGATGGTGACATAATGGTAACCTTAGCTTTGCACTTTTGTCAGCTAATAAATTAAGGTTACTGACACTTTCTTTGCGGCATAGGAGTCATATGTTTTTAATATTTCCATTTGTTTAGAAACATACAATTACCAAAAGCGTCCCCAGTTCTGCAGCGTTTGGCTTCACAATCAGCGATATCAACCATACACTTTACATATCAACAAGTGCTTTTACAATATAATGCGCAAATGTTGTCTTCTGATGCGCAAAGAGGAAGACAGGAGGCGGAAGTGAGAAACTGAGGCGTTTATTGGAACACTTCGGGAAAGAGACAAACAGAGGAACAATATATACAAGAATACAGAGGAAGTCTTAAATGAGCAATAGCAATGAAGAAGGCATACAATGATAAATACAGTGGCGTGCTCATGAGGAGCAAGGTATCATATATGAAGATCTTGTAGGGAGGCCCAGGGGAAAGTCCGAGGTGGCAGTCCTGTGAGTTTATGTGAGGTGGGGGGCGCCGAAGAGCCCTCCACCCTAGGGAGAGAGTAGTAGGGGTTTAGATAGTTGGGTGGGTGGGTGGAAGAGAAATGGCAGCGTGGAGGAGGCTTGGAAGGCGAGTGACTGAGGGAGGCCGGCGGGCGGCCTTATAAGGGAAGGGGGGAGCGATGTCAGGGGAGGCGTGAAAGCGGCAGGGCCGGGGGAGGGCGAGGAGGAAAGGGTGAGAGGTGGGCGTCGGGCGAGGCGTGAATGCTGCGCGACAGCCCGAAGGGGGGGGGGGAGGGTCTCTTCCTCTCCACGCATCAAACGCAATGCTCGCATTATGACCAATTCAGCGTTCAGCTGAGAAATCATGTTAGTCAACAAATGACCTTCAATTACTGAACGGGTATGTGAAACTTTATTCAATTAGCTGTCGTTCAGTGAATTTAAGTCTAATTTTCCTCAATCCTAGCATCACCTCGACTGTAGTAGAGTTGGTTGACATTGGTCGATGGAGCATGCAGCTACCCACCACATTAGTTCTTCTCTGACGTCACAGGGTGGCTCGGTGGTGGACATCCTCTATTAGGGGATTTTGAGAGCGACATCCTGACTGCATCTTGACTGCAGGGACATCCTGACTGCAGGGACATCCTGACCGCAGGGACATCCTGACTGCAGGTACATCCTGACTGCAGGGACATCCTGACTGCAGGTACATCCTGATGGCAGGGACATCCTGACTGCAGGGACATCCTGACTGTAGGTACATCCTGACTGCAGGGACATCCTGACTGCGGGTACATCCTGACCGCAGGTACATCCTGACTGCAGGTACATCCTGACCGCAGGGACATCCTGACTGCAGGTACATCCTGACTGCAGGAACATCCTGACTGCAGGTACATCCTGATGGCAGGGACATCCTGACTGCAGGGACATCCTGACTGCAGGGACATCCTGACTGCAGGGACATCCTGACTGCAGGTACAGCCTGACCGCAGGTACATCCTGACTACAGGGACATCCTGACTGCAGGGACATCCTGACTGCAGGTACATCCTGACTGCAGGGACATCCTGACTGCAGGGACATCCTGACTGCAGGTACATCCTGACTGGAGGGACATCCTGACTGCAGGGACATTTCTGACTGCAGGTCCATCCTGACTGCAGGTCCATCCTGACCGCAGGTACATCCTGACTGCAGGGACATCCTGACTGCAGGGACATCCTGACCGCAGGCACATCCTGACTGCAGGGACATCCTGACTGCAGGGACATCCTGACTGCAGGTACATCCTGACTGCAGGCACATCCTGACTGCAGGCACATCCTGACTGCAGGCACATCCTGACTGCAGGTACATCCTGACTGCATGTACATCCTGACTGCAGGGACATCCTGACCGCAGGCACATCCTGACCGCAGGCACATCCTGACTGCAGGCACATCCTGACTGCAGGCACATCCTGACTGCAGGCACATCCTGATTGCAGGGACATCCTGACTGCATGCACATCCTGACCGCAGGGACATCCTGACTGCAGGGACATCCTGACTGCAGGGACATCCTGACTGCAGGGACATCCTGACTGCAGGCACATCCTGACCGCAGGCACATCCTGACCGCAGGGACATCCTGACTGCAGGGACATCCTGGCTGCAGGTACATCCTGACTGCAGGTACATCCTGACTGCAGGCACATCCTGCCTGCAGGGACATCCTGACTGCAGGCACATCCTGACTGCAGGGACATCCTGACCGCAGGCACATTCTGACTGCAGGGACATCCTGACTGCAGGGACATCCTGACCGCAGGTACATCCTGACTGCAGGGACATCCTGACTGCAGGGACATCCTGACTGCAGGGACATCCTGACTGCAGGTACATCCTGACCGCAGGCACATCCTGACCGCAGGCACATCCTGACCGCAGGGACATCCTGACTGCAGGGGCATCCTGACTGCAGGGACATCCTGACCGCAGGCACATCCTGACCGCAGGCACATCCTGACTGCAGGTACATCCTGACTGCAGGTACATCCTGATGGCAGGGACATCCTGACTGCAGGGACATCCTGACCGCAGAGACATCCTGACGGCAGGTACCTCAGCATATATCACGGCGTGAGTAATTAACGACCAACAGTTGATCTCAACCGTGATCTATTTATCGGATATAGCATCGCCATGGGTATCCTGATTGTTGTATACAAGTCTACAGGGGCACAGTAGGGTGTAGTTGCTACTGGGTGTGTGGCAAACAGCCAACCAGTCTGCTTCTTTAGACTTGATTATAATCACAGGCGAGCCATGGTAATTAGTGTAATATTCTATTATCATTATAAACCCACAGAAAATCAAATGCAATAAGATTTTAAAGCATATACAGCATGGTGTCTTAATCTAAATGTACCTGTTGGTTGCTTGTTGGAATATTACATCCGGGCAACATCTAAGGTCATATCAGGATGGGTACCAACTTGTGACAGTTCCCACTAGTGCAACTTTATAGTGCTGCCCAACTGGGGGGAAAAGAAGGAATGTTTGTTTTATTTAACGACGCCTCTGGAGCAGTTGGATTTTTATCAGCGGCTATTGGATGCCAAACATTTGGTCATTCTGACACATTTCTTTAGAAGAAACCTGCTGCCACCAAATAGGCTACTCTTTCCGTAAGCAGCAAGGGGCCTTTTATATGCACTTTCCCACAGACAGGACAGCAAATACCCCAGCATTTGATGAAACAGTTGTGGACCACTGGTTGGAACCGGAAATAGTCCAAACTGCAAATGTGTCCACTGAGCAGGATCGACCCCATAACCCACATCCACAGAGCTGGACACGCTACTGCCTGAGCTACGTCCCGCTCCCTGCTCAACTGGGAGACCAGGCCACCAGCATCATGACCTGATATCCCACTCAGTCACATTATCCCGGCACGGAACCAACCCGTCCTTGCCCTCACCTAATAGTGTTGAGCGTCTAGATAGGATGCGACAAGTATAACTTGTCTAAGTCATTGGTATGACTCTGTAATAATTGTTGTACTTGGTAAACACTGATCCTACTGAAATCCGATATGGCGGATAGAGGACATAAAACAGGATGTGGAGTGCTTTGTCGTGGAATATAGCCAGGCAGTAAATAACTCCAAGCGGATTAATCGCCTGATATGTAAATCTCTATAATATTGCCTCAGCCGTATTAACACACATTCACAGTCCACCTGAAATCTTAAAAATCTCAATTAGAAAAAACCCAAGGAGAGATAATCCACTAGACCGATTTTGTTTGGGGGATATTAACTTCATTGATTAATCAGTGTACATTTCAATGTCAAATAATTGTCTTCCTCATTCCACCGCTCCTTTTGCGATGTTAGTAATATTGAGCACCAAGCTAGGTAGTGACAGGTATAAATTGCTAAATCATCCATTTGACTCAGCTGCCGTTCCAACGGCTTTTCCGATTCCCACAACCTGCCACATATAAAGTGGGCACCCAACATCCAGCTGTCGTGTCGGCTATTTCTCTTCTTACGCAACCTTGATTTATAAGCCGCATCCTGTCTTAGGCCGGTGTTCGGTAGCAGCCCTGGCAGTCAGGCCTGGCGAGTGAGTTTGTAAGTTCGATCCCCCAGGGGTAGATTGGATGTTCGCTAAAAAAAGAATAGAGGGCGGTACTTGCGGTGGGCCGCCGGACCATTACACGCGGCAACCAGCGACAGTCTCAGGGGCACGCCGGGCCTTTGAAGGCCCACACCCGGGGAGGCAGGCAGCTGCAGCAGGCTTCTGTATTCATGGGAAAACATTCCATTTTAACAATGATAAAGGAAGTGTACCACGAGTATTGCACCCGCTATGTTGATTAATAGACCTTTTCTTTCAGCGCACATACATGGTTTGGTTTGTTCCTTTGGTGGTTTATGTTCTAACAACATCTAAGGTCATATCAGGACGGATACCGACTTGTGGCAGTGGGCACTCATGGTGAATTTTATAGTGACGCCAGCAATATGACCTAATATTCCATGCAGTCACATTATCCTGACACTGTGCAAGCCAATCCTGGTCCTATCCTAGTAAATGACAGGTCCAGGCTAGATCGCGACACGTAGCAATTTTATAAGTCAGTGGTTTGACTCGGCCGGCATTTCAGCGGCTACTGATCCTAGCCTTTGTTCTTGCTACTGCCATCAAATGGCCGGTTGGTTGTGCAAATTGTCTATTAATACTTGTTCGCAGAGGGTACATCACTGCTACTTGCAACACTACTGTCATTGCTATTGTCATCGGATAGTGGGAATGCTCTATACACATTTCCCACAAAGCAGACTTCGACAAACAAACTGATTAAAGCACAAATTTACAAAGGCAGCCTGATGTGGAACAACCTTTTTTATTTGTTGTTGTTGTTGAAGATCTATACTGCCTATCATGGATAAGCCTGAATAGGCTTGTTTTCACCATTAGACAGTTTGTCGATAGAAAGCCCGAGCCTACACTTTTACCGACCCAAGGGATTTTTTTGCCTCCCAGACCACATAGACATCGTATGAGAGCCACTTGGCTGACAACTGCCACTAGTCTGACAGCAGCCACTAGGTTGACAACTGCCACTAGTCTGACAACTGCCACTAGTTTGACAACTGGCACTAGTCTGACAACTGCCACTAGTTTGACAACTGGCACTAGACTGACAACTAGCACTAGTCTGACAAGCGCCACTAGTCTGACAACTGGCACTAGTCTGACAACTGCCACTAGTCTCACAACTGCCACAAGTTTGACAACTGCCACTAGTCTCACAACTGCCACTAGTCTCACAACTGGCACTAGTCTGACAACTGGCACTAGTTTAACAACTGGCACTAGTCTGACAACTAGCACTAGTCTGACAATTGCCACTAGTTTGACAACTGGCACTAGTCTGACAACTGCCACTAGTTTGACAACTGGCACTTGTCTGACAACTGCCACTAGTTTGACAACTGGCACTGGTCTGACAACTGCTACTAGTTTGACAACTGGCACTAGTCTGACAACTAGCACTAGTCTGACAACTGCCACTAGGCTCACAACTGGCACTAGTCTCACAACTGCCACTAGTATGACAACTGGCACTAGTCTCACAACTGCCACTAGTATGACAACTGGCACTAGTCTCACAACTGGCACTAGTCTCATAATTGCCACTAGTCTGACAACTGGCACTAGTTTGACAACTGCCACTAGTCTGACAACTGCCACTAGTATGACAACTGGCACTAGTCTGACAACTGCCACTAGTATGATAACTGGCACTAGTCTGACAACTGCCACTAGTATGACAACTGGCACTAGTCTCACAACTGCCAATAGTCTCATAACTGGCACTAGTCTGACAACTGGCACTAGTTTGACAACTGCCACTAGTTTGACAACTGGCACTAGTCTGACAACGGCCACTAGTTTGACAACTGGCACTAGTCTGACAACGGCCACTAGTTTGACAACTGGCACTAGTCTGACAACTAGCACTAGTCTCACAACTGGCACTTCTCTCACAACTGGCACTAGTCTGACAACTGGCACTAGTCTGACAACTGCCAGTAGTCTCACAACTGGCACTAGTCTCACAACTGCCACTAGTTTGACAACTGCCACTAGTCTGACAACTGACACTAGTCTGACAACTAGCACTAGTTTGACAACTGCCACTAGTTTGACAACTGGCACTAGTCTGACAACGGCCAGTAGTTTGACAACTGGCACTAGTCTGACAACGGCCAATAGTTTGACAACTGGCACTAGTCTGACAACTATCACTAGTCTCACAACTGGCACTTCTCTGACAACTGCCACTAGTCTGACAACTGCCACTAGTCTCACAACTGGCACTAGTCTCACAACTGCCACTAGTTTGACAACTGCCACTAGTCTCACAACTGACACTAGCCTGACAACTAGCACTAGTCTGACAGCTGGCACTAGTCTCACACTTGGCACTAGTCTGACAAATGTCACTGGTCTCATACCTGGCACTAGTCTGACAACTGGCACTAGCCTGACAACTGCCACTAGTCTCACAACTGCCACTAGTCTCACAACTGCCACTAGTCTCACAACTGCCACTAGTCTCACAACTGCCACTAGTCTCACAACTGCCACTCATTTGACAACTGGGACTAGTCTGACAACTGCCATTAGTTTGACAACTGGGACTAGTCTGACAACTAGCACTAGTCTGACAACTGCCACTCCTCTGAGAACTCCCACTAGTCTGACAACTGCCACTAGTCTGACAACTGCCACTAGCCTCACAACTGGCACTAGTCTCACAACTTCCACTAGTTTGACAACTGCCACTAGTCTGACACTGCCACTAGTTTGACAACACGCACTATTCTGACAACTGACACTAGTCTGACAACTGGCACTCGTCTGACAACCGCCACTAGTTTGACAACTGGCACTAGTTTGACAACTGGCACTAGTCTGACAACTGCAACTAGTTTGTGAACTGGCACTAGTCTGACAACTAGCACTAGTTTCACAACTGGCACTAGTCTCACACCTGCCACTAATCTGCCAACTGCCACTAGTCTCACAACTGGCATTAGTCTCACAACTAGTTCTAGTCTGACAACTGCCACTCATCTTACAACTGCCACTAGTCTCACAACTGGCACTAGTCTCACATCTGCCACTAGTCTCACAACTGGCACTAGTCTCACAACTGCCACTAGTCTCACAACTGGCAATAGTCTCACAACTGCCACTAGTCTCACAACTGCCACTAGTCTCACAACTGCCACTAGTCTCACAATGGGCACTAGTTTGACAACTGGCACTAGTCTGACAACTGGCACTAGTCTGACAAATGCCTCTAGTCTGACCACTGCCACTAGTCTCACAACTGGCACTAGTCTCACAACTGGCACTAGTTTGACAACTGGCACTAGTCTCACAACTGGCACTAGTCTCACAACTGCCACTAGTCTGACAACTTCCACTACTCTCACAACTGTCACTAGTCTCACAACTGGCACTAGTTTGACAACTGACACTAGTCTCACAACTAGCACTAGTTTGACAACTGCCACTAGTCTCACAACTGTCACTAGTCTGACATCTGCCACTAGTCTCACAACTGGCACTAGTCTCACAACTGCCACTAGTCTCACAACTGCCACTAGTCTCACAACTGCCACTACTCTCACAACTGGGTAATCGAAAGCTCAACATTGTGTAATCGCAAACACCAACAGCTGGGTAGTGGCAAAGCCCGACTACCCATGGATACACAATGAATACAAACACCACCTGGAACAGGGTGCTGCCACCACCGACCTGCGCCAGGCGCCGCCACACAAATACAATAACACTTGAACAAATGACATTTCTTTCTCCAGGTCCGATTTTTCATTTCCGGTTCCTAAAAGAACCGGAAATACTGGAAGGAAAATTGCCAATGAATAAAGTAAAATATGTGAATGGAACCCTGATTTCAATTGAGTTGATTGTTGTATTGTGCTTAGGTCATTGCAAGGAGGGACCAGTGCTCATCTAATGGCTGCCTTTGTTTCTTGTGTGTCTACTTCATTCCGATCTTTTTCGATGAGCGATAATGAGGGTTGTAGAATTATTTGGGGTTGTAGAATTATTTGCAATAGAAATGTCGTTGTGCTTTAGAGGGGTCGCTAAATAAAACAAACTTTCTGTGTGTTGTGAGTTGAGCATTCACTGGAAAAATGTGTCATCATGGCAGCTGTTGATCGACATCCTGGGGTGAGGGGCCCCTGTGTGTTCTGTTTTAATCACTAGGGTAACTGATTGACACCCGGGGGTGAGGGGCCCTGTGTGTTCTGTGTCAATCACTAGGGTAACTGATCAACACCCCGGGGTGAGGGGCCCCATGTGTTCTCTGTTAATGACTAGTGTCACAGATCGACACCCGGGGGTGAGGGGCCCATGCTTTCTCTGTTAATCACTAGTGTCACAGATCGACACCCGGGGGTGAGGGGCCCATGCTTTCTCTGTTAATCACTAGGGTCGCTGATTGACATTCGGGGGTGAGGGGCCCCGTATGTTCTATGTTAATCACTAGGGTAACTGATCAACACCAGGGGTGAGGGGCCCTATGTGTTCTCTGTTAATCACTACGGTAACTGATTGACGCCCGGGGGTGAGGGGCTCCGTGTGTTCTCTGTTAATCACTAGGGTCACTGATTGACACCCGGGGGTGAGGGGCCCCATGTGTTCTCTGTTAATGAGTAGGGTCACAGATCGACACTTGGGGGTGAGGGGCCCATGCTTTCTCTGTTAATCACTAGGGTCACTGATTGACACCCGGGGGTGAGGGGCCCCGTATGTTCTCTGTTAATCACTAGGGTAACTGATCGACACCAGGGGGTGAGGGGCCCTGTGTGTTCTCTGTTAATCACTAGGGTCACTGATTGATGCCCAGGGGTGAAGGGCTCCGTGTGTTCTCTGTTAATCACTAGGGTCACTGATTGGGGGCTCCGTGTGTTCTCTGTTAATCACTAGGGTCACTGATTGACGCCCGGGGGTGAGGGGCTCCGTGTGTTCTCTGTTAATCACTAGGGTCACTGATTGACACCCGGGGGTGAGGGGCCCCATGTGTTCTATATTAATCACTAGGGTCAGTGATTGACACTCACAAAAAAACTTATTCAGCAGAATAAACATATTTACCGAAAACGAAAATATATTTGGCTGATTATATATATAGATAATCATGTATATTGTAGCTATCTAGCCTGGAGCTCGGCGCTATAATGGCAGGGCAAGGAACAGCGAAATGAGGCTATATGCATGTATATATATATATATATAGCCAGGTATACCATGAAACTACTCGAATCAAATATATGTTTAAATTAAAGAGCTTTATTTCAGCCTAGAATCCGCCTCAAACCCTTTAATGGCGTTTTTCATAGTTGTAACCAGTTATTTGTCAGTAATTCTCTCAACATCTGATTGGCCCTTTCCACCGTCACTATTTTGGACTTGGGCAATTTCTAAGCGAACCCCTTTTAATAGTGGTAATCAAAGGTGGTTGAATCCAGTCTAAGTAAGGGGTCATCGAGTACAGTGTCTGCACACATATATATTGCAGTGAGGTAAACAAAGTCACTGCTGCTTCCTCAGTTGCTGGATGAGTATTGCTGGTGTCGGTGGCAGATTGGTGGGAGGGTGGGGGTGTGGGGGGTGTGGGGGGCATTACTGACGCAGCTGCCCAGTGGTGGAGCCGTGTGGGTGGAGGACGCGCAAGTCTCGTGGGAGTCTGGAAGAGAGGCTTGCGTTTCATCCCCCCCGCGAATAGCCCCTGATTGTATTTGTTGTGCATTAGTTGATTAAGCAGGGGGACGTTCACTCGCGAACAATTGGTCTTCTTCATCCCACTGCTCCTTGCCCTATTCTAATAATGCCGATCGCCTGTCTAGGTAGCGACCCTTATCAATTTTTTAAGTCATTGGTTTGACTCAGCCAGGGTTCGAACAGCATCATCTAGCAGAACGGGAGGCGGACGCTCAACTCATTCGGCCATAGCTTCTGGTATTATGAACCAATTGAATTATACAACACATATATAGTTATTGGCTGGTTACCAGTTTGTGGACCGAGTATCCCAGAAGGAAGTGGTGTCTTCGAATAAGTACACTGGTCCCTCCTTGCTAACTGAATATTTAATTATAAAACAAACGTGCCGAGGAAATGAACAAACAACAGATGAACCTTGATTACAATCGAACATTCAGAGCACTTAGCTAGCTTCAGTCGTCCAGCCATTGGTGCTTCCCGACCTGCCGATGCACCCCCCCCCCCCCACCTCCACACACACACTCTCTATGTGTGTTCGTATTGTCCGACTGTACCCCGCGACAACCCCCCCCCCCCCGACCCCCCTCCCCCCTCACAAACACAACACAACACCTCATTCTCTGCAATATCCCGCCACACCCCGGGGCGGGACACGCGACGCTTACTTCCGGTCACGTCTCTGTAGCAATTCGCCCATGTGACCTCCAAATTTACCGGAGCTATGTGCAGGGTCTATATATTATATATATGAGACTGTCTCAAAAGGTGCTAAGCAATATGGGACAAAACTGTTTCCATTGAAACGATCAACATACTATCTGCTTATACATTTGCTCGGGATAAACTGATTTGTTTTCTACATGGTGTTTCATAATCCCAATAGAATACATATTGATTTGAAGCAAATGTCCTTGTGTTTTCAGTGTAACCGTTTCTGTGCTGTTTTGTGTCAATCGTTACTATGGACAACAAAATGAAGAGTTAGCACCTTTTGAGACAGCCTCATATACATTGGAAAACATCAGAATCTCTGTATTTATAGCATGATCATTTATCAAATAAAAGTTGCAGATCCATCACATCGTAATATATATATATATATATGAATATTTCCTCCACTCTGTGTGGCGCGAGGGGGGGCCCTGTCCACCAATTACCCCGACAGCTGGGGGGGGGGGAGGCACCAGAAATGCGCCAAGGAGGAATAGATATATACAGTATATGTTCCCCTTGCATTTATACTCGGATAATGAGTTATACATAACATATTTCGCGACATAGATCGTGATGTACATTTATATTGTGATATATCCGATGGATCTGATGGATTAGATGGATATATTTATATATATATCGTCGTATTTATATGTTTATGATGCATAATACGCATTATACGAGTATAAATGCGAGGGAACAAATATGCTTTGCTACTTCCTCCATCGGTGCATCGGTGGAGTGCCCCCCCCCCCATCTGTCAGGGAGTTGTATGCGGGTGGCACCCCTCGCGCCGCACTGGAGGAATGTTTTCGTGATATATATACACACATATCAGGTGGATCTGCAACATTCGATTGATAAATGGTCACCTTATAAGTAAGTACTGACATTCTGATGTATTCCAATGTATTCTCATTAATATTAAATATATATATTTAAAAATGAAAATTTCACAAAATATGCTTGCACTTGGGTTATCTTGTTTTTGCTACTATGGCAAAAGGCGTCGCCCCGCCCCTTCACACACCCCCACCGCCCCACACCGGGGGCTCCCGGCCCGGCAGGCGGCTAATGTACAAACCGCGTCATTCTCGCCCGGGCGGGCTGCCTACTTATCGGCAGAATGCAACTGCGATTTTCACAAACTTCACTGTTTTTTCATATTGTTACTTTTCTTTTCTTCATTAAAGTTGCCGATTCCGATGATTTCGAGTTTGTGACAATGTCTGAGATAGATACATTAGGTGTGTCGTTATAATGTAATTACTCTAGTTTGAAGTAACTTTCATTTGAAATGGCCAACGCTTCAGATACTTGAAGTGCAAGCTTCACACCATAGCCTTGACACCATAGCCTTCTGCAGAAACAGGTTCTATTCAATTGCCTCAGTATTCCCTTCCGTATGGCAACACATGTTTGATAAGTGAACCAGCATCTGAGTTTGACATGTTGAATCAAATCTAGATAATTGATTCGGTTTTGACAATTTGAAGTTTTCATCGAACTATGCAGCTTTAAGTTTAGGCCACGGTTCATTTAAGTCTTCATCATTCCTCTGCTCCTTGTCGCTTACTATCAACACCAAGCATCGGGCTATGTACCATCAAGTATCCATCTGTAAAATAGTCTAAAATACGGCCTAGGGGGGGAATACAAATGTTCTATTACTGATTGGTGCACGTGACCAGGCGCATGTATGTATGGTTCACTCTCCTGAAAACTGCTAAAAAGTGTCACATGGAGAGTTAAAATATAATATTTGAATTTTAAAGATTTGTTGGTTGCAAATGAAAGCTGGAAATCTCGCCTTTACATCTATGTTCAATATAAATTGATGAGATAAAAAATAAAGGTGTAGTCCATGATTAAGCTATGTCCTATGGCAGTATAACATGTGTTGCTCAGATGTAACACATACTTAGGATACCACACAGTCTGCTTTATAAAAAATCTAAGCAGAATTAAATAATTTCATTCTTAGAAGCATATTAATCATGGCATAATGTACAGAAATATGTAGTGCTTATATTGATACAAAAAAGTAATTCCCAGCCATGCTTCATTCACTGAATAATTAGTGTACAATATTTGTGTGGCATACAGACACCACTGGTTACATCTGTGATGGAAATTTGTAATGTTATTTCTGAAGACATGAAATAATTTCTTTTAAAATGTAATCATGCATACATGTTAATACATACTTCCGTTTTGATTTTGGAACTGTTTTGTTTGATATATCAATGCAATATAAGATGTTAGAAAGGATTCAACCATGTCCCATATGTCATGTTACAAATGGCTGTCTGTAAAATGGTTTTTCTTTGTACAAAAACACTTCATAACTGAAAGGACCAAAGTTGCATGTGGTTTATTTTATTTCCTGTATTTCTTACATCAAATCTGAACACGAATACAAAAATAATTGGGAATTCTTTTATTGATGTTTTAAAATCCCATCCCATGCTGATCAGTTTTCAGGAGAGTGACACATATATATGTATGGGTTGGTGGTGCCTGAGTGGGATTTAAATAGACATAGTGGTGCTGGCAGTTCTGGGTTTGAGTGCACTCAGGATTTACCTCCTCTGGTGGGAGAGTGATCACCACACTCAAAAGGTCAAGGTTGCTGGTGGCCATGGGGCCATCCAGCTTGGTGGTGGTGGGCAGACCACTGGTATCCATGGGGACCAGGAATGCTGGATCCCTATTGGTAGGGCCAAGAATGCTTGTTTCCCATTGGGGGAAAGGGTTGGGGGTGATACTCTACAATGAACCCATGTAACCATATAAATAATAACACAGAGGGCTTGACTCTCTTCTTCTTTACACTTATACTCTTCCTTTCTCTTTGTCTGTATTGCTTTCACCATAGCCTGTATACGCAGCCACAGATTTGAGCATTACACTCTACACACTGATAACCACGACGAGTGGATTAGTGGATTGTATTCTAGTGTCTATTGATTCATTTCCACCAGCCGGGCTCACTCTATTGGGATACCTACAACTTTTTAACTAATCATCCGATTTTAATGAACTTTGTGTCTTTTTACTTCTCCTGGTGATGTTACTTTTTATTGAGTTGCAAAAATGACTTGGGATACCTAGTAGAATGAGCACTTAGTTGCTCTCGCTTTTGTGCATTTCTGCGCATTACTCCATGCGGTATACACACAAACTATTGTATTATTTGAAAGGAGGACAATATTAGCTTTCTAATGATATCAAACAATATATCGTGAGACTTATGAGACCTTTCTGGCATCATTTTGAAGTTGTAAAACATTTGTTAACAATAATTCCGCTCAAAGGACTCATTAATGTTTGATACTAGAATGTGGCTAAGAATCTGCTCTATCATTTCTATGTGTTTTTGAACATATGAGAGCTATGGGATGTGTGATTTTGAACATATGAGAGCTATGGGGTATTGCACAAATTCAATTGAATGTTGCCCCAACAATTCTTTATGATCTGCAGATTCGGGCAAAAGTTGAGAAATGCACAAATTCGGCTCTCATATATGTCATTTTTACTAGAATAATCTATCAAGTGACACAGATTTATATAATGGATCCACAAAGAGCAGTTCATAAGCTTTTAATACATGTACTTTTCATTTCAATGGGTAGAATTGTAGATGAACTATAGTGAGTCTAGAATGACCTTTGTTGGTGCCTAATGATGCATTTCCACCAGCCTGGCTCGCTCTATTGGGATACCTAATTGTACACATCTGTATGTCCTCGTTTTGACGCAGCCAACGTTTGAACCAACCGACGTGCAAGATGGGAAGCATGGCTTCCGACCTGACTATCTCATTTGGATTCATCAACATGAATCTTAGATACAAAATGGCGGCCAAATTTCCAAATTGACATTTTATTCGGGTTATTTAAAGCTGCATATTCTGATGAAAGTATAGCATTTACTAAAAACCTAGCTACTGGTGCCCTTATTAAGACATGTGCTGCTGCTTAGAAGAAATGTTAAATTAATATAATGTAACCTGTTAGTGATGAAGTCTATGGTCTAGGAATGTTGATATGCACGCACACATTTATTGTTCACGGTTTTACATCCAATATCTCCAAAGGTAGTCGGTTATAATGTTAGTTGTGAATGATTATTTTATTCAGCGAGTACAGGTATTTCTTCAGCGCCGAGGGGCTTGTCTTCCGACCATATCATGTTATATTCATTCACGCTTACGTGTTACTTCAAAGGAAAGTAAGGGACATTAGAAAAACAACCTTCATTTGGGTAGTTATCTCAAAATATGGCAGACTCTCAAAAGCATTGGATTATGAAACTACAAGTGATTGCCCTTTGGACTCCACCTAGGTATTACACAGTTCTGGGTATCCGTCCTGATGTGGCCATAGATGGTACTAGGACGTAAAACAACAACAAACAAACAGTTCTGGGTCTGCCAGTTCAAAGGTTGTCAGACTGGTGGCGCCACCTTGTGTACAGGGTACAAAGTGTGATCCATGAATAAAAAACAACACAACACAGGTTTGGGTGCGGGTTTACTAAGAAGTAAGTAGTATAGAATAGGAGTTGTAAACATCAGGCTCGATGAGTGTAAGTAGTATACAAACCACGGGTTGGCAGTTTTACTCGGGCGAGAGGCACACACTAGTGGAGGGACGCACGCAGCGGAAGTGGGGTGAGCTGGGGGCGGGGGAGGGAGCGGGTAGGGAGAGGGGAAGGCGAGAGGACATGGAGGACATCCCCCTGACCTGACCCCTCTGGTATCCGTCTGGAATGAGGTTGGGTGGTAGTGGAGAAGAAAGGCGCATAGGATGAGCTTCTGCTGGAGCTGACTGCGGCCGAGTGAGGAGTGAAGAGTGGTGGAGGTGGCTTTGTAAGGGACAGGCCGCCAGGAGGCAGGAGGATAAGGGGAGGTGAGCGTGAAAGCAGAGATATGGGTGGCAGGAGAGGGTGAGTCGGTAATGAAGGCGACAGCGGTAGGGGGCAGGGGGTCTGCCCCTCCCAAACCAAACATTATTCTGAATTGTGGGCCAAATTACCTGATGCAAAGTTCCGCGTTGGGAGGTTTCATAAACAGTGTCCTGTGTTCTGATTGGTCGCATTTCGACTGCTCTACACAAGCACACTACAGGATTTCCACCATAAACCTGCCCCCTGTTATCATTGTCGGGAACTAGTGATGACCCCTAGCAGGTCACTGTGCGGCATGGTCTGTGGGAAGGGTCCTAGAGAACATTTCCACCACCAATGTGCCCTCTGATGGCAGTGGCAAGAACTAATATTGTGGGTAGCAGTTCACTTTGCAGCACCCCTGTGGGAACTACCTGCCCTCTGACGGCAATGGGAGAAACTACTATTGTGGGTAGCAGTTCACTTCGCAGCACCCCTGTGGGAACAACCTGCTCTCTGACGGCAATGGGAGAAACTACTATTGTGGGTAGCAGTTCACTTTGCAGCACCCATGTGGGAACAACCTGCCCTCTGACAGCAATGGGAGAAACTACTATTGTGGGTAGCAGTTCACTTTGCAGCACCCCTGTGGGAACAACCTGCCCTCTGACGGCAATGGGAGAAACTACTATTGTGGGTAGCAGTTCACTTTGCAGCACCCCTGTGGGAACAACTTGCCCTCTGACGGCAATGGCTCCGGTAAAGGTCTTAGAGAGTATGTCCATCACTCTCTTGCCCTCTGGCGGCAGTGGCAAGAACTAGTTTTTTCGTAGCAGCTCACTGCGCACCAGGTTCTGTGGGAAAAGTCTCATAGAAGATTTAAACCACCAGTCCACTCTCCTCCTTGCCATCAGTCAGTAATGTAAGCTTTGTGAAAAATGGATATTTCAGCAAATGTATTTTTGTTTAATGTCTGTTGGAAAAATCTTATAGAGGATTTACACCACCAGCCAGCTTCCCTGCTTGATAATAGTAAATCAACAAGGATTTGTGAAAAATGTATATTTCACCAAATGTATATTTCACCAAATGTATATTTAAAAAATGTATATTTCACCACATTGAATATAAACTTGCGAACCCGCTTTCCAAGAGGGCAGCAGTCTGAACTCGCCATAACTGCGCACAGCTGGCCTTAGACGTTGCTATAATGTACAACCCCAACAACCATCGCCAGCTTGCTTTGGCGTGATGTAATTTACTCCAAGCTACTACTGCAAATCTTAAATGATATTCCATCACACATTGTTCATGTTAGCATGAACACATTGAATCATAATGGCGAGGGCGGATATCATTTATAGTCTGTAAAAACATTTACCATATTTGGTCATCCTGCTAGATTCACATTTCCAAATCAAGCCTTTTGCTGGCTACTTCATCTTCTGCATGAAGGCAACGGACCGCCATACTGGCTCGCACTGCTGACTCAGCAGTTCTTCCCCACCCACACGCCTCTCACTGTTTAGATCCCAAGATGGTGGATCGTCAGTGAGCTATCACGTATCCAATATCTCACGTGAATGTCACGTGTCAATCTAACCAGGTCTCAGGTTATCAGAATGTATCTCGTCTATCGGTATACAATAACATGCTAGTTTCAAACTTGCATTATGAGGCAAACTGTCTGACACGCAAGATTTGTTATTGTGTCTGTATGAGCAACACTAAACTTGATTATGCGTGTCCAACTCCTCAGCCATAACTCCTCCCTCAGTCATCGACTGAGGAGCCTTGATCTAGTCATTTACTGCTCCAGCCTCCCTCAGTCATGGACTGCAGGAGGCTTGCTCTAGTCATGTACTGCTCCAGTCTCCTTCAGTCATGGACTGCAGGAGTCTTGCTTTAGTCATGTACTGCTCCAGCCTCCCTCAGTCATCGACTGGAGAAGCCTTGCTCTAGTCATGTACTGCTCCAGCCTCCCTTAGTCATCGACTGCAGGAGCCTTACTCTAGTCATGTACTGCTCCAGCATCCCTAAGTCATCGACTGGAAGAGCCTAGATCTAGTAATTTACTGTTCCACCCTACTAAAGGTCACATCCATTTGGGGGCGCCACCCGTCTGGGTGCGCACCACACACCTACACTCACTGAACACTATACATAACATAAATACCAGGTTTGGAAGGTTGTACAGTTTGTTAAATTTAAACTTCATTTGGAAACAGAACACAAAAATGAAAAGAAGGCATCAACCAGAAAGGTGTTCAGAATAGTCTAGCGGACAGGAGTGATCGACTAGCTGAGAGTGATGGCTGGCTTCATGTCCTCGAGGTCGTGGGTTCAAACCTAGCAGTCTAGAACCCACGACCATGCAATTTCAAGACTACCGTCCTAACCCTTATACTACCTAGGCTCCCAGTGGAAACCACTGCCTGTTTGTGGCTCCTTTCCGGAGAGGTGAATGCAGACTACTACACAATTATATTTACTAAGCTTTTGTTTAACGAGTTAAACTGCACAACAAAGCCTTTGCACAACAAAGCCTAGTGACAGACTTACTACAAGGGGAGTGAGCTGGTGAGACAGTACACACCGGAAGTCACACCTCCCAGTCCTTTGATGACCTGCGCACGCGCAGTGCCAAGCTGGAACCCCTTGGTGGAAGGCAGCTTGAACATGGGACTCTGGGTGCCAGTGTGGGCGTGAGGAATTGACCACTAGAGGGCCACAGGTGGCACGGGGCTGCCCGCTTGTCATCACGGGGTCTTGGCTTCTGAATCTCACAAGGCAGTCATTGCGTATGTTGTGTTAGGCTGGAAATTGCTTCGTCTGATGGTTTTGGATTGCTGCCATATTTGCTGTGTAAATTATATTCGGTTGATCATTATAATACACATCGTTTTAGTTTTAAATAACTATTATTTTACATGGCTAAAATTGAAGATATTTGAAGTGACAATATGGCAAATTACTTGTGTTCTGGATACCGAGATACTGGGTAACTTGTTAGTCAGCAATGACACTTTCTATTAACGTGCCTTAACACCCCGTAGTGCAGCAACACATATGGAATAAGGGCACCAGTATGTACTAAGATGGCTTTGTAGAATCACATCTACATGACAGCTTTGGTTTCCAACATGTCACGTTTCATTGGGTATTGATATTAGAAATCTCTGATTGTAGTTTATTATGTTATTATTTGGATGTGGTATTTGTGTGTTTGTTGTTTTACGTCCTACCAACATCTAAGGTCATATCGGGACAGGTACTGAATTGTGACAGTGCGCACTCATGGTGACTTTATAGTGCTGTCCCACTGGGAGACAAGGTCGCCAGGCACCAGCATTAATAGAATAGGGCAAGGAATGGTTGGCTCAGTGTCAGAATAATGTGACTGAGTGGGATATCAGGGCATGATGCTGGCAGCTTGGTATCACAGTTGGGCAGCAATGTATAATGACCAAGAGTGTTCACTGACACAAGTCGGTTTCATTATGGTATGACCATACATGTTAAAGCAGTATTTACTTTAATAATACTACATATGGTATGTCATTCTCATGATATTCTTACATGTGGTTCTCATGTCATTATTACATCACCTACCTGGCGGTCACATCATTATCCACATGTCATCTCGGCATATGGCCTGCAGCTTTTTCAAGCGATTACTGTGTATAGTATGGGATTCCCATGTTATCCCTACACAGCAGATGGGAGTCCCATGTCATTAGTAACCAGCATATGGGAGTCCCATCTCATTAGTACCCATCATATGGGAGTCCCATGTCATTATTACCCAGCATGTGGGGGTCCCATGGCATTAGTACCCAGCATATGGGAGTCACATGTCATTAGTACCCAGCATATGCGAGTCCCATGTCATTATTACCCAGCATATGGGAGCCCCGTGTCATTATTACCCAGCTTATGGGAGTCCCATGTCATTATTACCCAGCATATGGGAGTCCCATGGCATTATTACCCAGCATATGGGAGTCCCATATCATTAGTACCCAGCATATGCGAGTCCCATGTCATTATTACCAAGCATATGGGAGTCCCATGGCATTATTACCCAGCATATGGGAGTCCCATGTCATTAGTACCCAGCATATGCGAGTCCCATGTCATTATTACCCAGCATATGGGAGTCCCATGTCATTATTACCCAGCTTATGGGAGTCCCGTGCCATTAATACCCAGCATATGCGAGTCACATGTTCATTATTAACAAGCATATGGGAGTCTCATGTCATTGTTACCAAGCATATTGGAGCCCCATGTAATTATTACCCAGCATATGGGAGTGACATGTCATTATTACCCAGCATATGGGAGTTTCATGTCATTAATACCCAGCATATGGGAGTCCCATGTCATAATTACCCAGCATATGGGAGTTCCATGTCTTTATTACCCAGCATATGGGAGTCCCATGCCATTATTACCCAGCATATGGGAGGTTCATGTCATTATTACCCAGCATATGGGAGTCCCATGTCATTATTATCCAGCAGATGGGATTCCCATGTCATTATTAACAAGCATACGTGAGTCTCATGTCATTGTTACCCAGTATATGGAGCACCGTGTCATTATTACCCAGAATATCGGAGCCCCATGTCTTTATTACCCAGCATATCGGAGTTCCATGTCATTAATACCCAGCATATGGGAGTCCACTGGCATTATTAACCAGCATATGGGAGTGCCATGTCATTATTATCCAGCATATGGGAGTCCCATGTCATTATTAACAAGCATCTGGGAGTCTCATGCCATTCTTGCCCAGCATATGGGAGCACTGTCATTATTACCCAGAATATCAGAGCCCCATGTCATTATTTCCCAGCATAGTTGAGTCCCATGTCATTAATATCCAACATATGGGAGCCCCATGCCATTATTACCCAGCATCTGGGAGTCCCGTGTCATTATTACCCAGCATATGGGAGCACCATGTCATTATTAACAAGCATATGGGAGTCTCATGTCATTGTTACCAAGCATATGCGATTCTCATATCATTATTACACAGTATATGGGAATCTTATGTCAGTATTACATAACATATGTCATTATTGCTTTGTATCTAGGGTGCTCAATTCATTATTACACAGTATATAAGGTTCTAATTTCATTATCACAATCACATGGTATAGCCGGATGAGTTGCGCGTCCGTCCATATCCCGTTCTGGTAGATCGTGGGGTCGTGGGTTCGAATCCTAGTCGAGTCAAACCAGTGACTTAAAAAAATGATAGTTGTCGCTTCCTAGCCTGGTGTTCAGCATTATTAGGATAGTACAAGGAGCAGTGGAAGGAGGAAGACCAATCGTCCGCGATTGAACATTCCCCTGCTTAATCAACTAATGTACCAACAACACATCTAGGGTATCTTGTCATTATTGCCCAGTATATAGGGTCCTCACGTCATTACTACACAACATGTAGGGTTGTCATGTCATTATTATACAGTATATTGGGTGCTCATATTATTATTGTACAAGCTGAATTCTCTGCCAGAATTCACTACCTCGGAAGCACTATATCAAGTGATGGATGCATTGATGCTGAAATACAGAGGAGGATGGCCAAGGCTAGCACATCTTTCGGCCGACTACGCCAGAGACTCTGGAAGGACAAAGTGACAAATAAGGAAATACTTGAATGGACGGGGCTGCTCTCTATGGAAGATCTTCTGATCAAAAAGAATCTCCGGTGGACTGAACACCTCATGAGGATGTCATCAGACAGGCTACCAAAGCAGATCCTCTATTCTCAACTGTCTTCTGGTTACAGAAAGAGAGGGCACTCTCGTCTCTGGTTCAAGGATACCATCAAGAGAAACCTGAAGCTGAGAGACATTAAGGCTGACTCATGGACGCAACTCTCAGAGCAGAGAGCTAAATGGAGAGCGGCAGTCAAGTAATGAAAGCAGTTTTTGTCACATCGTGACCGACAGCATGATGGTGATGTTATTATTACAAAATATATGGTTTCATCCTGTCATCATTGCATATCATATTTAGGAATGATGTCATTACTTCATATCGTTTGGGGTGCTCAGGTTATCATGTTAATATTACATATGTTATGTGCTTTTCATATCATCACCATATATCATATGTGGTTATAATGTCATCGCTACATTATCCTACATGGTCCTCACATCATTGTTACATATCACATGTCGTGCGTACGTCATTACTACACATTGTAAATGCTCCCCTAGTCGTCAGTATCTAGCAATCCTATGCATCATCTCTGGTTGTTCTGTCACTACTACATATCATGCGTTGGTGCTTTGACAATGAAGTAATGTATGTAACAGCATGCTGATACATCTCCCACGTTTGTCCTTTGACCAGACAGGAATGCCGAATGAGTTGAGCGTCTGTCTCCTGCTTTGGTAGATCGTGGGATTCCAACCCACAGGTTTGAACCCTGGTCGAGACAAACCAATGACTTAACAATTTATACGTTTGGCTTCCTATCCATGCGCCTGGCATTATTAGGATAGGGCAAGGAATGGTTGGCTCGGTGTAGAGGATAATGTGACTGAGTAGCATATCAGTTCATGTTGCTGGTGGGCTTGTGGGCTGGTGGGCTGGTGTCCAGGTGAGGCAGCACTATAAATTCCTCATGAGTGTGCACTGTCACAAGGTGGTGCCCATCCTAATTTGTTTTGGGTGTAAATATGTTTATTGTGCTGAATAAGTCATTCGTTAGTGCTGAAGCACTGGTCTTTCAGGCATTTTTCAATTCAGAATTATTTACACACAAGGTATATCGAATAAGGTATACAATAACTGTTGAATACAATAACTGCTGAATATGACCATAGATGTTGCCATGACATAAAACTCCAAGAACTAACCAACCGTTTGGCCTTTGGTACCAGCATGACCTCTGCATGACCTCTGCATGACCTCTGCATCTCGCCTGATCCGGGCACTCTGTTCTCCGTGTGTGACACCCACTTTGCGTTTGTCTGCGTGAATCTGAGACCAGGCTCAGACACCGGTCTGTCCTTGTACAAGATGGAGCCCGGCAGGTCGTGAAATAGTAGCAGCAAGGCACCTACACTACTCACAGATCACAACCAATGCTCCATGAAGGAGCTCCTTGAAGGTTTGTGACTCACGAATGGAGCAACATGGAGCGGAAGTGCACATGAAAATGGTTTACTCAAATGAGACATCAGTACCCAGTCCCAACGACGTGAAGAGAATAATAAACACAACATCAAGAGTGTAGCAGGGTGGGTGGGTGGAAAAAAGTGTGCCCGTCATCAGGTCACTGAGAAGTGATAAGAATGTGGTGAGGAAGGCTTGATGGTGGAAATGTGTGAAAGCCCGCTGGCCAATCAGGTGGTCTGAATCACCCACCCACCCTAGGCACATTTCAAGGGGGGTGGGAGGGGGATGTTCAGTCACGCGTAGCCAAATGCAAATCCAACATTCCACCAATGAACAAAATTAACTATTCACGTTGAAAAGTTGGCCGTTAGTTTCTACAATATTATTCTTTGCATAAAACTCTTAGGTTGAAGGTCACAGTTTGATGAAAACATCAAGTTTTCTAAACCAAGAGTATTATCTTATACCCCTGTCACACTACTACGTAACGAGCCAACGTGAGCCTAACGTGATGATTTTTCGTCATTACGTTGCCGTACGTTGGGTTACGTTATGATGACGTCATAATGACGTTAGAGTGACGTCGAGCTACGTCATGTTACGTTGTGTTACGTCGGCGCGCGTCAAGGTTTTGAACCTGTTCAAAACTTTCGACGTATCTCGACGTGAAGCCGTTACGTCGGGATGACGTCACAATGACGTTAGGTTGACGTTCCGCGATCGTTATAGCAGCGTAAATGACGTTAGAGTCACGTTATGTCACATCAGACTGAGGGCCCGGGTGGGAGCAACGTGTGGGCAGCGTTTTGCACGTTACGGTCACGTTACGGTCACGTTATGGTCACGTTACGGTCACGTTACGGTCACGTTACGGTCACGTTACGGTCACGTTACGGTCACGTTACGGTCACGTTACGGTCACGTTACGGTGGCGTTACGGTCACGTTACGTCCGGTCACGTCGCCAATTACCCCTCCCCCCTAACGTTGTCACGTTACAGCTAAGGACACGACCTACACCGACGTTACTTTCACGTTACGCTCACGTCCACAATTTGCATATTACGCCCATAACGTCAACGTAATATCATTATTTTCACGTTGTGCCTACGCTGACATAGTCACGTCGTAGTGTGACAGGGCCTTAAATTAGATACTGGTGGACTTATTAAACATTTCTCACCACACAGAAGGGAATACTGAGGCAATTTAACAGAACCTGTTACTGTAGATTCCTATGGTGTCAGAGTTTTAACACGCTTGCCAAAATTAATGTTGTATAGTTGCATTTCAAATATCTCAAAAGTTAGCCATTTAATATAAAAGTTACTTCAAACTAAAAGTAAGGTAGATCACAGTGAGCGACCTAATATATTTATCTCAGAAAATGACAGAAACTCAAAACCATCGGACTATACAACTTTAATCTGTGCATTAATAACTAAATTGGATATGTAGGATCAAATCTCACTGAGGGTTTGGTTTAGGAAAATTTGACGGTTTCATCTGACTATCTCGCTTCGTTCAACACACCTGCACTAGTCCCTCGGTTAAGCCTAGGTCACAAATGCTGCAGGCGCTGTATGGTGCGGTGGTCTGCGGTGTGTCTTGTGGTTTATGGAAATGTTATGGCATTGCAGCCTGCAGTTTATCTCTTCACAAAACGTATGGTTTGTGTTGAATTTATACACGTATTTAATATACCAAAAAAGTCATAACTTTCTTAATATTGATTACACAAACATGAATTTTGCACCATATTGATATTCATCTTACGATCTTTTCATCAATGTCAATAAAGGTGATTGTAAAGTGTTGTGGAATCTGGATTGCCAGGAGTGCGGCCTGCGGCCTTGCGATTTTCCAAAGTTAAGATAACTTTGACTTAAAATAACCTCAACCGCTTGGGCCAAGGAAAACCTGTATGGTCACCATGCGGCGACTGTAACTCACCATATGGTCGCCGTACGGTCTGGCCGATGCGGCGAGGTACGGTCGCCGCACTCACGCTGTAACGCAGTTGTGACGGTAGCATTATAGTGACAGCAGGAGCGGGACGTAGCTCAGGCGGTAGAGTGTCCACCTGTGAAGCTGTGGGTCATTGGATTGATCCTTCTCAGTGGATCCATTTGCAGTTTGGCCCTTTTTCCATTCTCACCAGTAACCCACTAGTTCATAAAAGGCTGTGGTATGTGCTGTCCTGTCTGTGGGAAGGTGCATATAAAAGACCCCTTGCTGCTTATTGTAAAGAGAGGCCTATGTGGCGATGGCAGGTTTCCTCTATAGAAATATGTCAGAATGACCATGTGTTTGACGTCCAATAGCCAATGATAAAATGCTAAAATGAAGGTGCTCTAGAGGCATCGTTAAATAAGACAAGTTTTTAGTTACATTCTAGTGACAGCTGAGTCCGGGTGAGTGCAATACTGAGAGGGGGCAGTGTTTGCCCTGTTCCCACACAGACTCACTCGGTGTCAACTCCAGTGTCGCCTGAGGGTGCGCATGCGCGTGTTCTCTGCACAGAAAGCCAACGCGTGTCCGCTGGGGGTGAGTTATGTGGTATTGTCTGCTGCGGTTATACATCCTGACAACATATCAGTATGGGTACTGGTGTGTAATAGTTCACAGTTAAATTTACTATATAAAGCATAAACAAATTTGTATAAATACTTATATACCTATAATACGTACAGTCGGAACACTGGCAAAAGATATATGAATAAAATCCATTTACCAAAATAAAAATTAAATAATCATGGTGACTTTATAGTGCTGCACCGTGTCTGATCCCTCACTCTGATCTGAAACCACTAATAGCCACCCACATAAAATCCAAATGGCAACATGAGTGGGATGAAAACATTAATAAACTTAAAGAAATTGAACCATCTGTGGGAAAGCCACCACAGACTCATGCGGGAGGTCGGCGGGACCAAGTGGTCCTTAGCCGCTGCCGTATTGGCCACTCGTGGCTTACACATGCTTTTCTGCTCAAGGGGGAACCTCCCCCTGAATGTATTGGGTGTCAGTCCCCACTGACACTCAAACGATTTTACTAAGTTGCGTTGATTTTTTGGCCCTGCGCCAACAGTTCTACACTGCAGACAGTATGCATGACCTTTTTACTAAGGTAAAACAGGAAAACATTTTAGCCTTTTTGAGGGCAGCTGGACTGTACCACCTCATATAGTTTACTAAATAGATTCTATCAATTATTAATAACACTTTTCTTTTTCTATGGGAATTTGTTTCCTTTGACAACACATATATGATTGTCAATTTAATTTAATGAGTGTCTATTGGCACTCTAATTTAATGAGTGTCTATTGGCACATAATTGATTGTCTGCTTTTACATGTAAAAGCAATGGTTTGAACAAAAACAAACATTTCTCACCGTGAATATGGCCTATGCTGCCGACACGGCATAAAGCAACCACCAATCAATCAACCAAGCAATCAAGCAATCAAGCACCACTAGGAGCCCAGACTGGCAGCATCCTGACCAGATTTCCTACTCCATTATAGTCTTCAGATACTGAGCTAACCAGCCTTGCACTATCCTAGTAATGCTTAGTTCCAGGTTAGGTAGCAATACATATCAATTTCCTAAGTCATTGCTTTGACTCGGCGAAAGGTCGAACTCCCAGCCTTTCACCCGGGAAGCCTGCACACTTAGAAATTCGGCCACCGCAACCCATGAGTTTGCTCGTCACTGAAGGTGTGGTAACATTTGGGACTACTCAATGGGAATTTACAGAAGAAAACAAGCATCAGTGTATGTCAATGGGATGTATTCCACCGAGAGAACGTTATTAGTAAATTTGCGTAATCTTATGAAAGCATGACATTAGTTGAAACTTCCCGATATTTGCCCTCATATTTATATTTTAGGTACAAGTACACATATTACACATTTAGTAAAATATTCCGATAATATATACATGTATACATATATACATATATACATATATACATATACACATATATGCATATACACATATATACATATATACATATACACGTAGACACATATACACATATACAGATATACACATATACACATATACACATATACACATATACACATATACACATATACACATATACACATATACACATATATACATATATACATATACACACATACACATATACACATATACACATATACACATATACAGATATACACATATACACATATACACATATACACATATACACATATATACATATACACATATACACCTATACGCATATACACATATACACATATACACATATACACATATACACATATACACATATACACATATACACATATACACATATACACATATACACATATACACATACACATATACACATATACATATATATACAATACATATATGCATATATATACACATAAATACATATATGCACATATATACATATATACACATATATACACATATACACATATATACACATATACACATATACACATACTATACAACATATACACATATTCACATATACACATACACATATTCACATATAACATATATAGTAATATACACATATACACATATACACATATAACATATGCACATATACACATATACACATATTCACATATACAAATATACACATATAACATATTCACATATACACATATACACATATACACATATTCACATATACACATATACACATATAACATATATACATATACACATATACACATATACACATATACACATATACACATATATACATATGCACATATACACATATATACATATATATACATATATACATATATACATATACACATATACACATGTATACATATATACATACACACATATACACATATACACATATATACATATACACATATACACATATACATATATACACATATACACATATACACATATACACATATACACATACACACATATACACATATACACATATACACATATACACATATACACATATATACATATACACATATACACCTGTACACATATACACATATACACATATACACATATACACATATACACATATACACAACCTATATACATATATCATATACACATATACACATATACACATATAACATATACACTATATACACACATAACACAATATACAACATACATATATACATATATACATATACACATATACACATGTATACATATATACATATACACATATACACATATACACATATACATATATACACATATACACATATACACATATACACATATACACATACACACATATACACATATACACATATACACATATACACATATATACATATACACATATATACATATATACAATCCTCCTGTCTGACACTGGTCTACATCCGGTGGAGCCTAGGAGGGTAGGTGGAGCCACCTGTACACTGTTGGTCTTACGGAGTATACCAAATAATAATAATTAACCCTTACGTATCTTTATACTTGCATACGTTGTTATACATCACATACATATATACATATATACATATACACATATACACATATACACACATACATATATACATATATACATCTATGCATATATACATATACGCATATACACATATATACATATACACATATACACATATATACATATACACATATACACATATACAAATATATACATATATACATATATACATATATACATATATACATATATACATATACATATATACACATATACACATATACACACACATACATATATACATATACACACACACATATACACATACATACATATACCCATATATACATTAACACATATATACATTTACACATATATACATATACACATGCATACATACATATATATATATATATACATATACATATACACATATATACATATATACATATATAAATATACATATACGTATACACATATAATGATATATACGTATATACACATATGCATATATACACATATACATATACATATACATATATACATGTACACATATACACATATACACATATATACATATATACATATATCATATATAAAATATACATATAAACATATATACATATGTACATTATACATATATATGTTTACATATACATAAACAACTATATACATATATACATATATACATATATACTTATATACATACATACTTATATGCATGCATACACATAGGCATATATATGTATATACATATATACATATGCACATATATGGACATATACATATACACATATACATATACATACACACATATACATATGCATATATACATATACACATCTGTACATATATACATATATACATATATACATCCATATATACATATACACATATATACATATATACGTATACACATATCCACATATCTACATATATACATATATACATATACACATATATACATGTATATATATACACATACCTATATATACATATATACATATACATATACACATATATGCATATACATAAGAGATATAAAATGACATGAAGTGCCTCCCCCTAGCTTTAGAATGCTGCCCTCTACCAGCAGTTATCATGTCATATATCAACTTACAAATTTGTCAACTTACGAAATGGATCACAATGTTGGAGAGCTTACCTTGCTTTACCTGACTCGACTTTACCCGACTCGACTTTACGTGACTCAACTTTACCCCACTCATCTTTACCCGACTCGACTTTACCACACTTGACTTTACCCCACTCGACTTTACCCCACTCGACTTTACCCGACTCGACTTTACCCCACTCATCTTTACCCGACTCAACTTTACCCCACTTGACTTTACCCCACTCATCTTTACCCGACTCGACTTTACCCGACTCGACTTTACCCGACTCGACTTTACCCCACTCATCTTTACCCGACTCGACTTTACCCCACTTGACTTTACCCCACTTGACTTTACCCCACTCGACTTTACCTGACACGACTTTACCCCACTCGACTTTACCTGACTCGACTTTACCCCACTCGACTTACCCCACTCATCTTTACCCCACTTGACTTTACCCCACTTGACTTTACCCCACTCGACTTTACCCGACTCGACTTTACCCGACTCGACTTTACCCCACTCAATTTTACCCGAGTCGACTTTACCCCACTTGACTTGAACCGACTCGACTTTACCCCACTTGACTTTACTCCACTCGACTTTACCCGACTCGACTTTACCCCACTTGACTTTACCCCACTCGACTTTACCCCACTCGACTTTACCCCACTCGACTTTACCCCACTTGACTTTACCCCACTCGATTTTACGCGAGTCAATTTTACCCCACTTGACTTTAACTGACTCGACTTTACCCCACTTGACTTTACCCCACTTGACTTTACCCTACTTGACTTTACCCCACTCGACTTTACCCCACTTGACTTTACCCGACTCGACTTTACCCGACGCAAATTTATCCCACTTGACTTTACCCCACTCGACTTTACCCCACTTGACTCTACCCCACTTGACTTTACCCCACTTGACTTTACCCCACTTGACTTTACCCCACTCGACTTTACCTGACACGACTTTACCCCACTCGACTTTACCTGACTCGACTTTACCCCACTCGACTTACCCCACTCATCTTTACCCCACTTGACTTTACCCCACTTGACTTTACCCCACTCGACTTTACCCAACGATTTTACCCGACTCGACTTCACCCGACTCAATTTTACCCGAGTCGACTTTACCCCACTTGACTTGAACCGACTCGACTTTACCCCACTTGACTTTACTCCACTCGACTTTACCCGACTCGACTTTACCCCACTTGACTTTACCCCACTCGACTTTACCCCACTCGACTTTACCCCACTCGACTTTACCCCACTTGACTTTACCCCACTCGATTTTACGCAAGTCAATTTTACCCCACTTGACTTTAACTGACTCGACTTTACCCCACTTGACTTTACCCCACTTGACTTTACCCTACTTGACTTTACCCCACTCGACTTTACCCCACTTGACTTTACCCGACTCGACTTTACCCGACGCAAATTTATCCCACTTGACTTTACCCCACTCGACTTTACCCCACTTGACTCTACCCCACTTGACTTTACCCCACTTGACTTTACCCCACTTGACTTTACCCCACTCGACTTTACCCCACTCGACTCTACCCCACTCGACTTTACCCACTTGACTTTACCCCACTGGACTTTACCCCACTCGACATTACCCCACTCAACTTTACCCCACTCGACTTTACTCAACTTGACCTGACGCGACTTTACCCGACGCGACTATACCCGACTCGACTTTACCTGACCTCACTTTACCCGACCTCACTTTACCCCACTCGACTTTACCCCACTCGACTTTACCCCACTTGACTTTACCCGACTCGACTTTACCCGACTCGACTTTACCCCACTCGACTTTACCCCACTCGACTTTACCCCACTCGACTTTACCTCACTCGACTTTACCCGACTTGACTTTACCGCACTCAACTTTACGCCACTCGACTTTACCCGACTTCACTTTACCCCACTCGACTTCACCCCACTTGACTTTGCCCCACTTGACTTTACCCCACTTGACTTTACCCCACTTCACTTACCACCGGACTTTACCCACTCGACTTTACCCACTCGACTTTACCCGACTTCACTTTACCCACTCGACTTTACCCCACTTGACTTTATCCGACTCGACTTTACCCCACTCGACTTTACCCGACTCAACTTTACCCCACTCGACTTTACCCCACTCAACTTTACCTCAATCGACTTTACCCGACTTGACTTTACCGCACTCAACTTTACGCCACTCGACTTTACCCGACTTCACTTTACCCCACTCGACTTCACCCCACTTGACTTTGCCCCACTTGACTTTACCCCACTTGACTTTACCCCACTCGACTTTACTCAACTTGAGCCGACGTGATTTTACCCGACGCAACTATACCCGACTTGACTTTACCTGACCTCACTTTACCCGACCTGACTTTACCCACTCGACTTTACCCCACTCGACTTTACCCGACTTGACTTTACCCCACTCGACTTTACCCGACTTGACTTTACCCGACTCAACTTTGCCCCACTCGACTTTACCCCACTTGACTTTATCCGACTCGACTTTACCCCACTCGACTTTACCCGACTCAACTTTACCCCACTTGACTTTACCCCACTTGACTTTACCCGACTCGACTTTACCCCACTCAACTTTACCCCACTCGACTTTACCCCACTCGACTTTACCCCACTGGACTTTACCCCACTGGACTTTACTCAACTTGACTTTACCCCACTTGACTTTACCCCACTTGACTTTACCCCACTCAACTTTACTCAACTTGACCCGACGCGACTTTACCCGATGCGACTATACCCGACTCGACTTTACCTGACCTCACTTTACCCCACCTCACTTTACCCCACCTCATTTTACCCGACCTCAGTTTACCCGACCTCACTTTACCCGACCTGAATTTACCCGACCTCACTTTACCCGACCTCACTTTACCCAACTCCACTCTACCCGACACCACTTGGATGACTCAGCAATGTACTTCTCTTCATACCAGACGGGGTGGCCGAGTGGGTTGGAGCGTCCGTCTCCCGTGCTGGTAGATCGTGGGGTCGTGGGTTCGAGTCCCGGTCGAGTCAAACCAATGACTTTAGAATTGATACTTGTCGCTTCCTAGCCAGGCGCTCGGCATTATTAGGATAGGGCAAGGACTGGTGTGCTCAGTGTCAGGATAATGTGACTGAGTGGGATACCAGGTCATGGTGCCGGCGGCCTGGTTTCCCAGTGGGACAGCACTATAAAGTTGCCATGAGTGCACACTGTCACAAGTCGGTACCCATCCTGATATGACCTTAGATGTTGCTAGGATGTAAAACAACAACAAACAAACAAACTTCTCTTCATTGACCAACATCCTTAGACTGTAATCATGATGTGTATATTATATATATATAGGATTGTATTTTTGTTCAAGTTGCATAGTCCGATCATTTTGAGTTTCTTTTATTTCCTGAGATAAAGATATTAGATTGATCATTATAATCTACCTTACATTAGATTGAAGTAACTTTTATGTTAAATGATTAACATTTGAGATATTTGAAGTGTAAACGTGCAAAATTAATGTTGGCAAGCTTGGCAAAACCCTAACACCAGGCTTATGCAGTAAAGGGTTCTATTAAATTAACTCAGTATTCCCTTCTAGGTGATGACAACTGTTTAATAAGTGTACACATATGCAGAATACAATCTAGATAATTGGTTTCGTTTTGACAAGTTGATGGTTTGATCGGACCATGCAGCTTTAAGTGACGGACAAGACTAATACAAAACTCATAGAATGGCAACATTGATGACAACTAGTCTCTGAATGCATCGTAATGTGTGAAAACTAAATCATTTTGAAAAAGGATAATATCATAATATACCATTTCCTCAGTTGTCTAGCCTGTTTATGCTTACAACCAATTTGGTCATATTACAAAATACCCTCAACTTACGAAACAAACTGTCTATGGAACCCCTGTGATATTACTATAATCCTCACAGGCTCTTAGTATATATCACTGAAAAGCCCATTTCTTGTACTTTAATGGTATTTCTGTTATTTTATATACTATTCAGTTGGGAAAACGCAATAATAGTTTTAAAAAGATCACATTTGAAGCACAAGACTGGACAATTATTTTTATTTTTTCATAAAGTGAAAAAGATAGAGGAATGCACATGACAAAAGTAATATGCATGTAGAAACACTAACATTTGTAGGGAAATATTAAATATAGCTGAAATGAGGCCATTCTATGATATTTGTGATGCGTTTCGTAAGTTGATGGTCAAAGTAAGATGTTATTTGTCAACCTCTCTACAGGCTTACCTCCAGGGACGTAAGTAGACATCTTGTTTTCTGGATAGCCTGATGTTATATATTTTCTGATAAATAAATGAAACACATGATACTGGTATGTGACTTAACAAAAAATGCACTCCTGTCGCGAGAATCAAGCATATATATGTGATATAAGAATTATTTTATGCGAGGATGAAGGCGCGAAAGGGAAGATTCCCTATATTGGTCAGCCATATGTTGTGTACTACTTTATGGGTGTCCCCCTTTTACTGTTGGCACAGGTGGCGCCAACACCCCCAAACCCTACTAGTACCGCAAATACTATCACTAGCGCACTGGAGATATATATATGATGTATACCGTATTATACGAGTATAGATCATATACATATATAATACCTATATATATATATATCATGTATACCATACTACCATGGTATGCAGGTATTGCAGGTATTGCAACACCTAAGGGAGTTTGACGCCGCTGCCCTGCAGAGTTGTAAACCACTGCCTTGTGGTACAGGTTCTTGACAGAACCGAAGGCTAAGGGAGCAAACCCTAAACAGAAAACCATGTCACTGTGGCAGCATTAAGGGCCGTTGATGTATGGAACTCCCAACATCTCCTGACCAGCCACGGCAGGGACAAATAGTTTTGCGCCTGTCTTGACATGTTCTTGCCAGTGTGAAACCTCTATTTGCTCCCCGAGAGAGTGCCACTGGTAACTTGCAAAAGCCAGCAGCACTTCAACACTTTTTTAGGCAGCTTTCATGAAATGTACACCATCAAGAGAAACCTGAAGCTGAGAGACATGAAGGCTGACTCATGGACATCACTCTCACAGCAGAGAGCTAAATGGAGAGCGGCAGTCAAGTAATGAAAGCAGTCTTTGTCGCATCGCGACCGACGGCATGATGATGATGATGATGACCATACTATACGAGTACACATCACATGTATATACATATATATATGTACGTCAGAGATAAAGATGTCTATATATCGAAGAGCACCCCTGTGTGCTGAGGAGGCGCCGTCACCGGGCGATGGATGCAAACTGCGCTGTTGGTTCGTGCTACGTCCATACACCGTGGGGTCGCCACATGACATATGACCGTATGGAGATTAGCGCTGCCATCTCACATAACCATGTCAGGGAGGGGACTTACCCCACTTTTTTTGTTGGTACGACGCGGGGATCTGCCGGAATATCCCAAGTCGGATAAGGAGGACCACCTTCCGCATAACAATATGGGCAGCGACTTACGGAAAATAACTCACTCTGGGATACTGTGATCTAGGAATGCTGGATCTAGGTTGATGTATACCGGGCAGTAGTGCCTTGGTCATTGTTCCAGATTCAAGCAAATCATTTGTATTTATAACATCACTCATATGGCATGTATGCCAATTAATTACTACATCACCCACTGGGGGACAATGAAGTTCAAGTCACAGAAATTGAAAGCACCATTATTAATCAGAAATACTCTAATTAAATACCACATCATCCACTGCCGGACAATCAAGTTCAAGGCACAGAAATTGAAACCACCCTTATTAATCAGAAATATTCTAATTAAATACCACATCAAACACTGCCGGACAATCAAGTTCAAGACACAGAAATTAAGGTCACCTTCATTAATCGGGAATACTCTAATGTGCACACTGCTGCAAGATGGTAGCCATTCTGATATGACCTTACATGGTGCTGGGATGTAAAATGACAACAAACAAATAAACCTTCACCACGCTAATTAATTGTGACATTAAATTCTCGCCAACACTCTCTGTTTGTCCTCCGGCTGTCAACTAATCTCGTCTCTGTTTCCCTTTCCAGGTATGTACAATTCCTGGCGGTCGAAACTGAAACGGTTAGTCGAGCATTCTTCTATAAACACGCCGAGTACTGGGGGGAATTCTCCCACACCCAGCTCCAGACGGTCGCCTTATGGTTTGTGTTTGTTTGTTGTTGTTTTACGTCCTAGCAACATATAGGGTAAAATCAGGACGGGTCGTCTAATAGGGGCCCTTTGACAATGCGAACCATGTGTCACTGTAGCACTTCCAGTCCCAGGTGGAGTTGGGCACTGCCCCCTCTCGGACATCATTAACTTCCTATGACCATGTGTCTAGTATCTGATACTGAGCGCAGTGTTGGTTAAAACCCAAGGTCTCCTGTATCTCAGAGGTTATTCTGCTTACTGGGCACTCTAAGGGTTGCGTTTGTTCACACACAAGGTTTCACATAGGAGAGTGGTTAATTTGTTCACTGAGAACTGTGTTTGTTCACATGCATGTTTTCACGTAGTGGAGTGGTTACTTTGTTCACTTGGTACCCTATAGGCCCTGTAACACTACACCGTTTCTCACCGGCGTGCCGGCAACGCACAAAATATTTGCAACCGGTCGACACACGTCCAACTCTTGGGCGTTTTGGGAGAAAGTTTGACAGGGCACAGCGTGTTAGTAGCGTGCTATGAGCGCGCGGCCAACGGGGTTCGACGTGTGGCAGAAGAAAGTGTCAACGTCCTGCCAGCGGGTTCCCAGCGTGCCATCAGTGTGTTATCGGTGCGTTGTCGGCGCCCCGCCAGCACACCGACGGCGTTGGGGTAGCATGTCATTAACGGGTGCCATTATATACTCAAAGCCAAAATGTTGACGAAAGGTTCGCAGAATGCCGGGTAACGTCAGGTGCACGGCAGACGCGCCAGCAACATGTCAAGACGCGCCAGCAACATGTCCAACATGTCGAGAAATGCTGGAGCAATGCCAATAGCGTGCCCACTACCTGTCGATGGGACGTTACCGACGCGCCGATGGAACGGTCGCATTTTGGCGAAAAAAATGCCAACGTTAACCGACATTCATCAATGTTATGCCAGCGTTCTGCTGGCACGCCGCCAACGGGTATCGACGTGTTGGTAACGCGACCGTAACACCCCCTCCAACCCGTCGGGTCGCGTCAAAAGTTTTGTGCAAGCACAAAATGATCGGCGCAACCTGACGCACGCTGATGTGTCGATTCACACATTGCTATCCCTCAACGTGTACCGACGCGCTGGTAACGCGCCAGTAACGCGCTGGAAACGTGTCCCGACGTGTACCGACGTTTCGACCAAAAATCGACGCGCGTTGGTGGGGAACGTTGTAGTGTGACAGGGCCTTAAGGGTTGTGTTTGGCAACATACATGATTTCATATCGTGGAGTGATTACTTTGTTCTCTGGGTACCCTATGGGTTGTGTTTGGCAACACACAAGATTTCACGTAGTGGAGTGGTTCACTGGGCACTTGAAAGGTTATGTTTGTTAACCCACAATGTTTCACGTAGTGGAGTGGTTACTTTGTTCACTGCGAACCATATGGGTTGTGTTTGTTGACACACAAGGCTGGTCCAATTGGCACCGTGCCAATAGACCTATTTCAATGTTTATAAACATTGTGTATGCGCGCGCAGCTCGGCTGCAGAAGGAATGCACACTGCCACTGAGTTTGCCATTACGCGCAGTGCAAAACGTTTGTTTTATTCAAAATTAATAGAAATGAAGAACCGTAACCATATAAATTTAATATAATCTATTCGGTGACTATGTTTTCTACATTTGTTCCAAGCGGATTGTGTGTAAGTGGTGTGGTTTGAGAGATTTCTGTATGATGATTGCCCCCTTCCATTGACAATGCATTGAGTTTGCTGGTAAGCGTAGTGCAAAACGTTGGTTTTATTCAAAATTAATAGAAATGCAGAACCCTAACCTTATGAATTTAAGATAATCTATTCGTTAAATATGTTTTCTATATGTGTTCTAAGCGATTTATGTCTAAGTGGTGTAGTTTTAGAGATATTTCACTTTTTCTTTAAGAAGATTTCTTACGACCATTGACAATGCACTGAGTTTGCTGACTAGACCGCGAAGGGTAAACACTGCATTGATTTGTGCTGCAGCAATGCTATGTCTATGCAGAGCATTTATTTTAGCAAAATTAATTTAAAACCTTTCACTGAGTCGATTAAAAATATATTAATGTGCGATTGAAGAGGAAGATCTGAAGTATTTAATTTAATTTAAGGGCAATTTTCTATGAAAGTATTAAAAACAGAGATAATAGTGAAAGTCGGGATATTCTGAGCTGATAGCCATTGAGTTTGCAGTGACCGGATGTTGTCCTGCAGCCAAGCAGCCCGCGCACTCACCTAAATACACGTACTGACATCATATGAAATTGGTCAATATAGACGCTACCTGCCGGAATTCGCTGTCCTCACTTGCACATGTTTGTTGCAACAGGTTATAAGTGCAGTGCCCGCTTGGAGCCTGATGCAAAGTGATGTGCCTGGACTTGTGTGTTGCCAGGCGACACTGTGCCTGGACCTATGTGTTGCCAGGCAACGCTGAGCCTGAACTGGTGTGTTGCACCGGTGTGTTGCCAGGCAACAATGTGCCTGGACTGATGTGTAGCCAGGCAACCTTGTACCTGGACCGGTGTGTTGCCAGGCAAAAATGTCCCTGGACTGATGTGGAGCCAGACAACACTGTGCCTGGACCAGTGTGTTGCCAGGTAACTATGTGCAGTTTGCCTGGACTGGTGTGTTGTCAGGCAACACTGTGCCTGGACCAGTGTGTTGCCAGCTAACACTGCCCCTGGACCGGTGTGTTTCCAGTCAACACTATGCCTCGGTCCCAGCGCCCCCAGCATCCATCTCAGGCTGCATCAAACACCAACAGGTCTGGTCGCCGCTACAAGTTGAAGTCATGCGATGGTGGATCAGCAAGGTTTTTCTTCGAAGGAATCAACCCGATGCGAGTTAATCACATTGTGACGGGCTTCGTTCCGGTCACGTGACCTTGTATTATTATTCCGAGAGAGGAGCTCAGGAGCTCAGATGGGAACATTTCTATGGAAATCAGATTATGACACTATAATGAGTTCAGATCGTGACAGTCCTACGGACAGATCGTCACACCCGTATGGTCAAATCGTGACCGTTCTATGGTCAGGTCGCGACAGTTATACCGTCAGATCGTGACAGTTATAAGGACAGATCGTGACAGTTATATGGACAGATCGTGAGAGTTCTACTGTCAGATCGTGACACTTGTATGGTATGATTGTGACAGTTATATTGTCAGATCATGACAGTTCTACGGTCAGATCGTGACAGTTATACCATCAGATCGTGACAGTTCTACGGTCAGATCGTGACACTTGTATCGTCAGATTGTGACAGTTATACAGTCAGATCGTGACATTTCTACAGTCAGATCGTGGAAGTTATACGGTCAGATTGTGACACCTTTGTGGTTAGATGGTCAGACTTGGCTGTAGCAGTAGCAAGTCTGAGATGAGGAGCACAAAGCGCATCAAGTGGCGCTAATTGTTCCAGTAATAGACAACTCACTCAAGAAACAAGTCAACATCATTTGACAGCTCTGCTGCAAAAACCATGTACATTAAAACTCAATAAGATTTCAGTGAAAAATAAAGAACTCATAGGATTGCTTTAATATTCTACCAATAGTGGCCGGTTCGCTGTATGCTTAGTGATTGTGTTCGCTAACGTCTGACATTAGTCTTCATGTCTGCATAACGGGCGACGTGGCCGAATCGTTAGAGCACATGCCTCCGGTGCGGGAGAGTTCAATTCCCAGTCGAGTCAAACCAATGACTTACAACATTGAACCTTGTCGCTTCATAGCTTGGCACTCTGCATTAATAGGATAGGGCAAGGACTAGTTAGCACAGTGTCAGGATAATGGTACTGAGATGGATATTGAGTCATGATGCGGGCAGCCTGATTTCACAGTAGGGCAGCACTATAAAAACATCATGAGTGAGCATGGTCACAAGTCGGTACCCATCCTGATATGACCTCATATGTTGCTAGGACATGAAGCTCAATAACTAATCAGTCATGTCCGCACAGCAATATTATTACACACAAAGGATGAAGGCATGTCATTGTGGTTTACCGGTTAGTAGTTTACCGGAGCATCAATAGAGGGCGCCATGGGAAGTGCGCAGAGTTCTGCGATCGCTGGGTGGGTCACGTGACACACTAAGCTATCTCCTGTGAGATGCTTGTAGTTGGGCGGTCATGAAGCCGGTGAGGTGTGGGTGGGGCCTTCACACACGGGGCTTAGGTTATGTAGGGGTGGGCCGGTGATGTGTGGGTGTGGCCTTCACACACAGGGCTTAGGTTCTGGAGCGGCGTGCTGGTGATGTGTGGGTGTGGCCTTCACACACGGGGTTTAGGTTCTGTAGGGGTGTGCCGGTGATGTGTGGGTGCAGCCTTCACACACGGGGTTTAGGTTCTGTAGGGGTGTGCCGGTGATGTGTGGGTGCAGCCTTCACACATGGGGTTTAGGTTCTGTAGGGGTGTGCCGGTGATGTGTGGGTGGGGCCTTCACACACGGGGCTTAGGTTCTGTAGGGGCATGCCAGTGATGTGTGGGTGGGGCCTTCACACACAGGGCTTAGGTTCTGTAGGGGTGGGCCAGTGATGTGTGGGTGTGGCCTTCACACATGGGGCTTAGGTTCTGTAGGGGCGTGCCGGTGATGTATGGGTGGGGCCTTCGCACACAGGTTTAGGTTCTGTCGGGCGGGCCGGTGATGTGTGGGTGTGGCCTTCACACACAGGGCTTAGGTTCTGTAGGGGTGCCGGTGATGTATGGGTGGGGCCTTCACACATGGGGCTTAGGTTATGTAGGGGTGGGCCGGTGATGTGCGGGTGGGGCCTTCACACATGGGGCTTATGGTCTGTAGTGGCATGCCGGTAATGTGTGGGTGGGGCCTCAACAGACATGGCTTAGGTTCTGTAGGGGCATGCCGGTGATGTGTGGGTGGGGCCTTCACACACGGGGCTTAGGTTCTGTAGGGGCATGCCGGTGATGTGTGGGTGGGGCCTTCACACACGGGGCTTAGGTTCTGTAGGGGCGTGCCGGTGATGTATGGGTGGGGCCTTCACACACGGGGCTTAGGTTCTGTCGGGGTGTGGCGGGAATGTGTGGGTGGGGGCCTTCACACATGGGGCTTAGGTACTGTAGGGGCGGGCCAGTGATGTGTGGGTGTGGCCTTCACACACAGGGCTTAGGTTCTGTAGGGGCGGGCCGGTGATGTGTGGGTGTGGCCTTCACACACGGGGCTTAGATTCTGTAGGGGTGGGCCAGTGATGTGTGGGTGGGCCCTTCACACACAGGGCTTAGGTTCTGTAGGGGCATGCCAGTGATGTGTGGGTGGGCCTTCACACACAGGGCTTAGGTTCTGTGGGTGGCCAGTGATGTGTGGGTGTGGCCTACACACACAGGCTTAGGTTCTGTAGGGGTGGGCCAGTGATGTGTGGGTGTGGCCTTCACACACGAGGCTTAGGTTCTGTAGGGGTGGGCCAGTGATGTGTGGGTGGGCCCTTCACACACAGGGCTTAGGTTCTGTAGGGGCATGCCAGTGATGTGTGGGTGGGGCCTTCACACACAGGGCTTAGGTTCTGTAGGGGTGGGCCAGTGATGTGTGGGTGGGGCCTTCACACACAGGGCTTAGGTTCTGTAGGGGCATGCCGTTGATGTATGGGTGGGGCCTTCACACACAGGGCTTAGGTTCTGTAGGGGCATGCCGGTGATGTGTAGGTGGGGCCTTCACACACAGGGCTTAGGTTCTGTAGGGGCGGGCCGGTGATGTGTGGGTGGGGCCTTCACACATGGGGCTTAGGTTCTGTAGGGGCATGCCGTTGATGTATGGGTGGGGCCTTCACACATGGGGCTTAGGTTCTGTAGGGGCCGGCCGGTGATGTATGGGTGGGGCCTTCACACACGGGGCTTAGGTTCTGTAGGGGCATGCCGGTGATGTGTGGGTGGGGCCTTCACACACAGGGCTTAGGTTCTGTAGGGGCATGCCAGTGATGTGTGGGTGTGGCCTTCACACACAGGGCTTATGTTCTGTAGGGGCGGGCCGGTGATGTGTGGGTGTGGCCTTCACAGACATGGCTTATGTTCTGTAGGGGCGGGCCGGTGATGTGTGGGTGTGGCCTTCACAGACATGGCTTAGGTTCTGTAGGGGCGGGCCGGTGATGTATGGGTGTGGCCTTCACATACAGGGCTTAGGTTCTGTAGGGGCGGGCCGGTGATGTGTGGGTGGGGCCTTCACACATGGGGCTTATGTTCTGTAGGGGCGGGCCGGTGATGTGTGGGTGTGGCCTTCACACATGGGGCTTAGGTTCTGTAGGGGCATGCCGGTGATGTGTGGGTGTGGCCTTCACACATGGGGCTTAGGTTCTGTAGGGGCATGCCGGTGATGTGTGGGTGCGGCCTTCACACATGGGGCTTAGGTTCTGTAGGGGCATGCCGGTGATGTGTGGGTGGGGCCTTCACACACAGGGCTTATGTTCTGTAGGGGCGGGCCGGTGATGTGTGGGTGGGGCCTTCACACATGGGGCTTAGGTTCTGTAGGGGCATGCCAGTGATGTGTGGGTGTGGCCTTCACACATGGGGCTTAGGTTCTGTAGGGGCATGCCGTTGATGTGTGGGTGTGGCCTTCACACATGGGGCTTAGGTTCTGTAGGGGCATGCCGGTGATGTGTGGCTGGGGCCTGCACACACAGGGTTTAGGTTCTGTAGGGGCGTGCCGGTGATGTGTGGCTGGGGCCCTTTACACATGGGGCTTATGTTCTGTACGGGCGGGCCGGTGCAGCTTCATCCCGGATGGGTAACTCGGTCAGCTTCTGAACCCACACACTGCTGACACACAGGCAGCAGTTGCTGGGCTATCCACATACTTTTTAGCGGTGCAGCTAGTGGCAGTTATGGTGCGAATAGGGTGGTGGCGCGACCATCAGAGCTGGGGTTGGGGAGGCTGAAGCAGAAGATGACTAGGACCGACTCCATCAGTCCATCGAGCTTAGTGAGTAATGAGGGAAAGGAGAGATATTACAGGTTAATATACTCGTATAATTCTTATACAGCCTATATATACATTATATATACGGTTGTGTTGCATTTTGTCGGATAAATTAAATATACATGCAGTGGTGCTACCATACTTAACACAGAGAGGCAACAATAATTATTTGACTTTCTACCAACAACAGAAAGAATTAGTTTCCACCGTCATAACGTGGTAACCAGAGATATATGGTTCTCAGATTCAGAGAGTGCCGTGTACACATATTGGGGTGACTATTACTAGTCACGTGTCCCTAGCCCGAGTGTCTATAGTCACAATACCGTGATGACCGATTATTCTACAATCACGGGTCTGCTGAGGATTAGGGTTAGAGTTTGGGTTATATAGTTTGGGTTGGCATTGACAGTTTACTTCAGTCCTAAAAGAATGGTACCCTGATGCTAGACTGCTGGTAAATCTCAACTGTACAGGTCTGATTTTACTAGAATATCCGTCTGGCACCACCTTGCCGTGACAATAGAGGCGTCCTATAGTACATATTATAATATATCCTCCGGTGCAAGTGACACTGGTCCACATCCGGTGGAGGTGAGAAGGTCGCAGGTGGCACCACCGGTACAGTGTTGGGTCTTACAGAGTGCAGCATAAATGATAATAATTCCCGTTCGTGTCTTTATACTCACATAATTCGATATGCATCACATATAGGCTTAATATACATAATATATCAACATTCCTCAAATGTCTGTGGCGCGAGGGGGGGGGGCACCCGTGTACAACTCCCCCGACAGCCGGGGGGATGGCACTCCATCAATGCGCCGAAGGAGGAAATAGCTCAGTATATATATATATATGTTCCATTGGCATGTATACTTGTATAATTATCCATTACATATATATATATATATATATATATATATATATATATATGTATATATATATATATATATACACCTGTTACACCTCCCCCTCGAGCCTCTTGACAACTTCGGGCGCTGGGAGAGGTGGCATTTCCGGTTCTCCGAAGACGAGCAGAGGATAGGTGAGCAGCGAACTGTGCTAATTCGCAGAGTCGTTTCTGGGTAGAATTCGCAATAGGGCAATCGTCAGCAGGTTTATTGCTCGCATTGTTTTATTTGTTCAAAATAACCGCCGAAATGTTGGGTAAAATAATGTTGTCGGTGATATTCACGCTGAGTTGTGGCAGTTCTATATATAGCACTACGCTACCATATATATATATATATATATATTGATATATGATCTTGTGGCTGTCACAAGTCAATACCCATCATGCTATGCCATGGAGTGTTGTTTGGACACGACACCCCAATATATGCCTGCTGGGTGCAGTGAACAGCCGCTGGCAGCCGGTGTAGGACGTTCAAAACACTACCCCGTCGAAAACACTACGGTTGTGTTTTCAACCTAAGTTCAAAACACTACAGCAGTGTTTTGAACTTGAGCTCAAAACAATGTTAAGTTCAAAAGACTACCCCTATGTACGTCCAAAATACTACCCAAGTTCAAAACACTATCATAACCCAGCAGTGGGGCTGTAAGTGTAATGTGGCAAAATGTAACCTAGTTTGGTTATTCAGAGTTTTATGTCCTGGGAACATCTACGGTCATATCAGGAAACACGTACTAGTAGTATACTGATAGCACTGCGGCGTCTGAACCACATATTAGTATACGCTGATGGTGCTGCGGCGACTGAACCACATACGCTGATGGTGCAGTGGTGTTTGATTGTTTGTTGTTGTTTTACATCCTAGCAACATCCATGGTCATCTCAGAAAGGGTACTGACTTGTGACAGTGCACTCATGGTAATTGTATAGTGCTGCCCCACTGGGAGACCAGGCTGCCAGCACCATGAGAGTAGTGTTTTGAACTTAAAGGGAGTGTTTTGAACTTAAGGATAGTGTTTTGAGTGTGGCGACAGTAGTGTTTTGAACCTACCGTTAACTAAGTTGAAAACACTACCATATTGTTTTGAACCTAGGTTGAAAACACTACCGTAGTGTTATTGTGGGGTAGTGTTTTGAACTTACTACACGGGCGTGTAGTGCACGTGTACGCTGGCATCCCCACATTCCCGTACTGCCCGCAACAAGCCGGCAACCGGAAGTGCTTGCCTCCCATGCATGGAATCAGCCTCAACCGGAAGTGCTTGCCTCCCACTCAGGGACTCAGGCCGAAACATCGCTCAGTGAACAATCGAATGGGTGTCCTCTCTCTGAGTCTGAATGTACATATAGATGTATGTATACATATGCAGACATACACATATATATCCACAAATATAGGCACATATATATATATATATTTACATATACACACATATATATATACATATATCTACATATATATACATATATACATATACACACATATATATATACATATATACATATATACACATATATACACAGATATGCATATATAATTATATGTGCATATATGGTTATATATATATATATGTACATATGCATATATCAATATATATTAATATATACACATATATACATATATGTATATATATATGTACACATACATACATATATAAGAGTCGGCCTCACGAAAATGGGCCAATTGGTGGTTTATTTAAGATCTTGGCATCACAATTCTTAAAGTGTATTGCATTTCTTTGTTTTATATTATATTATCCTAGAAACAAATAAGGTTGTTGTATTTTCTCTACCTTTACATTCAGGATAAATTTAAGGACTTTGCAACACCTCTGTCAATGCTAAACCATAAGTATGCCGATCAACGCCGACATCCAATGCTCGATGCCGACAACTTTAACAGATGTTGGCATCACATTCTTAAAGTGTAGTACATTTCGTTGTTTTAGATTAAATTATCCTAGAAACAAATATGGTTGTTATGTTTTCTCTACCTTTATATTCAGGATAAATTTAAGGACTTTCCAATACATCTGTCAATGCTAAACTATAATTATTCTGTTCGACGCCGACATCAAATTGTTAACTAGCGGTATTTTACATGCTAGAATCTTTATAGGAAATAGAACCCTAACTTCTCTGTGTGGAGGCCGGAAAGCACTAATGTATGATATTACTCAAGCGATGATCTGCTTACTGTATCTGCTTACTATATCTGCTTACTATATCTGCTTATTATATCAGTTCCAAGAAATATCAACCCAACAGAAATTAAGTGTGGTAAAGTCTAGTAGGGAGGGGTGGCTGGCTCCTCCCGCTGTGCTGTCTCCAGGTCATATGCCTGCCACACCCCCTGCCCAGCTCTTTTATTCAGATGGACCACATTCAAAATACAGGTACACAATTGCTGGGAGTCTCCTCAGTCAGAGACAGTAACATGGCATTTCATTGGTTGAACTCCTGCAGTCAGTTGTGGGGGGAGTCAGGGTGCATAATCTACCATGGTTTCACAACTTGGTTTGAATATTATGCATATATATTTAGCAACATGATAGAATGAATTAGATATTATTAGAGAGGTTTTATAGTGGTACTTATATAATTGGAATATTTTTATAATGACTTTATATAGAAATAACTGGATGATTTAAATATGATTAAAACAGTTTTCTTAATGCTTCACATATGAGTTTTATGAAAAAGAGATATTTTAGAATTTATTTAAACTATTATTTATTTATGAACCAGACCTAAAAAGTCGGAATATTTTACACCACGCCGACAAGTTTCCCAATTGGCCTCTTTTCGTGATCCTGACTCATATACACATATATTTATACTTGGATGCACCTATATATATGCATATTTGCATATATTTGCATATATACATACACGTTGTGTATATACATAAATGCATATATACATATATATATATATATACATACATACGGACATATATATGCATGTATGCATATATTGTACTATGCATAATACAGATATATATGTAGGTACGCATTAAGCCGAAGGCAGTGTGGTGGATACAGTTTTATTATTAAGTCAGTGTAGAAGTATCTGGCTGGGCTACAAATGCCCTACCGGAATATATAGAATAAAAGGATAAAATAGCAAATATAAGAATAACAATAAAAGTAAATAGAACAGGTGTGTATGAGCCTAGTGGCAGCAAGCAAGTGAGCAGCCAGTGGGATCAGTGGTGTATACATATCACAGGTGGGTAGGCTGGTGGAATAGCCAAACCCCTCCCTGGGGTTCATGGAACCGGAGGGAGGAGGCAGCACCATGCGATTCCTACATCCGCATATACTGTAGTATATACGTTGGTGTAGGTACGCATTAAGCCGAAGGCAGTGTGGTGGATACAGTTTTATTATTAAGTCAGTGTAGAAGTATCTGGCTGGGCTACAAATGCCAAGTCCCCCAGGACCCTCCAGACAGAACTAACTAACACCCCCGAGACAAGACGCCACCCGCATGTCCGAGACTATTCGGTCCGACAGGGGGCGCGCGATATACTTATAAACTGCGTCAGACGACCAATCGCCCCTAAGCCGAATTTCATCGATCGGGGCGCCTTGAAGGGCGAGGTAAGTACACCCGCCCCGGCGGAGAGAATGGCATGAGAAATTCTCACTGTCTAAGCCGGCTAGTGCGGCAAAGTACTTTATAGTAGACTGGAGTGTAGTGTAGTCCAGGGGTGAATAGCCACCTGCCCGGGGCACCTGGAAGGCAGGCTCGCTGGGAGATACTTTGACTTGCGAGAAATGTTTTCTCACCCAGAATACGGCGCACAAGTCCGTATTGGGCACGCAAGCGACAGGGATAAGCAGCTCGCGTTCGGCAAACTGAATGGTCTTAGACCGGCGAACGGTCAGCAACATACCCCATGGGTGAAAGGAGAAATCGGAACGGCGTAAAACCGATTCGGAATTAGTTAACTGACATTTTCGCAACAGGGCCCTAAACCCGGTCAGTATGGCTGCCCGTGTTGCAACATGGCCTTCGCTACCAGACATATGCGAGAACATCCTAATTAATTGAGATGGCAGTAGGGGGAGGGCACGCTTGACTGAGCATCCCAACATACGATTTGCCCCGCCCATTATGGTTCGGACTTGGTGCGAGGCGAAGTCAATAGGCGCGCTGCCCTCGGATTTAAGAAAGAAATTTAGAGCGCTCAAGTAGTTAGTGATCGATGAATATTTTAAAGTGCGGGATAACCAGACCACGTATATCGCAACCTGAGAAGGGGGGGAAAGGCAGGGGCGATAAGATCCCCTTAAACTTGTCTATGAAGCTGAAGTACTTTCGTAGCTGCATGGATCTGGTTGAGCGAGAATTTGTAGAATAATACTGATCGCTCATAGCCTTAGCCGCCCCTCTCAAGAGATCTAGGCCTGCAACGACACAAGGGGAAACAATTCAGGCAAACAGGGAGGCACAACACAGTTGAGCGGTACAGTCCGCCTCAGCTATGCGGGTCTTGCTAGAGGGTTCCCTCCAGCGTCTAAGTGAATCACAGATTATGTTATCACCGCTGCGGACATATGCGGATTTAATATCAAAATTAAAGTGGACAGAGAGCCAGAAGAGCTCTTTGACATAGACCATTATCTGCTTATTAATACACCTGCCTGTAGAGAGTGATGCGCGCACGGTGTTATTGTCTGTCACAAACACAATGCAGTGGTCCCTCCACAGGTGGCCCCAGCGGCGGGCGGCAGCAACGACCGCCCACATTTCCTTTACGTTAATGTGTGCGCCCTTGCACGCCCAGTTGCCTTCGGCGTAATGGTGACCCACCTCAGCGGGGAGGTCAGGTTCCTCAATGAAGCTGCCAACAAGCCAATCGCCCGCATGGGCCGCTCCAAACCCCCAGCATGACGCGTCACTATAAACCGCGATAGAAGTCGCATGAACACCCAAAATCTTCGCATAACCGTTAAAGGTTTCAGCGTAGTTCCGCCACCAGTGCAATTCAGAACGGAACTCTGCGTTCAGCCTTAATTTATAGTAGGGGTTCCTTAACTGGCGTATAGCGTCGTATACTCTGGTGGAGAAGGAGCGGCCGCCGCGGACGACCGTAGCGCAATGGGCTAGCAGGCCGCCCAACTTTTCGAGCTCCTTTCGAGTAACCTTCCTGCGGCCCAAGAATTCAAGCAGAATGCGCTTTAGTTTAAGAATTTTGTCAATAGGCAATCTCAGCTGGAGCATAACGGAGTCGATCTCTATACCCAGAAATCTTGAGCATTGGGAAGGGGCTGAAAGCTTATGGTAGCTTAGATAGAAGCCTAAGCGGCGGAGAACTTTAATTACAATATATTGGTTACGTAAACATTCATTATAATCATCACCGAGGACGGCAAAGTCGTCCAAGTAATTCACAATATGGGTAACGCCCTCCTTACGGGCGCAGCGAACAACAAAATCAGAAATTTTGCTAAAAATGTAGGGGCTCGAGGAGAGTCCCATACACAAGCGGTTATCAAAAAATAATTCGCTCCCGCCACCGAAGTTCCATCTGATTGCCTGGCGAGGGCGGTCAGAAGGGTGAATATTAAGGGCCCTATAGGCATCCTTTATGTCTATACAGGCGATGAAGTCACCCTGTGCCATAACCTTCACCAAGTCTCCGACTCCAAGGTATGAAAATTTATTTGAAACTTCGGCAACATAGTTATTCACCGATCGCCCGACAGGTTTACTGCAGTCGACGATTGTTCGGTAGCCGCCCCCATTTGATTTCGGAACGGCAAAGACGTTATGAACGCACAATGCCTCGCCACTCGCCCGGCTTATATAATCACAAGAAAGTTCGGTGCGTAGCTTTGAATCAATAAAAATGCTCTGGTTGCTCTTAATACAATTACCTGCGTAAACCACGCAACATGAAGGATTTATAACCTTGAAACCGAAAATCGCCCCATGCAGAACGAATTCGGTGTCAGGGTCAACGTACCCCCCGGCAAAGCAATCACAGAAACAGCGGCATGGTTTAATCTGAGATAAATGATTTGCTATATAGTGCGTGCACAGGCACGTAGCGGCCGAACAGGCGGCAGTGACAGTAAAGGTGACGCTTTCATTAGAGTAAGTGTCAAGGGCGGACACACAAAGGCCTTGCCCAAAGGCCTTAACACTCAACCAGTCAATGTTAGCCGATTCAAGGGCATAGGGTAACAAGGGGTTGGCTAGTTGGCACGGGGGGCGGGGGCAGACAGCCCCGCCCCCCGCGCCAACACGTGCGGTTATTACCGGCGCGCTACCAAGGCACCCTGCGCCCGAAGGGCCTGATTTGTCGGCGTCGCGGGGGCGGACAATGTGGCAGTTAACGCCATTAGTGTGGCTCACAATGCCTGTGCTGGTAATGACTTGACTAGGGGTGCCTACCTGGCGACAATTAGAGTTGCTGGGACACATACCCACTCCCATTACATCAAAACAATGCACAAAATCATCAGTACCGGCTTCAGAAAGATGGGGGGGTGTAACAACCGGCGTTATGTCTAGGCCAGGGCGGGAGTCTGAGTCTGAAGCGACATAGTCATCAGTAGCAAATACACAGTTGCGAACTTTTCTCCGACCCCGGCCCCGGCCTCTCGGTATTCATTCTTTACGACAATTCCCCCTAATGTGTGACTTGCTCCCGCAGCGGGAGCACCAATGCCCGAAATTGCAGGTTCTCTCGTCTCTGCTGCAGCCCTCAGTTTTATTGTAAGAAAAACAGGGCTTCTTCCCGTCTTTAGAGAAAAGTTGGCCCGAGCTGCCCTTTACACCCCTGTTTGTTCTCTGACTGTCTCTGGCAGACTGGGTGCGCATAAACTCAAAAGCGTAATATTTAAGCGCTAGTTCGGGGTTTCCATCACAGAAGGCATCGTAGCCCTCGGCGACGGCAAGTTTCCGGACTGCAAGATCGTACTTAGCATGCGATTGGTCCTGGAACTTCCCCGTTTTCGCTTTCCCGCAAATATACTTCATATGTTTAATGACATGCCTCAGCTCCCGCAAGTCCACATCCTTTTTATCGAGGATCCAACCGCAGCACGACTCCAGCACCTCGAAGGGGGACAATTTCTTTAAGTCCTTACGGTCCTCTAGGTATCTACGCAGAGACCACTTACTGCGCTTCCTTCGTTCCCGACTTGTTGTCCCGTCCGAGGTGCTTGAGCTTGATGAATGTCGGCGCCGTCGTCGGTGCCGCCGGTCATGAGAGCCGCTCCTCCTCCGACTGGTGCTCCTGCCTCTCTTGTGCCTGGTCGTCAGCTCGGCCGCTTCGTCCGCCAGGCGGCGTTCACGACGGTCGAGTTTAGCGCAGCGCTACCGGCGCTGCAGAGCCCGCTCCTTTTCAGCTATCGCGGCCTCCCTCTCGTCCAACTCGCTGTCGCTTGGCGGGGCCTTGGACGTAGCTGGCGTTTGAGTCCCATCCGCCATCGGCGAAGATCCGCCATCGTCGGACATTGCACTCACTTTCTCCGACACTCGTTTGGCGTGCCTAGTCTGCATAGCTGCCGTAAGGCAGCTGTCGTTGACCGGGCCCCGGTGAGTAAGGCCGCACGGTCCACAGTACATAAGTATCAGCTGTGTCGAGTAGGTTGATGTTGGGCGATGTAAAATGTCGCAAACTTTTTTAAAAATCAACCACAGTCTCGCAAGTCATCCCAATGTATTTTATATAAGAATAAAGTGATATGTAAAAAATAAATATAATAATAGAATAAAATAAATAAATATAAATGATTGAAATATAATCGAACCACAAGGTTCAAAGGAACTGTGCACGTATTTATGCTGAAATATGCACTCGACAGTCATGAATCAATGCTGCTTTGGTTAAATGCACATTCCGGTAACATCAGATCGACACGATTAACGGCTTTAGTGTCGAGGCCAATAATCGGCAAAGTCGTTGACAAACATGGCGGCTTTCCCGCCGTCCGCCATCTTGGTTTTTCGACCAATATGCAAGTCGACACACAATAATTATGAAAACCCAAGACTATAAAATGAAATAAAATATCGACAAGTGGACGTCGTTAATTTCAGACCAATATTAATGCCGCACTACCTGCGATCGGTCCTTAGATTCGACACACTGACATCAAATTAATATTGATAATCGACGGTAAAGTGTAATGTAAAATGAATGATTTTAGCTCACGGCACCCAAGCAGGTCGATCGTCCTTTCATTGCACATTTCAGGTCCAGATTGGAGATCCCAAACTAAAAGAACACAGGTAGCAAGTAGACTGTGTGTAGGATCGTCCTGGTACAGGTGCAGGTGTAAGGTAAACACAGGTGTGTGTATAAGCCAAAGTAAATAGAACAGGTGTGTATGAGCCTAGTGGCAGCAAGCAAGTGAGCAGCCAGTGGGATCAGTGGTGTATACATATCACAGGTGGGTAGGCTGGTGGAATAGCCAAACCCCTCCCTGGGGTTCATGGAACCGGAGGGAGGGGGCAGCACCATGCGATTCCTACATCCGCATATACTGTAGTATATACGTTGGTATATATATATACACACAGATGTGTATGGGGAATATCCCCATTATCGCTCATTGTAAGAGGCAGTGTGTAAGTGACCCCCTACCCCCCATTATCGTCCATTGCAAGAGGCAGTGGTTAAATGACCCACCCCCAATTATCGACCATTGTAAGAGGCAGTGTGTAAGTGAACCCCCCCATTATCGCCCATTGTACAAGGCAGTGTGGAAGTGACCCCGCCGCCAATTATCGCCCTTTGTAAGAGGTAGTTTGTAAGTGACCTCCCCGCAAATATCGGCCATTGTAAGAGGCAGTGTGTAAGTGACCCCCTCCCCCCACCAATTATCGCCCCCACCGGGGTGGCGCCGGGCCGGTGCTGGGTTGGGGAAAGGGTGGCGCTGAGTCAGTGCCCTGGGGCCGACCACACGGTGACTGCTGCATCACATGTGTTGGCACCACTAGATCGGTGCCAGGTCACCGGCAACTCGCCAACCAAGAGGTCGGTGCAAGGTCAGTGCCAGGGCGCCGCCAGGGCACCAACCAGTTTTGGATGGCGCCGTCGGAACAGGATGCAAAGAGGTTGCAGCAGCAGCAGCTGCAACCTCCGGGGTCCATTTCGGAAATGGACCCCGGGAGGTTGGCGTCCTCGCGGCGCCAGCATTTAAGGAGGGCATAAGGAGAGCACAATGAGGACGTTTTTATGTCGCGAATCAATCGTAAGCGAACGCAGCCCTCGTGTGACTGGGGTATAAGTGAGCACCTAACACCGAGTATTCAGGGTGACTCTTTCCCTGTATCCGGTCATCACTCAGTAATCACATATAAATGACCCTTCACGTCACAAGCAATAGGCGATAGTTGTGTCCTCACATCCTCCTAGACCAGATCAATATGAGCAGTGCTTACCTACCGATCTGTGTCAGTCTGCACTCAAGGCGACTTAATAGTGTTGAAACACTTGGAGACCGGGCTACCAGCACAATGAACCAATACTCCAACCAGTCTCATTATCCATATCATGATAATGGGCGAAGAAACAGTCATTGCATTAGTCTATTCATGTTGAACACCAAGCTATGCAGCAACAAGTGGCACCTTTGTGGGTCTTTGCTTTCACTCTGTTGGGGTTCAAATCCACCACCTCTCGCACTCCAAGCCTGCCAACTGTCTTTCCCTCTCATTGAGCTTGTACTGACTAAAACAGCTAAACTATATATGTATATATGTATATATATATATGCGGAAACAGAAAACAGAACTCAGTGGAAGCAGCAAGTCTCACATCGTCTAAAATGAGAACACTATGAAGTGCGTGAGGGGGCCAGTCATCCACATGAAGAAGTTATTCCACTGAATCACATGATGCATTTATACCCCAGTCACACGAGGCCTGCGTTCGCTTACGATCGATTTGCGACGTCCGTACGTCCTCCTTATGACTGCTTTACATCCTCCTTACGACCAATTTACCTCCTCCTTACCACCTCCTTACCTTCTCCTTACGACTGCCTTACGACCTCCTTACGACCACCTTATGCCCTCTGTACGACCGCCATACCTTTTCCTTAGGACACTACCACATTGTATTGCTTGTAAGGAGGGAAGGCGGTAAGGCGGTCATAAGGAGGACCTAAGGCGGTACCGCCTTAGGTCCTCCTTACGACCGCCTTACCTTCTCCTTACGACCGCCTTATCTCCTCCTTACCCCCTACCCTCCATACGTCCTCCTTCTGACCGGCTTATGTCCTCCTTACGACCCCCTTACCTTCTCCTTCTGACCGCCTTATGTCCTCCTTACGACTGCCTTACCTTCTCCTTACGACCGCCTCATGTCCTCCTTAGGACCTGCTTATGACTCCTTATGACCGCCTTAGGTCCTCCTTACGACCGCCTTACCTTCTCCTTACGACTGCCATACTTTCTCCTTACGCCCGCCTTACATCCTCCTTACAACCAGCTTATGTCCTCCTTACGACCGCCTTACCTTCTCCTTACGACCGCCTTACGTCCTCCTTACAACCGCCTTCCGTCCTCCTTAAGACCAGCTTACCTCCTCCTTACGACCGCCTTACCTTCTCCTTACGACCACCTTACATCCTCCTTACGACCGGCTTATGTCCTCCTTATGCACTTGCAACCTCCTTGCAACCTGTGCGGTTGGCGCTGGATGGCCATTGGTTGGTATCCTGGTGGCTACCTGGTGGTGACCTGGCTCCGACCAGTCACCACCAGGTCGCCAACCTCTCGTTTCCTGCCATTTTTTTACTGCATGAATATTTGTCGCCGCAAGGTCAGCGAGTTGTCTGCGACCGCTCGCGACCTGGCGGCGACCGCTTGTGACTTGGTGGTGACCTGGTGCCGACCGGGTGCAGACAGCTTGCTGCCCTCCCATATGGGTGGAGACGGCTTGGTGACCAGGTCGCAAGTAGTTGTAATGTGATTAAGCGACCAACGACTGCAGACGTTGAGGTCTAGTTACTTAATGCTTTATTCAGCCCATGCGATACCACTACACTGGTTCCTCCGCTCTGCTCGGTCCCGGCCGTCGCGCCGCTGCAGATAACACCATACATAACATCTCCCTTTTATACGGAGAAACAACATGATGTAATTCTGGAATAAAATACAATGAGGTTTGATTGAAATGTGACAGCCCGTTAAGTATTTCCATTTGGATTTTGTCGTGCGCCTTCTACTGTCTTTGCACGTTGCCTTAGTTTGCGGTGTGTATCTCGCAATCTGTGTACTGGCTAGTTTGAGTTTGTTGTGTCCTTTCGGTCGACAGACCGTACAGTCCATTGGTTCGTGTGGTTTGATATATCATACCGTTCATACCAGCTTGGTTCAACTGGCCCGCACACACCTCCCCTTTCCCAAATGACATTTAGATAAGTACATGTACAATGGTTTAACAGTTATGACAACAATGTGTGAACATGTTATTGGCATTGGCTCTTGAAGCAATACAATGTGGTATTTGTTTGTTTCGATATGTGCATGCCCAGCGCTTTAGTCCGGTTTTCTCCTCGTTTTTGTTAATATATATATATATATATAATTTTTTTTGTTTTTTTTGTTTTTTTGTTTAGTTGAGATATACGCATGCACGGACTATGTTACGACCAAATGATTTTATCACGTGTGTCCTTTCTAGCGCTTAGCTGCCACGCCATTACTCATGTGTTGGTTTCTTATCTTTTCTTTGATGTGACCCTGCGGCGTGACCTTTCTTACTCACTTACCAGGGCCCGTGCCGTTCACACGTTTTTCCGGCTTATCTCGTGAACTTTATCTTCGACCTGCAATATGTTGTTGTTACAACCTACTCTTTGTGTTCACTTCTATTATGTCAATAGTTCATGTACTAATTTCCTGTGCCTTACTGATAGCCTAATCTTCTCACTGGTCTTACTTCTCTGCCGCTGCGAGTTACATAGTTAGCTTGTGCGTTGTTTGTATTTGGGTTTCTATTTATTTGTTCGTGTTTGTTGGTTGTGCTAGGTGTCGGAAATATATGTTTCCTGTTTCTTTTAACCGTGTGGTTTTGTTCGTTTCGAATTTCATAATTCCGTGATGCTTCTCCTACTCCTTTTGAAATCCTACCCGGTGCCCAACTTTCTTTGTGTGTTCTGTACTGAACATGCTGGCCAGGTTTCAAATCGCTGAATTTTAGTCCCGCGTGGCGGTCAACAAATTTCTTTTGGTTAGTTTGGACCTTTTCGATTTGGTTCTGCTTTACTCTTACCATTTTGGCTTTCAACTGTTTGTTTGTAGACGGTAGTTTTGATCGCAACTTCCTGCTCATTAAGAGCTGCGCGGGTGATGCTTCTAAACCTATGAGAGGTGTGTTTCGAAAGTTTAATAGGAAAAGGTTGTAATCTTTGTTTTCTTGATTAGCTTTCTTTATCATTGTTTTTATCGTTTGTATATGTCTTTTGGCCTGGCCATTGCTTTGTGGATAGTGTGGGCTGGAGAACTTTGTCTCAGACCCATATTCATGTGCAAATTCTTTGTAGTCAGTACTAGCAAATTGTGGCCCATTGTCGGACACCACGATGGCTGGGATCCCATGTCTCCCGAATGTTTGTTGCATGGCCCTTATGATTGATTTACTCGTTGTTGATTGTAACTCAATGACTTCTGGATATTTCGAAAAGTAGTCCACTAATATCAGGTAGTGTTGATCCCTAACCTGGAACAAATCTGCTCCGATTTTATTGAATGGCATGCGTGGTATGTCGTGTGGTGTTAGTGGTTCCCTGTGCTGTTTGTTTCTATATTGCTGACATAGCGTGCATCTTTGAATGATATCTTCTAATTGTGTTTGCATTCCCGGCCAAAATATGTGCTCCCTGGCCAGCCTTTTGCTTTTGATGATGCCTTGGTGTGTCTCGTGTAATTTTTCTAGCATCGTTTTGTGCAATTTTTGGGGTATGATAATTCTGTTTCCCTTTAGTAAAAGGTCCCCCTGTCTCGTTATGTCGTGTCTGAATGTGTGAAATGGTGTTGCACATTTTTGCATTAGATTTTTATTTTCAGGCCACCCGTTGTCTACCAGTCGCCCTATTTCAGTTAGAGTTGGATCTGCCGTTGTTTCTGCCTTGATGTCCTGTAGGCACCCTTTCACCACCTCTATTGCAGCGACGCTGATTTCGTTGTCGAACAGGTTATTTGGCTCAGTCCTGGTGGTGTGGTCTCTGGAGAGCGCATCTGCAACGAACATTTCACTGCCTTTGACATATACCAATTCTAGGTTGTAGTTTTGCAATCTCATTCGCATGCGTTGCATCCTAGCGGACAATTGGTGTAGGGGCTTATTCACTATTGACACGAGCGGTTTGTGGTCCGTTTCTACTCTGACCTTTTTCCCGAATAGATAGTTATGAAATTTCGTACAACCGAAACATATGGCCAAAAGCTCCTTTTCAATGACGTTATAGTTACTTTGGGTGTCATCGAGGGCTTTAGATGCCATGGCAATGGGTTGGCCTTCCTGAAGCAGGGCTGTGCCTAGCCCTGACTTTGACGCATCTACCTGGAGCGTGATCACTTTGTTTACATCATAAAACCGCAGAATGGGAGCGCGCGTGATCATTGTTTTCAGTTTCTGGAATGCTTTGTCGTGATGTTCCTCCCAATGCCATGCTGTCTCTTTTTGGGTCAGTACTCGTAGCGGTTTCATAATTTGTGCTAGATTGGGGACGAATTTTGCCACATACGCAATCATGCCCAGGAAACGCTGTACTGCCTGTTTGTTTCCTTGAGTTGGCATGTCATTTATGGCCTGTACCCTTTCGGTGTTTGGGATTATCCCTTTCGCTGAAATGATGTGACCCACATATTTGACACTGGTCTGACATACGGATGACTTGTCTGGGTTTAGTCTTAAATTTACCTGCCTTGCTCTCTCGAGCACGGCACGCAAATTGTCATTGTGTTCCTGGATTGTACTGCCGTAGACGAGAATGTCATCCGTTACGACGTTCACCCCTTTTAGTCCATGCAGGATCTTATTCATTTCATATATGAATATATCCCCGGCTGTCTTTATACCGAACGGTATTCTAGTGTATCTGAACCTCCCCCATGGTGTGTTAAAAGTACAAAGTTTTGAGCTTTCTGTGTCGAGTTGAATTTGCCAATATCCGCTTTTTGCGTCTACCACCAAAAAGTATTTTGCCCCATTTAATTTCGCTACAACTTCTTCGATCGTTCTAGTTGGGTAGGGACCCCGCTCTATGGCTTTGTTCAATTTGGTGGGGTCTAAGCATATGCGGATTTTATCTTTTTTCTTGACTATCGTTATGGAATTAACCCATGGGGTCGGCTCAGTCTTTTCTATGATAACCCGCAAATGCAACATTCTGTCCAGGTCTTTTCTGACTCGATCTTCAATGGCATGTGGGATCCTTCTCGGAGGGTCCACCACGGGAGGTACATGTCTATCAATATGAATTTTCGCGTCTACCTTAATTGTCCCGAGCCCAGTAAAGACGTCATTAAATTATTTTACCATGTTCATTGCTTGTTCGTCGTGTTCTGCATGGATGCTGTCTAGGCGGGAGAGTAGATGTAGGCGGACACATGCATCTTTCCCGAGGATGGCACATCCGCTGCTCGTTATGTGGAATTGTAACAGGTGGTCCCTCACCTGTAGCTCCACCTGACCCGGAGGCGTGATCCTCTCCCCTGAGTACGTTACCAGGCGACACTTGGCCTGATTGAGTTCTGCATGCAGCTCTGTGAAGACGTCTTTGGGGATGATGTTGGCTTCCGAGCCGGTGTCTAGCTTGAAACGGATGTCACGCCCTCCTACAGGTATGGTCTCGTACCATAACTGATCTCGATCTTGCGCATCCTCAGACATCTCGCCCACGAACAGGTCTGTGTCATCCTGGTCGCCCTACCACTCATCATCGTTGTCTGCATTTCCCACCGTAATTTCGTTGACCGTTGATGTCTTGCTGCGGCACACCTTTGCGAAATGGCCGACTTTCCTGCAGACATCACACATCTTTCCTCTGGCCGGGCAAGCGTCTCGGTCAGCGATGTGAGTAGCCACATCAGCCGCATCTCGGTTGGCTGGCTGCGTTCCGGCTCTGTTGACCGCCCCTCGCGGCGGGTCATCTGTAGCCAGCCTGCTGGCGGCCTCCCGATGGTTGGAACTGTCGCCGTGCCGGCTCGCGCTGTTGTATAGCATCCAGCGTGTAGTCGGTCGTGTTCCCGGCGGTTAACTGGTTGGCATGGTGTTCGCTTAGACGGCACATTTCCTCACATATTTGTAAAGATAGTTTTGGTGTTTGGAGCAAACGATCTCTCAGCTTGTCACACCTGATTCCGCTTACCAGTCTGTCCCGTAACAGGGATTCCTCTAGTACATCGTACTCACAGAGGCCAACTCGGTGTTTCAACTCCCGGATGTACGCGTCCATTGACTGTTGGCCCTGGTTATAGGTGTTGAATTTATACCGGGTTACCATGATGTCGGTTTTGCCCTCACAGTAGGCCCGAAATGCCTCCCTTAGCGGTTGTAGTTTGTCTCTCTTGGCGGCGGTAAACCGCATCGATTGATGTAGTTTCTGCGCCTCGGTTCCGGCGACATGCAGGAATACCGAACACTGAACTTTTTCGCTCCTGCTTTGGACTCCTGCTGCGGAGGCATATATGTTGAAAGCATGCAGCCATGTCTTCCAATTCGCGGAAATGTTTTCCTCCAAATTCAACGGGCCGGGAGGCTTCAACCCTGGTAGCGACATGTCCGTCTAAGGTTCCACGTCTGACAACATGTAATGTGATTAAGCGACCAACGACTGCACACGTTGAGGTCTAGTTACTTAATGCTTTATTCAGCCCGTGCGATACCACTACACTGGTTCCTCCGCTCTGCTCGGTCCCGGCCGTCGCACCGCTGCAGATAACACCGTACATAACAGTAGTCAGCGCCAGGTCGCCAACCTTTCTCCTAACTCGTGCCAACCATTTTCTCGTTTTCTGTAGCATATGAGAGGAAATTTGTTGGCAGGGTTTGATTTTACCCCTGGACTGTCGCCCTGTTCACTGCTGCTACTGCTACTACCTCTTTTACTGTTACTTCTACACTGGTGCCACATCTATATACCAAGACCATCAATTAAAATGCAGACTGGAGAAGAACTTGCCCCACATTAATGTCTTCATTACAATGAAAGTGAAGGGAAGACCTTGCCTTTCGAAAATGCTGTCCAATTTGATCAAACTGTTACATTGTTTTGTGGTTTGCTGTCACCTTAAATGGGTTTGGGTGATGCATTAGTTCTGAATTCACACCCGATATTGTCTGCACTGCCACCAGAGGGCGGGTTGGTGGTGCAAATCGTATATTTACAAGTTGAGTGGCTTCCACTGACATACAACCTTATACCCCAGTCACACGAGAGCCAGTGTTCGCAGCCAACATCCTTATGCCCGGAAGGACGCCAACCACCCAGTGTCCCATTGGATACATTGATTCAAAAATGATGTAGGCGTCCTGTCGGCACCCTAGCGGCGTCCTGTCGGCGTCCTGTTGGTGCCCTGGCACCGCCAGGGTGCTGCTGGGCGCCGACAGGGTGCCAACAGGATGCCAACTGCTATGGTGGTTGGCGACCTGGTGCCATCCTTGCGGCGCCCTGACCATATGGTGCCATCATGGCACAGACCTGGCACCCCCAGGACACAGACCACTTTGTCAGCCTATAAATGCCAGGTGTCAGGATGCATGTTATCACTAGCATCTAGGCGTTTGGAGGGTCACAGCACATCCATGCAGAAGGAAAAGGCTCCCTGCTACTTGTAGGAATACATTGTGGCTCTTCCTCATTATCAACTGCCTCGTTGAGAGTGCATCCTTCGTCTTCTTGATCAACCATGGTTGAAAGTACACCCTTCATCTTCTTCATCATTGACCGGGTCGAGGCTGGAGTGCTTGGATCTTTCTGCTCAGAGGCTGTAGTCATGGCTGGCCCAGCTGCATTGAGGCTCCGAGACAACACCAACAAGATGCATGCGCGGGGCTCCTTTGTCTGCTACATCTGAGAATAAGAAGGAGGCGAGAGAGAAGGTTCTGGGTGCGCCCATGGATATCCAGATGGCTTGTGTTTGGTGAAATAAAAATCTCATGGTTGAGGTGGAGTCTCATGGAGATTTCTGCAGCTACCTTCCGATGGAGCCAACCATGTTCTACGAGATGTTGCAGGGAGTGACCCTGAGGCTCGACAAGAAGGACCAGGTAATGCGCAAGGCATTGAGCCCCGGACTCAAGTTGGCCATCACTCTTCGTTTCCTTGAACTGGGAACAGTTACCACAGCCTGGCCTTCTCCTTCAGAGTTGTACACAACACAATTTCCCTCTTCATTACGAGGTGTGTGAAGCCATAATTGAAGAGTATAGAGACTTGTTGTCTTTTCCTAAGTGTGAAGCTGGTTGGTGTGAATTAGCCGCCAACTTTGGGACACACTGGAACTTTAACCACACTGCCAGAGCCATTGACGGGAAACACATAGCCATTAAGCGATTAAGCGGCCAAAGGACTCTGGGTCTGTGTATTACAACTACAGAGACTTTTCCCCCGTCATACTGCTGGCCATCGTTGACGCAGACTACAAGTTTCTGTGGGTTGATGTTGGTGTTAATGGGTCTACCTCTGACTGTGCTGTCTTCAATGACTCAATTCTTAAGGCGGCGGTTGAAGACGGGACCCTAGGACTTCCACCTCCTGACACACTGCCCAGTGATGATCGCCCTCTGCCTTAATTCCTGGTAGGAGATGATGCCTTTCCGCTTCGTGAGTGGCTGATGAAGCCATTCTCTGGACGAAATATCACAGTGGCTGAACAAATATTCAACTACCGGTGTTCTCGAGCCAGACGCATTATGGAAAATGCTTTCAGGATAATTGCCAACAGATTCCGCTGCCTCCTGACTACTCTTCAACAGGAGACAGCCGCTGTCAACAGCATAGTGTTGGCCTGTGTCAGTCTCCATAACTTGATGCGGGTCAAGTATCCTGGGCTTCAGAATGCAGCTTTGGATATGGAAGGAGAGGACCACACTATCATGCCTGGTGCTTGGAGAGACGACAGTGTCCTGGGAGATGTGAGGGGCACAAGAGGGCCCTCCAGGGAAGCCAAGCAACAGCGGGTGTATTTGAAGCACTACTACAACAACATAGGTGCTGTGCCTTGGCAAAGAGACATGATCTAAAATCGACGAGCACTGTTTAAGATTATAATATAGAACTGTGTAATATAATAAAATAGAACTCTTTAATATCATAAGATAACACTCTTTAATATAATAATATAGCACTTATAGGGGCCAATATGTTGTGTTTATGAACATTTGCTAAGGGAAGAAAAGGTAGTATAAGTACTTTTAATATATCAAAGGGCCATGTTATCTGTTGATGAACTTTTAACGATCCAGAAGAAGAGCCAATATAAGAATTTGAAATATTTCCTAAAGGGCCAAGTTAGCTGTGGATGTACTTTAAGGCCAGCAGAAGAAGACTGTGATAATTCTTAAAGGTCACTACTTATAACAAAACACACAGATTTTATGAATAGAAACATTTTATTCATATTTAGATGACAATCTTCTTTATGAATAAACATCCAATCACACTCAATGCCTGTCTCGTCAACAATTTATCCAGCAACATATTTACAATATCTGGGATTAATAAACTGTATAAGACCAATGACAGTACTGAACATCGCTATGTTCACAACAATATAATTACAAAGTACCTTCTCAATAATAAATCTCCGGACACCTGTACTGTTCCGGCCCTAACAAAAACATCAGTGATAGTATGACAATGATCATCTGTAAATGTATTTTGACATTCAGAAAGTCATCAAGTATTAAATCTAAATTTTAAAAATAAAGTCAAAAGCACCAGACAGTCGTACTGTTCACACCATAACAGAAACATTAGTGATAGTATGACAAATATCAGCTCCACATGTATTTTGACATTCGGAAAGTCCTCATGTAATAAATCTAAATTTTAAAAATAAAGTCAAAAGCACCAGATGCTCATACTGTTCCGGCCCTACCAGAAACATTGGTGATAGTATGACAATGATCAGCTGTACATGTATTTTGATATTCAGAAAGTCCTCAAGTATTATATCTAAATTTAGTCCTTTTCACCATCACCCCCACCACCACCATCATGACTATTTTGTCTATGGGGGATGGAGGTCGCATCCATGGCTGCAGCCAACATCCCCCAACCACCGGATCCCTCCCCATGTGGATCCGCTGTAGACAAAAGCAAACTGATGGAGAGTGGTCCAGGGGCAATGTCAAGGCCTGACATTGACGTTGAAGCACAGAAGGCGGTTGGGGATTCGAACCCTGACAGCTCGGTCACTGAGGAGGAAGAAGAAGCAGCAGCAGCAACAGAAGCCCCACTCCCCATTTGTGGTCCCCCACTGTCTGGTGTTGTATGTGTGTTGTTGTGTGGCCAAACTCCCAGCTGTTGGTGTGAGTGTTTGGTGTTGGTGGCGAACAACTGGTGGGGTTACCACTGTGTGTTGCTGCGGTGGTACAGGTGTGTACTGTGGTGTGTACTATATGTGTGGGTTGTAGGTTTGTGCCTGTGGCTGTGTGTATTGTACCATTTGCTGTGGTTGTATGAAGGGTTGGATGGTGTATTGGTGGGTTGTGTGTTGTGGTACCTGATTGATTGATTGATTGGTGGTTGCTTTACGCCGTGTCGGCAGCATAGGCCATATTCACGGCGAGAAATGTTTGTTTTTTGTTCAAACCATCGCTTTTACATGTAAAAGCAGACAATCAATTATGTGCCAATAGACACTAATTAAATTAGAAAGCTCACAATCATATATCTGTGGTCAAGGGAAACAAATTCCCATAGAAAAGAAAAGTTTCATTAATAATTAATAGAATCCATTTAGTAAACTATATAAGGTGGTACAGTCCAGCTGCCCTCAAAAAGGCTAAAATGTTTTCCTGTTTTACCTTAGTAAAAAGGTCATGCATACTGCCTGCAGTGTAGAACCGTTGGCGCAGGGCAAAAAAATCAACGCAACTTAGTAAAATGTGTTTGAGTGTCAGTGGGGACTGACACCCAATACATTCAGGGAGAGGTTCCCCCTTGAGCAGAAAAGCATGTGTAAGCCACGAGTGGCCAACACGGCAGCGGCTAAGGACCACTTGGTCCCGCCGACCTCCCGCATGAGTCTGTGGTGGCTTTCCCACAGATGGTTCAATTTCTTTAAGTTTATTAATGTTTTCATCCCACTCATGTTGCCATTTGGATTTTATGTGGGTGGCTATTTGTGGTTTCAGATCAGAGTGAGGGATCAGACACAGTTCAAGATCACAGTTCAGGGCCTTCTTCGCAGCCCGATCAGCTCGTTCGTTTCCTTGTATGCCAGCATGGCCAGGCACCAGCACAGGTGGATATCATACCCATCTGTTGTCAGTTGGTTCATTTTATAAATGACCGTTGCTAGAATAGGGTGATTCGTTTTCAGTCCAGCAACAGCCAGGAGGCAAGAGAACGAATCACTGTATATAACATAGTTAGTGTGGTTGGATACCTCGATACACTCCAAAGCGAGAAGCAGTGTATCAAGCTTCTGTAGTGAAAATCGAGCTCTGATCAGGCAAACGTACACCAAATTTGTCCCGTCAGCAGACTGCCACAGCAGCTATCCGGCTGTGGTCTTTAGAACCATTAGTGTATATGGAGAGGTGGTCTGCAAACTGGCCTTGAATCTCTGCATGCAGTCCTTGGTATTCGAGTGGATGTGTCCCAGACTTCCTCAGTTCCCTGAGTCGGAGGATAACTGATGGATTCCTCAACGACCACGGGGGATGTTCTGGGACTTTGGAATCCTCCAACACGTTCAAATCCACGCCCAAGGCTTCCCCAATGAGGTTTCATTCGGAGCCTCAGTGGCCGGATGTAATTTGGCCTGGCTTCATACCTGGATTCGTCATGTTGCTCGAATAGACAATTGTGTGCAGGATTCAATGCATTAGTTTTTATCTTGACTACATATTGCATGGCCAGTTTGATTCTCCTATTGTTAAGTGATGGTTCATTGGCTTCGACATAAAGGCTCTGAACTGGTGAGGTGCGGAAGGCCCCAAGGGCCAGGTGCAGTCCCTGGTGGTGGATCGTGTCTAGCAGCCCAATATATGATTTCCTTGCGGAACCGTATACTATGCTGCTGTAATCCACTCGTGAACGAACCAAGGTTCTGTACACGGAGAGCAGAACATCTCTGTCCACTCCCCACTCTGAGCTGGACAGCACCCTCAGAATATCCAGCGCTTTCAGGCATCTTGTTTCAGAGTACTTTTATATGTGGCACAAAAAGACAGTTTTGCGTCGAGGATGAGGCCCAGAAATTTGGTTTTCTCAACGACTTTAATGGGATCCCCATCCAGGGTCAGCTCCGGTTCCGCATGTATTCTACGCAGCAGGCAGAAGTGCATGCAGACTGTTTTGGTCTTGGAAAATTTGAAACCGTTCAGAACTGACAATCGATGGATCCCATTTATGCTTGGTTGTAGCTGTCTCTCTATGACATTCATGTTAGCACCGCTGTAATATAAAACAAAGTCGTCCACGAAAAGACTACAGGAGACCCCCTGCTTTACAGCAGCAGCAATACCATTGACCTTGACCCCGAAAAGGGTCACTGCCAGTATGCTGCCTTGAGGTACTCCTAGTTCCTGTGAGTGCAGGCAGGAATAGGTAGTCTTGACACGGACGGGGAAATGCCTGAAGGCTAGAAAGTTCCTGATGAAAATTGGCAAGTGGCCACGAAGGCCAATCGCATGAAGATCCTCCATGATGCCATGCTGCCACGTTGTGTCATAGGCTTTTTCGAGGTCGAAAAAGACAGCCACAACGTGCTCCTTCTTAAGGTAAGCATCTCTTATAAGGTCTCCATGCGCACCAAATGGTCGAGGTGTGCGGCCCCGTCTGAAGCCACCATTGAAGGTTGGGACTCGGTGTTTGTCCTGACTCCAGTTAGGCCAGATGAGGACGGTTGTTTACCATGCGCTCCATGGTTTTACAGATGCAGCTTGTAAGGGCTATGGGACGATGTTGCGGGCTTCCTATGGTCTTTACCAGGGTTTGGGAATCGGTATTACTGTCGCCTCCCGCCAAGAGGCGAAAACGACACCCGACTCCCAGATGTTGTTGAAGAGTTGAAGCAACAGTCTCAGTGCATGTTCAGGGAGATGTTTAAAAAATTGATAATGAATTCCATCAGGTCCAACTGCTCTGTCATGCGAGCTTTCCAAAAAACACTTCAACTCACCCATACTGAATGGGGAGTTGTAGTGCTCCTCGCCATCGGAAGAAAAGTCCAAGAGCTTTTGCTCTTGGCGTTCCTTGACCACCCGAAAGCCCGGGAGGCAGTTTGCCAAAGACGAGTTTCCAGCAAAGGTGCGAGCCATTTCTTCACTTATTTCGTCGAGTGATGTGAGAATGGTGCCATTGTGTTTCAAGTGCTGGACTACAGAAGAATCACCTCCCCTTCGTTTGATTCTTCTGATCATTGTCCATACTTTGCCCAACGGCGTGTGCATGGTGATGCTAGAAACAAATTGTCTCCAACACTGCCTCCGCGCTTCTTTGATTGTTCTGCGAGCGCGAGCGCGCAGAACTTTAAAGAGCGCCAGATTTTCAGCAGTCGGTCTCCTGTGGAATTTACGCTGAGCTTTCTTTCGTTCCTTAATAGCCCTCCTACAGCCGTCATCTAACCATGGAGGCGTCAAACGCTTGGGAGTTGCCAAGGTCTTCGGAACAGTTTTCTCCGCGATCCATCCCAGCATCTCAGTGAAGGCATCGATGTCACTGATGTCTGGAGTGAACTTCTCGCAACATAGGGTCTGGAAGGTGGGCCAGTCGGCTTTACAAAGCCGCCAGCTCCTCTCTCGCTCTATGGGAGATGCCCCCCCACAATTAAGAATAATTGGGAAGTGGTCGCTCCCGCAGAGGTCATCCCAGACCCTCCACGAAAAGTCCAGCACCAGTTCTGATTCTACAATGCTGAGATCGATGGTCGAATATGTTCCGTAGCCGGGATGCAAATATGTGTATGAACCATCATTCAATACACACAGAGCATGAGCGGCCACAAGGTCCTCAATTCTCTTGCCTTTAGCGTTCCTATTGTCCCCCCCCCCCCATAATGGGTTGTGGCCGTTAAAGTCACCCATAAGTAAATATGGGGACGGTAACTGGTCCACAAGGGCGTCCAGTTCTTGTAAAGTGAGAACGGAGCTCAGAGGAATGTAAATGGAACAGAGAGTTACAGTCTTATGCAGCGTCAGACAAATAGCTACAGCCTGTAGTGTTGTGTCTAACGCCACTGGCGTACACACCACATCACGTCTGACCAAGATGGAGGAGCCGCCAGCGGCTCGGTCTCCATCTGGTGCGTGCTTGTTATGAATGGTGTAGCCTTTAAGACTACAACTCTCAGAAGCTTTTATATAAGTTTCTTGTAGGCAAACAGCGAGTGGATTGACGTTGCAACAAAGAAGAGACAACTCTTCGATGTTGCTCCTAAAACCTCGGCAGTTCCATTGAATAAGAGATGCACCTGTCACTGTCATTTTGGAGCAGTGACAGGTGTTCTCCCCCTCGCCTTTGGTTTGAGGGAGAGACTTTGACTGCGGGTTTCCACAGTCTCAGGCATCTCAATATCGGCCAGCGCCCGATATCTATTTCATGTTAAGTTTTTGGAGATCGATGACCCCCTGGACGTTTTGTCCGCAGGGGTCAAAGATCCCTTTGGAACTCGGTCCGACAAATTCTTCTTCTTTTTGGGCATCGCCAGCTCGGCCAGCGTCTGCACCGCAATACTAGCATTACTATTATTACTTTTGATCGAAACCGGCGTCGGATTTGGGACTGGGGTGAAGGCAGTGGGCTTCCCTCCAGTCAACCACGTCAGTTCAGTCTGGCATTCAATTGTCCTGTTGGAGGCTTTGGCTGCCGCAGCATAGCTCTTGGTGATTGGCGAGGAAGTATTCACCTCAGCCAGCCTTCGAGCTTCTGGGTAGCTTAGCCGCTTCTCAGTCTTGATCTGCTGAATTAGCTTTTCTTTTTTCCAGACAGGACAGTCTTTAGATATGGCCATATGGTCACCCAGGCAATTGGAACATTTTGCCTGGTTTTGACAACTGGTGTTGTCATGACCTTTTTGACCACACTTAAAACAGATGATTTAATTTTTGCATCTATCCTTGCCATGACCAAACTTCTGGCATTGGAAGCATCGAAGTGGGTTTGGGATGAAGACATCCACATTCACACTAAGGTATCCAATTTTCAAATTCTTGGGCGGAAAAGGCTTGCCAAACGTGAGGATATATGTCCCTGTTTTTATGGAATTGTTATCCCTCTTTATAACTATTCTTCATACGTTTAACACTCCTTGAGACTTGAGCTCATGTGCTATTTCATCCTCATCAACACCATCAAGATCTCTAGTCCGGATTACTCCTTTGCTAGAGTTGAGAGTTCGATAAGGAGAGGCCTTGATGCCGACGCCTGCTAGCGTGCTTGCACGTAGCAGATTGTCGGCATGCGCTTTCTTAGCACACTCCACCAGAATATGTCCACTTCGTAGTTTCTTCACGTCTTTGACTGTGCCAGCAATTCCCATAATGCCCTTGTGAATGGCAAAAGGGGAGAGTTTGGCAACTGATGCCTCGTTATTCAATGATTCAATCATAATGAACCGTGGCCAATCATCAGCGTTCGGACGTGAGTCCGAATCAGAGTCCGATTTCATTTCCGTGTCTGGTAATCTTTTCTTATTATTTGGGGGGTTTTGAGTATCCATATTGAATTGTTTTTGGTTTGTCATCCTCGCTCCCCACCCACCACGGAGCCCTCAAAATTGGGGTGTGCAGCACCGTGGTAACCGACAGATACACACCAGGGATACGAGGATAATATACGCTAGCATGGAGGCAAAAAAGCATAACCAGTACTAGATTGACCCTAGCCACCGCCTTCTAGGAAGTGAAGAATGACTTGGTAATTGTGTAAATATAAATATAAATACAGTTGTTGTACTATAAATATATCCATTCTCCATTAATCTACCTAGGGCTTGGCATGACCAGCCGATTGATTGGAACGGGCCATTCCAACCTCTCGCCTAGATGAAGTCGAGGCCAAAGTGAAGTGTTGGTCCACAAGGAGCCTTGGCCCCTTGCAGTCCTCATGCACCAGGATCCCTTCCTCCACCGACACGAGTCGCGACTCACGGCAAACAAGCCGCCCCATTTGTCGCCTTTTACGATCTGCAAGGGGGTGCAAGGAAACTATTCTACCCCGGTTCCCCACGGTACAAGTGGTACCTTGTGTGTTGTGTGTTGTGGTAGCTGTTGTGTTGTGATGTTATCATAGCTGTTGTGTTGTGATTTGTGGAAGCTGTTGTGATGTGATTTGTGGTAGCTGTTGTGTTGTGATGTGTGGTAGCTGTTGTGTTGTGATGTGTGGTAGCTGTCGTGTTGTGATGTGTGGTAGCTGTTGTGTTGTGATGTGTGGTAGTTGTTGTGGTACCTGCTGCTGTTGCTGATGTTGCTGCTGCTGTTGCTGCTGCTGCTCCTGCTCCCGCTGCTGCTCCCGCTCCCGCTCTTCACCCATATCGATAATCATTTGCATGTTCTTCCGCTGAAAGAGTGTGAACTATCGCGCTGTCAACCGCCCTACCTCCGACGCCATGTATCTGCAGAACGCCACCCGATGGTTGCTGATGGCGCACTCCTGGGACTGTCTGATGTGTGTTCCTGGGACGATATCTGACTACACATCTGGAGGATGGCATCATCCAGGTGTCCCTTCCCCTTTGCCTTCCCACTGGTCGACTTGGACATGGCAGGGGTGTGAACAGGAGCAGTCCTCGACTCCAGGTTGTGTGCCGATACGACGGATGGGTCTAGGTTGACTAGCGTGGTGGTAGCCACCTTCGCAGCAGGAGGATGGCCAGCCGCTGCTGAAGCCTGGTAGAAAAGGAATAAATATGCTGGTCACATAAAATGTAACAACTGCCTAATAACAACCAGACAAAGACATAACACACATTTCTACACAACAGTAAACTTGTTAATTTGTAAATAAAGATGTTATGACAATGTCTTTTTTCATCTGTCAGTTTTCAGTTTTCCTAGAAAATATCATATTAAATATAAAATTATGGTAATTTAGGGTATTCTAGAGAGTATTGCATTAATTGTATAATTACTGTCATATCCTTTTTTAAACACAATTATATCGCTTCCATGGATGCCAGTCATGCATGATGGCTGCGCAAAATAAGGGTATTATACAGTGGCAGAACAACACACAGTAACATCAGCATACATTAATAAAACATGAACACTCACCAAGCCTGTTATGCACCGTGGCGCACGGACACAGAGGTGCTGGTCCAGAAACTCGAACTGGTGCAGCATCCACAGCTTCCTTGCCATCAAGATTTGCCCCTGCCCACTCTTCTTTTTCGTCAGTTTCCTGTACATGGTCCGCAGGTTGCGGAACCACAGCCAGATGAAGGTGCCTGAACAAAGAACATGATATCTAATCAGTAAACCGTTTCGACACTTACAACAGTGAGGTTACCAAATGCTTGCAGCCTTTACAGGACAACACAACCCTAAAATACAGCAAAACACACAAATACATGGGAACAAATACATACAAGGCTGTGTACAGATGGCTAGAAAAGGTATGTACACACTGTGTACATGTCCTTTACTAAATAAATAAATGTTAAAAAATATACTAGGATGTGGGGATTGCTTGGATACAACAACAAAGAATGTGCTCTGTGTACAGAAACCTACACAAATTAGAAACAATGCAAACAGATGGCTGAAGTTGTTGCGCACAAGCTGAAAGTATAGAAAATATGCAACAGCAGGAATACTCACCACAGATACCCATACGTTCCCCCTTCTCGTTCAGGAACCTATCCTGCTTGCTTCTTTTTTTAAAGTCGGACAGCGACTGGTCGTAGAAGATTGGATTTTCCCAAAACCAGTCAGGCAGCTCGTCCTCCTGTTCAGCAGTGAGCATCTCAGGAGAGAGCAAGGTTCCGTCCATCTCACTCTCCATCCCTAGGTCCAGGTCCTGCATGCTTGTCTGTGTCGGCTCCTACTATTCAGCACGCATGTCTGGCATCAAAGGAGCAGATGAACCGGAACCAGAAGAAGCTGAGGGAGCTGGAGTTGTAGCTGATGGTCTGGTCTTCTTTGGTGGCATAATGGAGAAGCAGCAGTAGCAGCAGTAGCAGCAGCAGTATCAGTAGTAGAATCAGCAGCAGCAGAATCAGCAGTACCAGCAGCAGAATCAGCAGTAGCAGAAGTGACAGCAGTAGCCGCAGTATCAGTAGCAGTATCAGTAGCAGCAGCAGAATCAGAAGTAGCAGCAGTAGCAGAAGTAGCAGAAGTAGCAGAAGTTGTAGCAGCAGCAGCGGGTCAGAGCGCTCAGGAGCAAGTGAATGACACTTCCGGGAACAATTTCCTTTAATACCCGCTGTAAAATGCGAAAACGGCACCGCCCTGGTGGTGACAACTCGCAGCGGGGATGCCGCAAGAGCGCCGGCTGGTCGCCAACCAGTTGCCAACCATGTACCACCACCGTTTCCCACAGTATGGAAAAAGTGGTCAGTGACCAGGTCGCCGCGATCTCGCCACCAGGTCGTGGGGTGCTCGCCAATCGGTCGCTTATCAGTCGCCAATCTTGCGCTGCCACTGGTTCACAACATCACAGCGCCGGCACGTAAGGCGGACATAAGTCGGACTTAAGTCGGACGTTTTGACGTCGCGAATCGATCATTAGCGAATGCAGGCCTCGTGTGACTGGAGTATTACTCAGTGACACAAATTGAGTCAGAGGTAACCACATGTGCTGTGTTGTAACCATGTATGATGTGTTGTAACCATGTATGCTGTGGTGTAACCACATACGCTGTGGTGTAACCACTTATGCTGCGTCGTGACCACATACCATGGGTTGTAACCACCCAGCCTATGTTGTAACCACACACCCTGCGGTGTGACCATGTATGCTGTGTTGTAATCATGTATACTGTGGTGTAACCACATACTCTGTCTTGTAACTGCATATGCTGTGTTGTAACCATGCATGATGTGTTGTAAGCACATGTGTTGTGGTGTAACCGTGTACTGTGTGTTGTAACTGCATAACATATGTTGCAACAATGTATGCTGTGTTGTAACCACACATGCTGTGTGGTAACCATGTATGCTGTGTCCTAACCATGCATGATGTGGTAACCACCGATGGTGTGTTGTAACCACATATGATGTGATGATAACCATATACCCTGTGTTGTAACCATGTATGCTGTGGTGTAACCATGTATGATGTGTTGTAACCATGTATGATGTGTTGTAGCAATGCACATTGTATTGTAACCACATATACTGTGTTGTAACCATGTATGATGTGTTGTAACCATGTATACTGTGTTGTAGCAATGCACATTGTATTGTAACCACATATACTGTGTTGTAACCATGTATGATGTGTTGTAACCACACATGATGTGGTGTAACCACCTACACGTGTTATAACCATGTATGCTGTGTTGTAACCACCCACGCTGTGTCGTAGCCACACATGCTGTGATGATAACCATGCACGTTGTGTTGTAACAACTTACATTGTGTTTTAACAACATATGCTGTTTTGTAACCACATATGCTGTGTTGTAATCACGTATGCTGTGTTGTAATCACGTATGCTGCGTCGTCACCACCTATATATGATGTGCTGTAACCAACTATATATGATGTGCTGTAACCACCTACACTGTGATGTAACTGCATACAATTTGTTGTAACAAAATATGCTGTGTTGGAACCATGTACGCTGTGGTGTAACCACATATGATGTGTTGTAGCCACGTATGCTGTGTTGTAACCACATACAATGTGCTGTAACCACATATGATGTGTTGTAGCCACGTATGCTGTGTTGTAACCACATACAATGTGCTGTAACCACATATGATGTGTTGTAGCCATGTATGCTGTGTTGTAACAACATACAATGTGCTGTAACCACATATGATGTGTTGTAGCCATGTATGCTGTGGTGTAACCACATACAATGTGGTGTAACCACATATGATGTGTTGTAGCCACGTATGCTGTGTTGTAACCACATACGCTGTGTTGTAATCACGTATGCTGTGTTGTAACCACATATGATGTGTTGTAGCCACGTATGCTGTGTTGTAACCACATACGCTGTGCTGTAATCACGTATGCTGTGTTGTAACCACATATGATGTGTTGTAGCCATGTATGCTGTGTTGTAACCACATACAATGTGCTGTAACCACATATGATGTGTTGTAAACACATATGCTGTGGTGTAACCATGTACACTTGTTGTAACCACACACGCTGTTTTGTAACAACATACAATCTGTTGTAACCACATATGCTGTATTGTAACCATGTACGCTCTTTTATGTATTGGGATGGAGAAAATAACAATAACTTCACAATTCGCTCATAGTTAATATAGTGGGGAACAAATTATTGTAATTCGAACTTGCACTTTGCGCAAATGTTTTTTTGTCAGTTAAAAAAAAAGATTTAGGTAGAGCTTCAACTAAGCATAGATATTTATATAAAAGGGTGTATATAGGTATGTATATATATATCCATATATAGTATTCTCAAATCTGGCAAGCTATGCCGGTTAATAGGTGCTAGTTATCACTAGCAAGTGGTGCCACAGTGGCTGAAGAGGGAGCTATGCACTGATGATATATAAGTGTATTATTACAAGGTGGTGGTAAGGAGACAAAGAACTGATGGTGGTAGCGTCCTTATTCATAGTCATATAATGTATTAAGACATAGCATATATTTAATTGTTATATTTGTATAAGGACTTTAAGAAACTGTATCCAAATTTGTTTATTTACCGTTATTATCAGTTTCGCCTTGTATGCGGGTAGTGCAATACCTCAGGGAGTTTGACGCCCCTGCCCTGCAGAGTTGTAAACCACTGCCTTGTGGTACAGGTTATCGACAGAACCGAAGGCTAAGGGAGCAAACCCTGAACAGAAAACCATGTCACTGTGGCAGCATTATGGGCGGTTGATATATGGAACTCCCAACATCTCCCGACCAGCCACTGCAGGGACAAATAGTTGTGCGCCTGTCTGGACATGTTCTTGCCAGTGTGAAACCTCTATTTGCTCCTCGAGAGAGTGCCACTGGTAACTTGCAAAAGTCAGCAGCACTTCACCACTTTTGCAGGCAGCTTTCATTAAGACCGACTCATGGACATCACTCTCACAGCAGAGAGCTAAATGGAGAGCAGCAGTCAAGTAATGAAAGGAGTCTTTGTCGCATCGCGACCGACAGCATGATGATGATGACGCTGTGTTGTAACCATGTATGCTGTGTTGTAACCACATACAATGTGTTGTAACTACATACAATGTGGTGTAACCATGCAAGATGTGTTGTAACCACATAGACTCTGTTGTAACACATACATTGTCTTGTGACCAGGTTTGCTGTGTTGTAACAACATACAATGTGTTGTAACAACATACAATGTGTTGTAACTACATACAATGTGTTGTAACCATGCAAGATGTGTTGTAACCATATATGCTCTGTTGTAACCACATACGTTGTCTTGTAACCAGGAATGCTGTGTTGTAACCAGGTATGATGTTGTGTATGCTGTGTTATACCATGTACGCTGTGTTATAACCACGTACACTGGTTATAACAATGTACGCTGTGGTGTAACCATGTGCGCAGTGTTGTATCCAAGTACACTGTGTTGTAACCACGTACACTGTGTTGTAACAACATAGGCTGTGTTGTAACCACATCCGGTGTGTTGTAACCAAGTACACTGTTCATCAGCCGCCCTGTTTGATGGTTCCTTTTCTAACTTCCTCTAGTGCAACCCTGTCCGGAATGCGTGTAATTAGTTCCATATATCGCCGCTGCCATGATGTGTCTCCGCTTCCGTTCCCAGAAGGCCACAGTTAGGATCGCCTTACTGCCGCTCTGTGTGGCGGTCTGAACCACATATGTGACCGACTTGTCTGACTTCCGGCTGCGTGAACCCACCCACCTGCAGTTAGCCTCCTAATGCAGATGCCAAACACCAGGTGTCAACTGTTGGGGTTTGCGTGACCAGGCTCCAACTGCATGCAGGAGCCATATTTGTGGATCCAACTGGAGCACCTCTTGATCCGCACCTAGGTATTAATGTTGCTGCCATTGTCAGATGATTATAAATACTACCACGCAAGCATCAAACGGGGTAGCTGATAAACAACGCGTGTAATTACCCTGACTCAATTTGTGTCACTGAGTAGGCATGTCCGCCAATGGAAGACAGTCAACTTGCAATAGACGATTCACACCACCAGCCCACCCTCTGGCAGCAGTGCAGATAATATCGGGTGTGAATTCAGAACTAATGCATTGCTGAAAACCCCAGGAGGTGGCAGCAAACCAATAAACGTGGCGGCCTCACCTTCCAACAGTTCCGGAATATTCACAGTGCCACACTCCGTTCTACTGATTTCAGCTGCACAGTCCGATGAAGTATCAAATTTTCAAAAAACCAAAGCACTCGCCTAGACTTGAACCTACATATGTAGCATATGTACTGATGAACTTATTAACCATTCTTTGACACATAGAAAGGTATACTAAGTCAATTTAATAGAACATCTTACAGCACAAAGCATATGGCGTAAGAGTTTTGGCATGCGTACCAACATTAATTTAGCAAGATTGTTTTTCAAATATCTCAAATGGTATCCATTGAAAACAGACTTACTCTAAACTAAAACGATCAATTTATTATATTTATTCAAAAACAAATTACAGAAGCTCAAACCCATCTGACTATGCACCTTTAAATCTCAGAGCTCCGTGGAAAGAGTTTGAACGATGTGTGGTAGCCGAAGTAATGAACCTACACACGGATTGTCTGCTGCTTCTTGAGGAAGGACTTAAGCAGCGATCATCTTAGTTTTTAGTCAAATGTGTTTCATACGCCTGTCATAACCCCACTGACTTTCTTTTGTTGCCCGATTTTGTAATCTACATTAAATACACATGTATCATTTAATTTTCATTTAAGTTACATTAGGTTTTCAGGCCTGCTGTCCCCAGCAAAGTTAAAATTCCCTTTTCGGTCAAACTCAGAAACTGTGTAATTGAATTGCTCTTACCTCACCGGTCACTGAGAGCTGATTAGTGTAATTGAAGTGCACTTACCTCACCAGTCACTGAGAGCCGATTAGTGTAATTGAATTGCACTTACCTCACCGGTCACTGAGAGCTGATGAGTGTAATTGAATTGCACTTACCTCACCAGTCACTGAGAGCCGATTAGTGTAATTGAATTGTACTTACTTCACCAGTCACTGAGAGCCGATTAGTGTAATTGAATTGCACTTACCTCGCCGGTCACTGAGAGCTGATGAGCATAATTGAATTGCACTTACCTCACCGGTCACTGAGAGCTGATGAGTGTAATTGAATTGCACTTACCTCAGCAGTCACTGAGAGCTGATGAGCATAATTGAATTGCACTTACCTCACCGGTCACTGAGAGCTGATGAGCATAATTGAATTGCACTTACCTCACCGATCACTGAGAGCTGATTAGTGTAATTGAATTGTACTTACCTCGGCGGTCACTGAGAGCTGATGAGTGTAATTGAATTTCACTTACCTCGACGGTCACTGAGAGCTGATTAGTGTAATTGAATTGTACTTACCTCACCGGTCACTGAGAGCTGATTAGTGTAATTGAATTGTACTTACCTCGGCGGTCACTGAGAGCTGATGAGTGTAATTGAATTGCACTTACCTCGGCGGTCACTGAGAGCTGATGAGTGTAATTGAATTGCACTTACCTCACCAGTCACTGAGAGCTGATGAGTGTAATTGAATTGCACTTACCTTGCCGGTCACTGAGAGCTGATGAGCATAATTGAATTGCACTTACCTCGGCGGTCACTGAGAGCTGATTAGTGTAATTGAATTGCACTTACCTCGCCGGTCACTGAGAGCTGATGAGTGTAATTGAATTGCACTTACCTCACCGGTCACTGAGAGCTGATGAGTGTAATTGAATTGCACTTACCTCACCAGTCACTGAGAGCTGATGAGTGTAATTGAATTGCACTTACCTCGCCGGTCACTGAGAGCTGATTAGTGTAATTGAATTGCACTTACCTCACCGGTCACTGAGAGCTGATTAGTGTAATTGAATTGTACTTACCTCACCGTCACTGAGAGCTGATGAGTGTAATTGAATTGCACTTACCTCCCCGTCACTGAGAGCTGATGAGTGTAATTGAATTGCACTTACCTCGGCGGTCACTGAGAGCTGATGAGTGTAATTGAATTGCACTTACCTCACCGGTCACTGAGAGCTGATGGTGTAATTGAATTGCACTTACCTCGGCGGTCACTGAGAGCTGATGATGTAATTGAATTGCACTTACCTCACCATCACTGAGAGCTGATGAGTGTAATTGAATTGCACTTACCTCGCGGTCACTGAAGCGATTATGTAATTGAATTGCACCGGTCTGAGAGCTGATAGTGTAATTGAATGCATTTCCGTCACGAGGTGATAGTTAATTGAATTGCACTACTCACCAGTCACTGAGAGTGATGAGTGTAATTGAATTGCACTTACTCGGCGGTCACTGAGAGCGATTATGTAATTGAATTGTCTTACCTCCCGGTCACTGAGAGCTGATGAGTGTAATTGAATTGTACTTACCTCACCAGTACTGAGAGCTGATGAGTGTAATTGAATTGACTTACCCACCCACTGAGAGCTGATGAGTGTAATTGAATTGCACTTACCTCGCCGGTCACTGAGAGCTGATGATTGAATTGAATTGCACTTACCTCACCGTCACTGAGAGCGATTAGTGTAATTGAATAGCACTTACCTCGACGGTCACTGAGAGCTGATGAGCGTAATTGAATTGCACTTACCTCACCAGTCACTGAGAGCTGATGAGTGTAATTGAATTGCACTTACCTCACCAGTCACTGAGAGCTGATTAGTGTAATTGAATTGCACTTACCTCGCCGGTCACTGAGAGCTGATGAGTGTAATTGAATTGCACTTACCTCACCGGTCACTGAGAGCTGATGAGTGTAATTGAATTGCACTTACCTCACCAGTCACTGAGAGCTGATTAGTGTAATTGAATTGCACTTACCTCGCCGGTCACTGAGAGCTGATGAGTGTAATTGAATTGCACTTACCTCACCAGTCACTGAGAGCTGATGAGTGTAATTGAATTGCACTTACCTCACCGGTCACTGAGAGCTGATGAGTGTAATTGAATTGTACTTACCTCACCAGTCACTGAGAGCTGATTAGTGTAATTGAATTGCACTTACCTCGACGGTCACTGAGAGCTGATGAGTGTAATTGAATTGCACTTACCTCACCGGTCACTGAGAGCTGATTAGTGTAATTGAATTGCACTTACCTCACCGGTCACTGAGAGCTGATGATGTAATTGAATTGCACTTACCTCGCCGGTCACTGAGAGCTGATGAGTGTAATTGAATTGTACTTACCTCACCGGTCACTGAGAGCTGATGAGTGTAATTGAATTGCACTTACCTCGCCGGTCACTGAGAGCTGATGAGTGTAATTGAATTGCACTTACCTCGCCGGTCACTGAGAGCTGATTAGTGTAATTGAATTGCACTTACCTCACCAGTCACTGAGAGCTGATGAGTGTAATTGAATTGCACTTACCTCGACGGTCACTGAGAGCTGATGAGTGTAATTGAATTGCACTTACCTCACCGGTCACTGAGAGCTGATGAGTGTAATTGAATTGCACTTACCTCACCGGTCACTGAGAGCTGATGAGTGTAATTGAATTGTACTTACCTCACCGGTCACTGAGAGCTGATTAGTGTAATTGAATTGCACTTACCTCACCGGTCACTGAGCAAAACGTCACTGAGAGCTATAGAATGAATTGTACCTCGCCGTCACTGAGAGCTGATGAGTGTAATTGAATTGCACTTACCTCACCGGTCACTGAGAGCTGATGAGTGTAATTGAATTGCACTTACCTCACCGGTCACTGAGAGCTGATTAGTGTAATTGAATTGCACTTACCTCGCCGGTCACTGAGAGCTGATTAGTGTAATTGAATTGCACTTACCTCACCGGTCACTGAGAGCTGATGAGTGTAATTGAATTGCACTTACCTCGCCGGTCACTGAGAGCTGATGAGTGTAATTGAATTGCACTTACCTCGCCGGTCACTGAGAGCTGATGAGTGTAATTGAATTGCACTTACCTCGCCGGTCACTGAGAGCTGATGAGTGTAATTGAATTGCACTTACCTCACCGTCACTGAGAGCTGATATGTAATTGAATGTACACTCCCGTCACTGAGAGCTGATGAGTGTAATTGAATTCACTTACCTCACCAGTCACGAGCTGATGAGTGTAATTGAATTGCACTTAACTTACCCCGCACTGAGAGCTGATGAGTGTAATTGAATTGCACTTACCTCACCAGTCACTGAGAGCTGATGAGTGTAATTGAATTGCACTTACCTCACCGTCACTGAGAGCTGATGAGTGTAATTGAATTGCACTTACCTCACCGGTCACTGAGAGCTGATGAGTGTAATTGAATTGCACTTACCTCACCGGTCACTGAGAGCGATTAGTGTAATTGAATTGCACTTACCTCACCGGTCACTGAGAGCTGATGATGTAATTGAATTGTACTTACCTCAACAGCACGAGAGCTGATGAGTGTAATTGAATTGCACTTACCTCACCGGTCACTGAGAGCTGATGAGTGTAATTGAATTGCACTTACCTCACCAGTCACTGAGAGCTGATGAGTGTAATTGAATTGCACTTACCTCGCCGGTCACTGAGAGCCGATTAGTGTAATTGAATTGCACTTACCTCACCGGTCACTGAGAGCTGATTAGTGTAATTGAATTGCACTTACCTCACCGGTCACTGAGAGCTGATGAGTGTAATTGAATTGCACTTACCTCACCGGTCACTGAGAGCTGATTAGTGTAATTGAATTGCACTTACCTCGCCGGTCACTGAGAGCTGATGAGTGTAATTGAATTGCACTTACCTCACCGGTCACTGAGAGCTGATGAGTGTAATTGAATTGCACTTACCTCACCAGTCACTGAGAGCTGATGAGTGTAATTGAATTGCACTTACCTCGCCGGTCACTGAGAGCTGATTAGTGTAATTGAATTGCACTTACCTCACCGGTCACTGAGAGCTGATGAGTGTAATTGAATTGCACTTACCTCGCCGGTCACTGAGAGCTGATGAGTGTAATTGAATTGCACTTACCTCGCCGGTCACTGAGAGCTGATTAGTGTAATTGAATTGCACTTACCTCGCCGGTCACTGAGAGCTGATTAGTGTAATTGAATTGCACTTACCTCGCCGGTCACTGAGAGCTGATGAGTGTAATTGAATTGCACTTACCTCACCAGTCACTGAGAGCTGATGAGTGTAATTGAATTGCACTTACCTCGCCGGTCACTGAGAGCTGATGAGTGTAATTGAATTGCACTTACCTCGCCGGTCACTGAGAGCTGATGAGTGTAATTGAATTGCACTTACCTCGCCGGTCACTGAGAGCTGATGAGTGTAATTGAATTGCACTTACCTCGCCGGTCACTGAGAGCTGATGAGTGTAATGAATTGCACTTACCTCGCCGGTCACTGAGACTGATGAGTGTAATTGAATCACTTACCTCGCCGGTCACTGAGAGCTGATGAGTGTAATTGAATTGCACTTACCTCACGGTCACTGAGAGCTGATGAGTGTAATTGAATTGTACTTACCTCACCAGTCACTGAGAGCTGATTAGTGTAATTGAATTGCACTTACCTCACCAGTCACTGAGAGCTGATGAGTGTAATTGAATTGCACTTACCTCACCGGTCACTGAGAGCTGATGAGTGTAATTGAATTGTACTTACCTCACCGGTCACTGAGAGCTGATGAGTGTAATTGAATTGTACTTACCTCACCGGTCACTGAGAGCTGATGAGTGTAATTGAATTGTACTTACCTCACCAGTCACTGAGAGCTGATTAGTGTAATTGAATTGCACTTACCTCACCGGTCACTGAGAGCTGATTAGTGTAATTGAATTGCACTTACCTCACCAGTCACTGAGAGCTGATGAGTGTAATTGAATTGCACTTACCTCACCGGCACTGAGAGCTGATGAGTGTAATTGAATTGCACTTACCTCACCGGTCACTGAGAGCTGATGAGTGTAATTGATTGCACTTACCTCACCGGTCACTGAGAGCTGATGAGTGTAATTGAATTGTACTTACCTCGCCGGTCACTGAGAGCTGATGAGTGTAATTGAATTGCACTTACCTCACCGGTCACTGAGAGCTGATGAGTGTAATTGAATTGCACTTACCTCGCCGGTCACTGAGAGCTGATTAGTGTAATTGAATTGCACTTACCTCACCGGTCACTGAGAGCTGATGAGTGTAATTGAATTGCACTTACCTCACCGGTCACTGAGAGCTGATGAGTGTAATTGAATTGTACTTACCTCACCGGTCACTGAGAGCTGATGAGTGTAATTGAATTGCACTTACCTCACCGGTCACTGAGAGCTGATGAGTGTAATTGAATTGCACTTACCTCGCCGGTCACTGAGAGCTGATGAGTGTAATTGAATTGCACTTACCTCGCCGGTCACTGAGAGCTGATGAGTGTAATTGAATTGCACTTACCTCGCCGGTCACTGAGAGCTGATGAGTGTAATTGAAGTGCACTACCTCGACGGTCACTGAGAGCTGATGAGTGTAATTGAATTGCACTTACCTCACCGGTCACTGAGAGCTGATTAGTGTAATTGAATTGCACTTACCTCGCCGGTCACTGAGAGCTGATGAGTGTAATTGAATTGCACTTACCTCACCGGTCACTGAGAGCTGATTAGTGTAATTGAATTGCACTTACCTCAGCAGTCACTGAGAGCTGACTAGTGTAATTGAATTGCACTTACCTCGCCGGTCACTGAGAGCTGATGAGTGTAATTGAATTGCACTTACCTCACCGGTCACTGAGAGCTGATGAGTGTAATTGAATTGCACTTACCTCACTGGTCACTGAGAGCTGATGAGTGTAATTGAATTGCACTTACCTCACCAGTCACTGAGAGCTGATGAGTGTAATTGTATTGCACTTACCTCACCAGTCACTGAGAGCTGATGAGCATAATTGAATTGCATTTACCTCGCCGGTCACTGAGAGCTGATGAGTGTAATTGTATTGCACTTACCTCACTGGTCACTGAGAGCTGATGAGTGTAATTGAATTTCACTTACCTCGCCGGTCACTGAGAGCTGATGAGCATAATTGAATTGTACTTACCTCACCAGTCACTGAGAGCTGATGAGCATAATTGAATTGCACTTACCTCACCGGTCACTGAGAGCTGATGAGTATAATTGAATTGCACTTACCTCACCAGTCACTGAGAGCTGATGAGCATAATTGAATTGCACTTACCTCGCCGGTCACTGAGAGCTGATGAGTGTAATTGAATTGCACTTACCTCACCGGTCACTGAGAGCTGATGAGTGTAATTGAATTGCACTTACCTCACCGGTCACTGAGAGCTGATAGTAATGAATTGCACTTACCTCGCCGTCACTGAGAGCTTATATTGTACTTACCTCACCGGTCACTGAGAGCTGATGAGTGTAATTGAATTGCACTTACCTCACCGGTCACTGAGAGCTGATGAGTGTAATTGAATTGCACTTACCTCACCGGTCACTGAGAGCTGATGAGTGTAATTGAATTGCACTTACCTCGCCGGTCACTGAGAGCTGATGAGTGTAATTGAATTGCACTTACCTCACCGGTCACTGAGAGCTGATGAGTGTAATTGAATTGCACTTACCTCACCAGTCACTGAGAGCTGATGAGTGTAATTGAATTGCACTTACCTCGCCGGTCACTGAGAGCTGATGAGTGTAATTGAATTGTACTTACCTCGCCGGTCACTGAGAGCTGATGAGTGTAATTGAATTGCACTTACCTCGCCGGTCACTGAGAGCTGATGAGTGTAATTGAATTGCACTTACCTCGCCGGTCACTGAGAGCTGATGAGTGTAATTGAATTGCACTTACCTCGCCGGTCACTGAGAGCTGATGAGTGTAATTGAATTGCACTTACCTCACCGGTCACTGAGAGCTGATGAGTGTAATTGAATTGCACTTACCTCGGCGGTCACTGAGAGCTGATTAGTGTAATTGAATTGCACTTACCTCGACGGTCACTGAGAGCTGATGAGTGTAATTGAATTGCACTTACCTCACCGGTCACTGAGAGCTGATGAGTGTAATTGAATTGTACTTACCTCGCCGGTCACTGAGAGCTGATGAGTGTAATTGAATTGCACTTACCTCGACAGTCACTGAGAGCTGATTAGTGTAATTGAATTGTACTTACCTCGGCGGTCACTGAGAGCTGATGAGTGTAATTGAATTTCACTTCCTCCGTCACTGAAGCTGAGAGTGTAATTGAATCATTACCTCACCGGTCACTGAGAGCTGATGAGTGTAATTGAATTACTTACCTCGGCGGTCACTGAGAGCTGATGAGTGTAATTGAATAGCACTTACCTCGCCGGTCACTGAGAGCTGATGAGTGTAATTGAATTGCCTTACCTCGCCGGTCACTGAGAGCTGGATGAGTGTAATTGAATTGCACTTACCTCACCGGTCACTGAGAGCTGATGAGTGTAATTGAATTGCACTTACCTCACCGGTCACTGAGAGCTGATGAGTGTAATTGAATTGCACTTACCTCGCCGGTCACTGAGAGCTGATTAGTGTAATTGAATTGCACTTACCTCGCCAGTCACTGAGAGCTGATGAGTGTAATTGAATTGCACTTACCTCGCCGGTCACTGAGAGCTGATGAGTGTAATTGAATTGCACTTACCTCACCGGTCACTGAGAGCTGATTAGTGTAATTGAATTGCACTTACCTCGCCGGTCACTGAGAGCTGATGAGTGTAATTGAATTGCACTTACCTCACCGGTCACTGAGAGCTGATGAGTGTAATTGAATTGTACTTACCTCACCAGTCACTGAGAGCTGATGAGTGTAATTGAATTGTACTTACCTCACCGGTCACTGAGAGCTGATGAGTGTAATTGAATTGCACTTACCTCGCCGGTCACTGAGAGCTGATGAGTGTAATTGAATTGCACTTACCTCGCCGGTCACTGAGAGCTGATGAGTGTAATTGAATTGTACTTACCTCACCGGTCACTGAGAGCTGATGAGTGTAA